>WOFM01000406.1:825033-1425033 GCA_011428145.1 Ericerus pela | reverse complement strand
AACGTAAAGGTAATGAATTCATTTCACACATTTAGTTGTACTGATATAAGGACCAAATCTTCAGCTTTTAAAATCCCATCTATATGATGAAACGGGCCCGGAAATACGCAATTTTCAAAATTTGATATGATCAAAAATTTGCATTGTACTTCGCGTAGATGAGTTGCGAGGTAAAATTAGAAATCAGCTAAAATAACAACAATAAGAATACATAAATAACTCTCCCAATCTTCACACTCGCAAACTGGAAATACTATTCTTGAGATATTGTCAGAACATACATACATATAGAATGTGAACCAAGTACAAAAAAAAAAAAATTATAAAAAGGATCAAGTCTCTTTGATACATAAAATGAATGTAAGAACGATTCTTTTTTGAAATCGATGCAAACACATCGTTAACAAACTTTAATCAAAAGCTTCTTTTAAATATTCTTTCATTTTTCATCATGTTAACTCGATTTGATCAAATTCTGACCATTACTAGTCAACGTCAGTCCAAATGATCGAGCTAGGCTATATTTCAAACAGAATGTTATTCTCCACTCAAAACCTAAATTTCATGCTCTATTTAACCATTTGTTTTTCATTAGATCGGCTTAGAATCTGAACTATCCTCTTATTACGAATTAAAAACTGATGTTCACTAAACTATTTTCTTTCCTCTTTTAGTTACAGAAATCTTCACAAGGGGAAGAAAACAGTTTCTCGAATCTTTATTTATTATTTAACACGCTTCACTTCATTACCGTTACACAAAATTATGTTTCTTGAAAACGAAGATGACACACAAAAACGTAACGCAAAACTAATCCAACCACTCCAAATAAAACACAGCGAATAAATAAATCACAAAAATCAAAATTTTCTTTCCCAATGAATTTAAATTTATTCTCCAAGCAACAAAATCAAAAACGTGAAATTCTCCAAAGAGAAATGTTTTGCATTAAAAATTAGTGGCCTCATAGCCGACCCTTTTTATGGTGAAATTCGAACATTGCAGCAAAGGACGAAAGAAAAACAAAAACAAAAGATAAAAAATCAATACTTTAACCCCGAAACTGCAAACGAATCCATTACCTTTCTTATAATCGTTGTTTGAATCGAAGGCAGCCGATGAGGCATTCATTAACCCTCATTTTGTTTTCTCCCTCTGCAGAAAATTAAAAAAACCTATATTGAATTTTTTACAAACTTTTCGGCGAAGGAAAATAAATGAAACCGAAACAGTGCCCTCAACCACAATTTATAAAAAATATTTGAGGCTCTCACCACACAAAAGCATAAAATGGCTGATAAAACGTGACGTATGGAATGAAATTATACGAAACGAGACCGGGGGAATTTGCAACAATTTTTGGACAAATATAATCAAGATATATATTTTATGTAGAGAAATTTAGTTTCACTTCTTCACATTAATTACAGCATATTCGAATAGTTCAAGTAACCACGGCTGAACAGCGCAAACAACCAATACATTTTAAAATTAAACCGAGAGACAAACCAACATCAATTTATGCATACAATAATTAATCCGTTCAACGTACACGAGATTCGCTGGCGAGGAATTTTATTTATCTAAGGTCCAATAGTACCAAATATTTAATCTATGGATAATAGCTAAGCCGAGCGCATCCAGCGATTAAATAGGTAATACTACTTCAAACCTTCCAGCTCAAAAGGAAAAAAACGAGAATAAAATTTCAAAATACTTCTTGTGGGGCGAGAAAATATAGTATTCCTTGACATTTTAAATCAAAATACAGCGTTTATCAAACAGTCTTGAAGGGTTTTTTCGCGCCTAAGCGTCGAGTTTGATCATCCTATATATGTACTATTAATTCAACTAAAACGGTTTATACTTAAATTTTCAATAGGCTAAAACCCGTATGTTATTTTAAAAAAAAAGCACTTTTGATCGCACAAATTATTTTTATCTAAAAGATTTCCATAATCCAACACTACATGAAGCTGACAGTGTCGCGAAAAACTAATAAATGCTCTAAGGATAGTTAGTATTCAAATACCGGTTCTATAATATACTAGCACAACACAAGAAGAAAAACAACTGTTATGGCATAAAATCTACGCTCAATTTTCGAAGCATGTTTGGCGTATGGAAAGTGGCCACTTTCGGAACAGTGTGGTAATCTACATGATTGCAACACGTGAACGAAATGTTTCACTTCCAAGGAATGTTCAGCGTGCGGAAAATGACCAATTTCAGCTCAGCTCAGGTTCTTATTCTACACCCCCATTTAGTTCATTCATTCATTTTTTCGCACTTGTTACACATTTCATACGCCTCTTGGAAACCTTTTTTATATCCTCATTCGATAGCACGTCTTCGCTACAATCAAAAGAAATCAATTTAATTTTTATTTATTTATATAATAAAGCTATATACATATGTGGTTTTTTTTGTTTTTTTTTTAAATTCTCCACCCAGACTGGAATTTGATCCCGGGACCCTGAGTAGAAGAGCAGGTACCATAAAAGAGCTAACTGAAGAGACACAAACAATTCACTTATTTGTTTTCAATAACTTTTTTCTTTCTTCAAAATTAATAAAAATTTTTTAAATTCAATAAGGAAATAATAATTTTCTTTCGAGGGAGGGGAAAAGGTTTCGTATTTTATTTTCTCACGTTTATTGTAAACTATCATGAAATTTTCTTTCATTCTCTTACTTGTTTCATGATTTTTTATTTTTTTAGTTCTATCATTTCTTCTTCTTTTTTTTCCACGTTTCAACAACCCCCAAGTTATTTCTTTCACTTCTTCCAGAAAGTACAAAGTAAAACAAATGGGGAAAGGCACTTTCCCACTAGTGTAAAATTTGCAGCACTCACCTAATTGCCTACTTTCCGCACTAGTTAGACAGTATACTATTCCACACGCCTTCTCAGATAATTCAGCTACTTTCCATATGCTTTCAAAGTTCCTTACCTACTTTCCCCGCATACCTTATGATCACATTTATCACACACCTCCACTGTAAGGACAGGTTTTACTTTATTTAATTTTTCAACTTCAAAATTTCTCTGCTGGGCAGGTAATTCGAACCGATAGGAAGTCCCTTACCCTACCATCTGGACCACGCGGATTAGTTAGCAAATTTTCTGGATTTTTTCTATAAGTATGTGTTTACTTTCGTTTTTTTTTCCACTTTTATTTAGAAATTTTCGAATATTAGTGGAGCAATATTAATTTTATTCTGCAAGAGGAGGGAGTGTTGAATTTTATTTTATTTAACTTTTAAATAATTTTACAACATTATGTGTCAATTTTTTTCTCCACTCACTCATTTTCTTCTTCAATTCTTCACACATTTAAATGTCCTGCCCCGAATTGAAATTTCCCTGCACTTGTCACAGAAAATATTGAGTTTAATAAGTGCGGAAAGGCAATTTTCACTCCTCGCATGATTTAAAAAATTACCTACTTTCTTCACTAGTTAGACAATATATTAGTTTCTGACAAACACATCTTCTTGTGTTGCACTGTACAGCAGAAACTCTACATGAGAACTTTAATAATTTTATCCTCCACTAAAAAATTTAGCTACTTCTCTCGATGACGATGTTTATGAAAACCTTCCAAAAGAACACGAATTTGTATGCGCTTCAACCAGGGGGCGTATTATCCTATATGTTAAGCTGCATAATGAATCACCCTTCACACTAGTGGTCAGTGTAAGAGCAATATATCTCCTCCTTCATTTTTCAGACCATATTTGCACAACTATGGTCTTGGAGAGGTTTCAAAGATTAACTTTAACGTTTCCAAAATGAAAAATGCAGACCTCAGAATTCGCAAGCAGGCCACTGACTCCAACGTGCTGTATCTGATAAATAATATTTACGTAATGACTTGATCAGAGACAGAGTTAGAAAATACCATGTTCGGAGGAAACTCTCTGCGAAAATTTAGTTCATACTCTATTGCAGGATACAGTACAGTAACTTTAAAGGACTTTTAATGAAATTAATTCATGGTGATTATAAAAACTTTGGGAGAACAGGCCAAAACTTTTTTTTTTTTTTTTTTTGAATTTTAGGAAGAGAAAATGGATTGAAAGGGTTTTGACCTCTGAAAATAACCTCCTAAAATGATATCCATATAAAATTCTGCATAAATATTCGTGAAACAAACAACCTAAAGAACAAAAATCTCGCACTTCCGTGCTAAGGTTAATACCCATGAAATTAGAAACGCCCAAGAATCTGCCGGCAATTAGTTCAAGTGAATGAAAGAAACAAATTCTTTACGTAGCACTCAACAGAGCTGAATTGAGATAGAAGTTTCAACTGACGCCAAGTAGATTAAAGTTTTACGTTCTTTTTAATCAAACTTTTACAACACATTCGATCCTTTTTCAAGTTGTTTATTTCAGAAGTGTTGGAATAAATCTAAAGATGCCTCCGTTACGGCTCTTTCTTCCCCTCTTTTTTTTTTCTCCAGTTCTTCCACGTTTTTCTTCTCGTTTTCCTTTCCACAATGTTCACTGATGCAGAAAAAGACGAACATTTTCCGTATTTGGATGTTGTCCAGTTTCTCTTTCTCCAGTCGATTGAGAGAATTTTCACTCATTGTTTTCCAAACATCTACCTACAGCGCAATAGTTGATTAAGGCCTATTGTACAAATTAAATTGAAAGCAGTTCGGTACGAGCTCTGTGTACAAATTTAGCCAATTTAATTGCAATCACTTCGAATTTTTTCTTTTCTTGGCTTCTGTCGTAACTCAATTTACGACAACTTCAATAACATCTAAAGAGAAAACGAACAGATAGCTCAAAACTCGGTTTCTGCTCACAAATAATATTCATCTCCCCGAGACCGACAAATGAATAGAGATCAGATATTGTGACTTAGCCATCTTTTTAGGCCTGCGTGGCAGAAGTAACAGGGTCCGTTATTCTGATTGGTTTGTGGATCCTAGTACCTAATGGAAAAATTCACAAAATGTGATGAGTGATCCTCTGAATTCCTACAGTCTCCGGTAGTCTCCGGGCCTTAATTACCCAAATACGTTTTATCATTAAAACATACCACAACTACTTTTTCGCATGACACCACCACATAATTTTTTAAATGTCAGTCAAGTCTCCGATTGTACGGTTCACAAACTGTTACTAAAATGTCTCAAAAGAAAACGAATTTAATGTGGTTCGCAGTCGGGACCTAATTACATATAATACTTTAAATGTTGCAGTGCTATAATTTCGGTCTGAAGTAGGCCTTTAACACTTTCATCACTTCTCATACTTTTACGAGAAAAAGTCGAAAACTTTTTAGTAAAGTTGCGGAACTACTCGCTACTCATACAAAACCAATTTAAAAATAAATTCTCCAAAAACCTAATAAAAAATTTAACTAACCTGTAAATCACAAATTGTAAAATATTTTCGAATTTTCACATTTTCCTATTCAAGCTATTCAAATATCTCCTAAAATTTATCTCAATAATAAACAAGGAAACCTGGTGGTATATTTTCTACCTCCGAATTATTTAAACATCAAATTTTTAAATATAAAAAAGAGGAAAATAGGTTTTTTCCAGTTTTCAAAATCAAAACTGTGGATACCCTGATGATTTTTTTCATGATATGAAATTGAAAACATTCTGAGATGAAGAAATTATATATGAAAAAAACTAAAAGGACAAATAGACTTGAAGTTATCAAATTTAAAAAAACTTTAATAGGAATTGATCTGCGTTGAAAAATAGGAATTCAGTCAAACATTCTGGATTTTTCATTTGCTTCACGCTTATAAACTTTACTGCTTACACCACAGAATAATATTCTTTTCACTTGAATTCTCTAGGTTAGTAATATATTTGGAACTAATTCTGGCCATTATCTGTAAAAATTTCATGTACAGCTGTGTACTGGTAACAGGATTTCAAGTGAAATAGGAGAGAACCATCCACAATCAATAACTTTTGGATTTAGAAAATTTGATACTAAAAATTTGTGTATTTCTCACGAATTCTGAGGTAAAATTTTTCTTGAAAGCCAATTCAGTGATACAGTGGGGTATATTTCTCTTAAGAACTTAGTATTAATGGGAAAATGCACCAGGAGCAATTCAATTAACAGCTTCATAATACGTGGTACAAGAATGGGGCGGTAGCCAGTTGAAAATAACAGAACTATAATAATATGATGCATAAAGTAAGGTACATTCAACAATAATCTGCAAAATTAGACGATCAGACAAGCTGCTATAAGATTTAATAACAAATTGGGAACAGAGAGAAAGTCACTTCGGGGATAAGAGAAAATAATTAAGTCATAGGGAAATTCTAGTAAGCACGAACATACATACATGGAAAAGACTATTCAATACGGCATATGCTTTTACAAAGAAAATAGTTGCATGAGACTGCAAGGCAGAATGGGCTTCAAAATTTATAGAAGAGAAGAAATGCTGTTCCGTACCAGTGGACTTTAATTCATAAAACGTCTACGTAAAATTAAATGTTTTTAAATATGCTTTTATAAGTGTACCTAAATCGTTGTGTGTAATCTAACGAGATCACACACACACACGATGGTTTGAACCTGAACTACTGTCTGGTAGTTACATTAAGTAAAAGCGTATAAAAAAGATTTGTAAGTGGTTTTCCAAATAAGAATACATAGTAAACATGGTTGAAATATACTTTAGGAAAAACTATGGAAGTTAAAGCCTCCAGAACCTTCTCGGATACTGAGAATTTAATAATTACTGCTAGAAAAAGTAAGAAACTGGATAATGAATTTAAATGATGCAAAATAAAACAGTATTATGAATAGGACAGTCTGGCGTGACTTTACATCAAAGGGAGGAACATGAGGAATAGCATAAAAACTGGCCAAGAAACAAAACTTACATTTTCCAAAATCAAAAAGTATGGTTATGATGGTGCAATTTTTTTTTACGGTACTGAGTGATCGAAATAAAATGACATGAAAATTTCACAAAATGATGCAAATCTGAGTCGAACCGGAATTAAAATTAAAAACAATATTTTTTCTTCGTTCTTCATAATACAAAATGGTCAGACATCACTACCCGAACATTCATGAACTAACATAATCATCTTTTCCAAAATAAAAGTACTAAATCACATCTTGAAATCCATATTTAACAAGCCACAGTTAGGAAAAAGTATTAGAATAAGAGTAATCGACGTATTGTTAATCAGACTTTTCCAAAGTTTTGGTGCTTCAAAAAAAAAAAAAAAAAAAAAACTTTGAGCCAGCAACGTTTTTCTTTTGCAAAAGAAGAAAAGGACGATTTTATTCATGTACAACTGATAGAAAGCTTGAGGAAGTGAAAGTCACAATTCTTCACAAGCTTTCGAAGCTCGAATGAACTGAAGTGGGCCAACATGAAGATAAATTTATGAGTTTCAATCAGTCTGACTTCCATGAACACTTCTCTCTTTCAACTAATCGATGATGTAATAAATTTTTCTAAATTAACGTCGGCGTACTTCGCCACTTCGTTTTTTTTTTTCCTTCCAAAGCCAAATTTATGACGTAAAATAACCACCCAAAAATGAAACGAATTCAAAAAAAAATTAAAAACTTTTTATGTAAATTTTCATTTAAACAATGAAAGAAGAAAATCTGCGTTTCAAACGTCATCCATATCGGACGCTACGATAGACTTTATGAAATGGAAAAAAAAATTGGAAAGTAAAATTGTAGAAAAGAAGGGCAAAAAAAAGAAACTGACAAGAAAAAGCACAAACCTAATAAAAAGTCAGAAATATGTTTTTTGTTTTTTCAGGCGAAATGTTACAAAATTTAGTCTTTTTTTTTCCTTCTTTTTTTTGCACAAAGGATATTCTTTATGACCATTTGTGACACAAAAAATTCAGCCAAGCTGTTGCTTTAAATTTTATTTTTCTCCTCACGATTTCGAATCACTGAACGCGAACTAAGATCGAAATTTGCAAAAAAATAGAAGAACAAAAAATTTACCTGTTTAAACGAGGTTTTTAAGAAGGAGGAATGAATAAAAAAAAATTGGGGCAGAAGAGAAGCACCGAAAAAAAATTAGCACACCAAGTCGAAAAATTGCGTGAAAATCCGACAAAACTCTGCAACGAAATTAAAACAATTTTTTTTTTGCAACTGAATGGCGTTGGTTTGACTGTTGCTCAAATACTTGTACCAAATTCTAAAACGAAAGTACAATGCTGTGTAAATATTTCACAAAGTGAATTTCAATATTGGCACCTTAAATTATTATTCTTTTTCGATAAGAACGAGAGGTCTACGGTTTTTTCCTTCTCTTACCGCCTTATCTATTCCAATTTAGAAGTCGAGCAATTTGCACAAAAACTTATATGTTTTCTGGCTGAAAGCCCGAAGCCAGATTCTTTGAACGATTTATCAAGAAAAACTACTGTAGGCATTTTATCCCACTGCTGGGAATATTCCGAGCGAAAAACAGAGCGTTTCGTTGATTTGAATTATTTTGCTCCGTAAACTTTCAATATAATATTATAGTTAAATTTTTCTTCAACTTACCTAAGTTCTAAACGTTGAACCAATTTTTGACAATATAATAAAATAATATTGTGATGAGGAATTGTTCAAGTGTTTTTTGATACAGTACTTCTCCTATAATGACATCTTACAAATCACATAATGTTATTCAAGGTTTCCAACTATAAATAAATTTATTGTTTCGTTACTTCAAAGACTTAAGAAAGTAATCAGAACTTGGAAAGCGAGAATGCTGTGCCATAAAATTACAGAAAATCTATTAAAACGTGAAAATTGCAAAAATCAAATGTTATTAGTATCATTACAAAAATACAACAATAATGAACAGCAAAAAACAAATACGAAGCACTGAATACGTTCTACAAATTTAAAACACAGAACCAAGTTGAATAAAATATTGTATGGGTCATTGCATTATTCGGCATAAACAAAAAGATATCGTTAAGCTAATTTATTTTTCATGATGACTGATAAATGAATTAATTAAATCTCCACACCAATTTGATTTTGTCAAAAAAAACTGGCCAGAAACTTTGAACATGAAACATGACCATTCACAAAATTTAGGGTTCCGACGAAAACTAATCGCGTTTGAAAGTTTTCACACATTTATTTCCAACAATCCCTCAAATAACAATGACAACATAAAATAAAAATTTTTCATTTCTTATTAGATGTTGGAAACTATCATTTTTTTTTTTTTTTACAAGTAAATACAATTAATACCAAAAACATTTTTCTTACTCGGATGCTTTTTCCAACTAATACTCGTAAATTGAGCACACATTGGTAAAGGAAAAAATTTTGTAAGCGACGACAGAAAACAGGCGAATATAAAATGATGACGGAAATACGAAACCGAAAAAATTAGCTTCAGAAATTTCAAAGCGATAGTTTCCATAAATTAAAGCTAATGTACAAGGCGAGCAGAAATTTGAATGTAATAAATTATACTGCGATTCTTACATAGGTACATATTCAAATAAGCTTTGTCCCCTGACCCTCTGGCTTCTTCGCTAAATTTATCGCCTAAAATTTGGTGAATGAAACTGAATACGAATTTCGAAGTTTTTGAATGATTTCGTCAATTTACAACAAGTTCTATAATTATGTAGTTCGCAGACGATAACTCCGACGTGCAAATCGATTGTGGATTTCAAAACTGATTTTCATTTTAGTGATAAAAAGCACTGCTAGCACACAGGCAGCTCCAAACAAAAATGGTAACTGTATTCACAATTGATAAAGATAACAAAATAGTCTTCATGAAGGATTATACCATACATACCAATATGCTCTTTTAAGGAGCAGATGGAGTATTTTCGGTTAAAACAGAAAATAAAAAAAGTCATACTCACTACCCAGACCACCATCATCGAAAGACAAGATAATATCACCGTTAAAGTTTTCAACACTTCACAAGAATGGAATAATAAAATATTCATCAATTCAATAAAAAGCGTAAGAATAGTTTCAATAGGAACTTTTGGATGTAAATCTCAAACTATGACTGATTATAATCATAAAACATCCCTTACGTAACTTTCAAAAAGAAATCGTAGTACAATGGACAAACTTGATGTAAATTGAGATGATGAGAAAGATCAACGACGCAGAATTGAAAATAGTTCATGCAAATTAATATTACATGAGAAACCTAATATGTAGTTCAAATGAGCATGGGCTGGATAAATGGAAATCGTTTAACTAGTAGAAAAACACTTTACCAATTTAAATGGACACTTTGATAACATGAAAGGTTGATTTTGACTTTCGAGCACCTTCCTTCCATATGATAAGTGTAATTCTTCGTATTGACATTGTCTTAAAATCATGTCCGATCTTCCAAAACTAATTTTCTTCAATTTAGGTTTAGAACCATTACCTGATTTCTGAATTCTGAAGCGTTTCCAAATTTCCTTAGCACCACTAAGGGCACAAAACTCATAAAAGTAAGAAACCTGATCCGCTCGTAAAACGCACCAATTTTATTACAAAACGACCACAATGCTAATTAAGACATTTAAACGATACGAAGACGATATGTTTAAGAATAAATTAATGAAAAGAAAGAAAAACCTATCAATACAAAATCAAAGTTTTATATATACAAAAGAAAAATTCAAAAAACAATGAAATGAAAAAATACAAAATAGTTAATAATTATTGCTTTGACTAAACAACTCATTTAACAACCATTAATTTCTGATCTCAAATAAATAACGAACAGGTTGTAATTTTTTATGAGACTGAAAAGTTATTCACTGAGAATTAAAATAAATGAACAGGTACTCGTATACAGATAGCTGACGAAATTTACAAAATTGCACGGCATACTCCTTCGCTATTCATTCATTAAATAAAAATATAAGAAATTCTTTCTCATATCATCATTTCTATGACCGTGAGACAAAGAAATATCAACTGAACTTTTTTTCAGCGCAAATAAATTTTTTGTTTATTTTGATTCAACCATTCATTTTGTAATTTTCAACTGTGAGGGCAATAATTTTTTCTCTCCTTTTCCTAACATTTTCTCTTTTTTCAGCTGAAAATTTGCTACTCACTGAAAATTATTCACTGAGAGCACAATAAAATAAGGTCTGTTAACATTTTTTATGAGCTGCAAAGTGTGAGAACTAATGCACTACTGATAGGCAAACATTACTTAAACTGGCAGAAGAAATGAAGAAGTAGACACAATGCACTTTTTCAAACAGGCTTTAAAGACTTATTTTAAGCAAAAATTATAGTACTGTAACGGCATAAAAGAGATCTTTTAGATTGTTTTTAGACCACTTTACATGTTACACCATACTCGAAATACCAATATCAGGAAGTATCATTATCTCTGTAATATTTTTAGAATAATTAATTTATTATCCACTAACTATTGTGAACCTTAACTTTTGAGAGACTTTATAAAATATTTCAAACACAAAGATTAATTAAACACTTTTAATAAAATAATAATTTGTACAAAACAAGTACATTAAATAATATTCAAACACTGATAATGAGGTTGAATATTGGGATAAACACTTAGACTGTACAAAGACTGTCTATTAAACACTGTATTTAAAACTGTGTCTTAAACTGAACATCGTTTACTTTGTAACCAGGGTTTATATACCCTTTCAGGGTATGTAAATGTACATGGTGAATAGACAAAGGGAAGTAGGGACTTGTTATTATAGGGGAATGCTGACTTGTGATATAATCGAGGGACCAACGTATTTGGGTCGCTGAATATTATGACAATATTCACATATTCTCATGATATTTGGTGCGGGTATTTTAAATTGTTTTGAAGGAATTGTAATGGTATTTTGTTTACAGGGCCGAGTACCTGAATTACTGGTACTCAAAATAGTGTCAATGAGTATGTTCGTCATATTTAAAAATAGATTAAAATATACATTACAAATACTTCCTTGTTCATTGAATTTTCTTTAAAGAAAAACTTATGTTAAAATGATACTTCAGAAGGATTCATGAATGGCAATAAAGCTGTAGGAAAGATGAAAGTGAAGTGATGTGCACAGGAATTCCCCATTCCCATTCCTGGGAACAAATTTCTTGACATTCCCATTCTCACTAAAAATGTTCTCGAGAGTCAAGGTCATTGTAGTTTTGTGTTGAAACAGTGTCAGAGTACCAAGAACCAAGGTACTAATGCACCACATCCATTGCATCAATCCTAAAAAATGTTCTCTTTTGGACTACATCGGTGTCAAAATGCTAGGAACCAAAGTAATCAAAGCACCAAAGCACAGCAAAAGAGACCACATCAATGCATTGCTCAAGTGTCGAAATGTTCTCTTTTGCATTGCAGTGCACTGATTCCAAAATCTTGGGCATCAAAGCATGAATTCATGGCAAAAGAGAATACATTTATACATTGTATCAGTGACCAAATATTCTCTTTTTCATTTCATCAAAGCAAAAATCCCAGGTACTACCAAGACACCAATGTATTGCATCAGTGCCAAAAAACCCAAAGGCCAAATATTATCTTTTGCAATGCATTGACGATAAATTCCTCGGCAGTAAGGCACCAATGCATATCAAAAGGTAACAAATAAATGATCAATGCATTACGTCAGTTCCCAAATATTCTTTTTTACATTGCATCATTGCAATATTCCCAGATACCAAGGCACCAACGTATTTCATCAATGCCTAAAGGCCCAAACTTGATGAAAATTTCAGCAACAGAGTAGGGATTTGATAACTAATACTTTCACACGGACGTGTATAATTATCACTGAATTTTTTCTCAACACATCACCAAAGTTGACGTTGTCATAGATCGTAAACTGTTTTCATAAAACAAATTTCTGTGACTGTACCCATTTTACCCAATATTACCTTCCAATATTCCTAGTTTCAAAATACTCAAAAAACAAACACTTTTTAAAACCTATGTTTGCAAAAATAGTTTCGATCAACTCTACAATACCAATTAACAAGAATTTTATTGCATAATAATTATGTTCACAGCTTTTTAAAACCGATAAACAAAATGAACCAAATTTATATTTTTTGGTAGGCGTCGGTAAAATTTTAACGCCTGTGTTTCAAAGGAACTTCGTCCAAATCACCATATCCAGCACTCTGTACGCATCAAACGTGCGAAGGTAAAATAATTTTTTTTTCTCTTTCTACCACTCCTCACTCCCACTCCAGCTCTAAACATGCTCACTAATAGACATACGACGATGAAGACGTCTGCGACGACGACAAACAACGGTTTACATGTATACAAAATGGAAGTTAAATTCAGGGCTGGCTGGCCATTATCGATAGCACGTCGGTAGTGAGCGGCTCTTCCGAAAATAAAATCGGCGAACCCGCTCGGTAAAAAGTTGGCATTATAGCCAGCTTCAGTTTTGGTAAATGCCAATTCTCTAATTACCTGAACGTTAATAGAGCAAATCCTTTACGAGAGAACACGACAACTTTGAGAACAACCGATGTAAAGGGGAGAAATATGTGTACATAACTAAATATATAATATATACGTATACATACAATTTAACAAGAATGAACGGAACCAAATAAGAAAGCATAAAACCTCAGGAATGGGAATGCGTTTGAGCCGAGATTTCGATCTTCAAAGATCAATGCATATAAAATACAGCAAAAAGCGAAAGTAGGTACAATTGAAAACTACTTAGTACCACATAATGCAGAGACGATAGAATGATGAAGGCAAAAAATAACCCGCAGGTCTATGTTTTACTTTTTTTTATAACCATGAACTTGCCTTTTTTCTCTTCATTATTGACCAAGAGGAATATTTGTTATATGAATGTGGATAAAATCATGACCCAAAAAAAGGAAATTTATAACAATATTAACATTCATAATACCAATACCACAGTAAGTTCACCAAGAATAGAGATTTTGTCAGGCTTAACAAAAAATAGGAACAAGAAACATACAAAGAATGGAGCTAATGAAAGAAATTTGAATTTCAATATGATATATCATGAGCCATGATGAAATGAAACACAAATCGTTAATCTAACCAACCCATTTGAAATTTCAAATATCATAATGCTGTCATCATTTGTCAACAAGCTATACTTTTAACCAACTGTTTGTTGATAAAAAAGAAAAGACAGTGTCATGAAATTTGGAAACTCAAAGCTGACAACTCTGAACAAAAATTTAAAATTTAAACTCTACTTCTTGTCGCTTCTGAAATCGAGCATGGTATTAATAGAAGTTTCGATAAAACAATCATAAGTTGAAGACACCTTCATGATATAATTTTTAATACGAGCTAGGGATGGGATAACTAACGATAGTTATCGATAAAAACACTACCGTTAGTTATCAATAAGCAATGCTATTAACGATAACAATCGATAATTTTTAAATTTTAGATTTTTACAGTTAAAATTGTCAATTTTAAATACGAAAAATAAAAAGTTGTATTCCTGATTAAAGATGCCACTTGAAGTGTTTTCTCACTTCACTTTTTATCCAGCAACTGATGTATAAGCTTTCAGATTTCTCTTTTATTATTATCTTTTTGCGTTAATGTTTTTAATAATTTTTGAGTCTGGGAAGGGAGGAGCGAACTATTAATAACAGAGCCACAATTATCGATAGTTATCGATAAGCAACAAGTCCGATAATTCTCATCCCTAATACAAGCACGATGTATATTAATAGTAATTTGTTCCCCTTTTGTGTATTAATAGCCCAACAAAAGTATATCTTTATACAGATCAAACAAAAGCTCATAATCCACTGATACAGCAAAACTACTTATTTTTTCAATTTAGGCTTTGTTTTGAGTTTAACTGAGCTTTGAAAAATATTTTTGAAGAGGTCTAAATCTTACCGGGAACTTGAATATCGAAGAGCAGAAAAAATAAATGTTTGGGAAAGGCGCATTCTGCACTTTAAGATTTATACATCATTATAATAGACGAATAAGCCGGCAAAAATTAATTTGTTTGTCAAAATTATTTCACAATATTATTCCCCTAAATTATTCCCCTAATATTTTTCCTTATTTTCGATGCGTATGTGCCACTACAGACACAGCCACACACAGACATAAATAAAAATGTTCGTTGGTTTTACGAAACAACAAATTCTACAGTGTTACCCATATGCAAGAAAAAATATAGGGCTGGCACAGGCCAAAGCACTGTAAAGCTGCACCTCAGTGCTTGTAATTATACATACCGATATTTTATCCGAACAATCGTATGAACATATATCTGACAATTTCAAAGGCAACCGAATTTCTCACAAAGAAACATCTATTTCAAAATTTATCTTTAGAATACACTAATTTCAAATTGACTCCATATATTCATCAAAACAATATCGTATTACATATAGGATTTACATAGTATCATCTTTTACGAGTTTTATGAATGTCACAATAAACTCATGAACTTAAATATTTCCATATATGTCCAAATGCATACCAAGATTGATAAAATTAATAAATTTGAAAATATAGACCAAATGAATTTCATAAATATTTTGATTCTTTGCACGTTTTAAAACCCTGATAAAATTTAAAACAGTTTTAAGCGGTACCTATAATTATTATATTTCGCGATAGTAGGTGCACCTTATTAAACAAAATATCTTTTATCGGTGTCAACTGATTAAAACATTTTCACTTAAGGGGTAAACGGAGAGAATAGGAAACATACCTACTCCATAAAAACAAGACGAAATGTACGAATTTTTTGTTTCACCAACAACCAAGTGTAGCAGAAAAAATCTACACATAATGCAGGCATCCCAAATGCGATAATTATCTATGGAAGGCTATACACTTTGAAAATGCAAAAAACTCCATTCATGCTTCCTATTTCACAATTTTAGTGCTCACGATTATCAATCTATTGCTGTTAAATTGTGACTTTCTACCCGCACACCGATAAGCAATATGCTAATATACAGATATCGAGTCCTCGCTGTACCCACTTGCGAAAAATGTATGTATAGACTCATAACTTCGTAAATCATATATAAGAAGCAGGTAGGTCAATCTGAACAAAATAGAAGAAAAATATTTCTAGAACGCATAATTACAGCATTCATGAGAAGAAATTCGAATTCAAAAGCCCTAATTCAATTTATGATGAATAGCGAAAGTTATATTCGTAAGTTTGTATAGCACAGTGTCTAAATGAGAGAATTTAGTGGTCAAGAAAAAGTTATTCCAGACTACAGGACTGACTTTTCGTTGCAGTCGAGAACATGTTCTTTTTCTCTTTCACTCATTGCGGGTAATAAAGATAATGGCTTGTCAAACGAAAATTTTACTATTGCTCGTAGTCCCACGTACCTAAACAATAATCACAATATGTTTACCAAAAAAGAAGTTTATGAAAATTGAGTTTCGAGAACAAAACGTGTATAATTAATTTAGGCATTGCTTGTCGAATTGGTGAAGACGGCAAAATCACACATTAAGCGAATTTTTTACGCATTAGTTAACATAATGCAGCCACCTAATACCAATTAACCTATTGATTAGCTAATGAAAACAAGAGAGAAAAAGAAAACTTGTTCGAGAAATACCTAGTAACAAAATTGAAAGGATTAATGCGAGCATATTTTTCTCAACTCATACACCAAAACTAGATTATCATTGAATCGATTTTAGCTTGCAAAGAGAGAGATCTCCAAGTCGATTCCGAATAATCGATAATGATATTCATTACTTCACTAGTGTAGTAATGGAGTCTTAACTTGACCGTTTTTTATCAACGTCATTTACACGTACGCTAGTAGGGAAATGTCATTAGGGAAATGTCATTAGGAAAACGGGCCGTTTTACATGGTGATGTCTATAAACAACTAAGTTCACCTATTCATAATTATTTAATTACTCATAATTGTCAAAAATTCTACTCATAAAAGAAGTTTACCTATTTAAATTTCAGTCGAACAAACAATAACCTTTTTTTGGAGGATTTGTTGAAAAAAATGTCTTACTTAACTAGTTAGCAAAATGAGTGATTGTCCATGAGTGCTGTAATCGCCACCAGTCAATTATCACTTGTTTTGTTAACTAGTAGAGTGAAATACAATTTTGAAGTATTTTAAACACCTGTTTTATATCACATTCGAACATCACGTTACAAAAGACCCACATCTAGTATTTTCTACTGGTGGCTATGAGTTTCTCGTTCGAGTTTCGCACCAAGATTAAAAAGTAAAAATTAATGGAAGCATACTATAATACTATGAATAAGAACATCATTTTTATATTAGTTTGTCAAAATTTTCAGTTCTTAGAAAGAAATTTCAAATACCCAAAGTATTTTCAAAAATTTAAGTCTACTTTGAAATATCATGTCGAGACGAAAGAGCAAATCGGTAATTCACGTAAGTTTTCGATTCCCTCGAGACGTTCCAGAAAGGAAACATTTACAGAAAATTCATCCAAATCGGTGTTTTTCAGAGTGGCCAATACAGCCCTCTTATCGCCCTATGGGGATCGCAAGCACTCATCCGGAGCGATTTACTTCAGAACCAATTTGTCACTGAATATTTATATTTATTCGCATTTAAAGATGGTAAATTTCAGGGGGCATTAAGTATTTTTTTCTGAAAAAAGGGAAAGTAGGCCAAATAAATCTGGAAATCTCTAATCTATCCACACTATTTCGATATTTTGATGGATTTTAAAAAGCTAAGTTAATGAGTAATTTTTTCTTCTTCCTTGGAATCCTTTTAAAACCCAGTTATAGTTTAATTAGAATTTACATTAATATGGGCGCAACCTATATAATGCTAACGCTTACGTTGTTGAGGTTCGCGGCACTTGTTTGTTTTCCTGAATTAATCTTTTATGAGAAAATAAATTTATGTCTCAGGCTAGGGGCTATTTATAGTAACCTAAAACAAAGGTCAGCCGTTCGTTTGTTTGTGTCTTAAAAAAGTTTACGAGACGTAAAAACCACTTTCAAAAATTTTTGCCACCGTATATCATGCAATTCATGAGTAGACTTACAACTTACCGCATGGTTAAAAAATCAATTTCACGAGTTAATACAAAAAAATAATAATAATAATAATTCAACCCATAGGATATACTCCACTGATATCAACGAAATACCAAAGGTATATTTGTCACAACAGAATTGACCACAGCCCCCAAAAATTAACATAACTAATCCCCGAGCTACGGTACAGCCTACATCAGCAAATAGATTAAACTTCCCAACACAAAAACGTATAGGCCTACCTACAAAGGAGCGCTCATTACAGGAAAAATCGATACACGTTTGTCAGTGTCGCAGCAAACATTTTTTCACTGTCCTTCATTATTCTCCCTTTTTATTCTCACATTTATACAAAATCTTGTTTTCCCGCGAACAACAGAATAGGCCACTTGAGAAATTTCGATAACAATGAAAATGTAAAATTTTGAAGCACCTACGTGAACTCAGGAATTCTGTAAAACTGAACAATTTTAACAAGCGGTGCACATTTTTCTACTTTCGTTGCTGCTTTTTTTTTTTTTTTTTCAAACTTTTTAGTTTCGTTCATTTTTACAACGGTCATGTAAATTAAATTTTCAATTACTCCAAAGAGAGGTAAGAAAGAAAAAAAAAAAAAAGCAGCCAAGTATATAGTGTGACACGGACCAATCGCATGCACCTACTTTGCAACGAGATACTTCTCATTTTCAAGTTAATCGAACTGTCAAAATGTCAACTCGAATTACTTTTTGTACTGGCTAGTATTGTTTTTGTTGCATTTGTAAAAGATAACTAACAGTAAATATTATCTTTTTTCTCGCTTTTTCACATTTCAATCTCTCAATTTTTATTCATTTACAGAGTTTTTGTTTCTACCTATAAAAAGATGGTAGCCTACATACATCATTACAACAGAGCTAAAACTTCGTAGCTGCGTCGTTTTTTTCCCTCTTATTTTTGTCAGAATAGGAGGTTCGAAAAGTACTTACGCAAATTATGTAGTTTAATATTTCAAGATTTCTTCGCTTTTTCTCATTTTCCACATTTCCTTACAGTTCTGGACAACTTAATCAATTTATTATATTGGTGCTTAGAAAGGTGCTGCACAGATTCGATTTCAAAACTACGAACATTCACCGCAATCGACTAAAACTAGAGTCGTAAAACTTATTTTCGAAAATAGTACCTTACTGTCACGATGACGAAAAGAAAACATTAATATACGAAAAAATAACGCTGAAACGAAAACATGACTCAGTTTTTAATTCGTTATCCCCATCACAATTTTATAATCGCCAATATTCTCGACTTAACCACGAAAATTGACCATTCGATGTTAATTAATAGCGATCGAACTAACATATAGAAAGCCAGAAACAAAAAAAAAAGCAGAAAAAGACGTCAGGAAATCAGAATATTAAAATGTTATACATAAGCTGAAAGTACGCTCCATTTTTTTTTTTCTCCATTTTTGAAGAATCATTTTTATATTGATTTCTACACTTATACCACACATCAAAATCACGAAAATTTAAATTTTTTAAAAAACGTCGAGGCGATCGTGAAACATGATTTTACTGAGAATAGTTTCTGATAAAATTATTTTTCAATTTTTGGCTTCTCCATCAAACTGTGAAAATGAAAAAATAAAAAAAACATCCTCATTACGAAAGTAATACGGCCGAATACAAAAACGACGCTTCAGTAACGAACAATATTTAAGTATCAGCTTTCAAAAAGGTACATGTGAAACAAGTGAACAAACACGAGTAAAATAATTTTTTGGGGTCCGATTCTGTTAAACATGAAGGTCTTATGGATGCTCGAACTGTTTGCAGAAATTGCGACAGCACAGAATCGGACCACCCTTGCTCAAGTTCGTTCGCTTGTATTGAACGCCTGTTTGAGTATTTTGATATCATTGACGAATCGTTCTTGAATTCGGCTCATAGTGTAACGGCGAAGTCTGGATTGACAGATTGAATGGCACAAACCTGAACTACAAATATAATAATAACTTCGGGCCGATAGTAATTAATTGAAATTCAAAAATTTTCTTAAAATTTTAAGGATCACACGAATGAAAAAAAAAGTGAAGCGCTGTATTTCATAAATTAATAACAAAAAAGTAGTGTTAAGTTGAAGTTGAAAAAAAAAACAAAAACCGTGATCCATTACATCGAGTCAAACAAAAAATCTCAGAATCAGTGGCGTAGCTATAAATTTGACGCCCGGCTGCCAAATTTTCAGGGCGCCCCCTTCATTTGATTAAAAAAAAATTACATAAAAATTTTCTATTTTGGTTTGTCATGCATTTCTATTACTTACAACATGGACTACTAAAAATTTTTAAAAAATTTATTTTTCTTCATTTGCGTTTGGCGAAGTCTTCAATTAAGTAATGGTGATCCAAGTTCCGAACGATTTCATTTTCAATGCTAATTTCTTAAAAACTATTTTTTTCCAAAATATTTTTTTTCAGTCGTACCTACTAAAAATGTTTTTTCTCTGATGGCGCCCCCAATTTGGTTGGCGCCTGGCTACCAGGGACCATGGCATCCCTCTCGCTTCGCCACAGCTCAGAACAATCCTAAACCTATACCAAATAATGGATGAAGGGAAAACTACGACACAGTGAAACAATACAGGAATTATTCTCATAAAAGTAGCAGGATATACAGTCTTTATGAAAAGAATTTATAAATTAATGAGGATTAATGGGGAAACATCAATCTTTTATTTTTCATAATAAATAGGTAGAGATAATTTGTTTTCACCTTAAAGATTTTGAAATTTAAATTTAAAATTAAAAACTGGTAATTAAACTTAAATTTTTTCTAATGCCAATCAGGGTCACATCGATGATGAAGTGGTTTTGTATGTCAAACCCTCTACCTCAACGCGGCTCCAAAAAAATAAATATACCCGTTTCTGAGCATAAAAAACACCTAAAAAATTCTTAATCACTCCACTCCCAAAATTTTTTCTACACTAGTAACTCCTCACCCCATAGGTGAATCCGAAATAAAACACTGATGTTTATGAATTTTTTGTATGTTTATTATTTCGTGTCACACCGGCCTTCTCCAAAAATGTATTTTGCCCCATGTGTACAAACAAGTTGAAGACCACCAGAGCCAGATTAATAAAGTTAGCACTTATATGCTAAGTAAATTTTGCGTCCTGATTCAGTGTTCCAGCTAAAAGAATATAAAAGATCATTAAAATGAAACATTGCTGATTCGAAAGATGTAAAAAAAAAAATGTAGCGCTCTTTTTCCTTTAAACCTATAGGCTGCAGCCTCAATGACCTCCGGGTAAATTCGTCGCGGAAGAACAAAGCTATATAGTATTTTTAAAAACAGAGAAAAATTACTACTAATGTTGCCTCGAGAAAGAGGAAAGTGATGGTGTTCTTAGTTGACACAAAACTGGTGTTTTACGTTGCACTAAATTTCACTTCTCAAATTCATTTTCGGATGGAAAAACATCCGGCTACAAGAAAAAAACTACTAGTGAGCTTCATACAACCAAACAAATGAATGAAATTGTGAGAGAGGTTGTGACATTATTTTATCTATTCAATGTTTTTCAGAATTTTTCAACCTGGAACACCTTATGCGTTAACCTAGAACAGCATGATTTTAAGTTGACATAAAAACAAATGGTCTTGCTTTTTATCTCACACTTTGAGAAAGCTTGTGTGAGTAAGTCTAGTTTAGGTCTATTTAATGTTTTCAGTATTTTTTCAGCATACGTCAACCTAGAACAGCATGCATGGTTCTATGTAAAAAAATGCTTTTGATTTTTCTCTCATATCTTGAGAAAAGTTATATGAATGGGTCCAATTTAGATCTTATTTTATGCGTGAAAGTTCAAGCTTTAAAATAAGCTTAAATATGTCAAGATTAGTTGGCAAATGAGTGTGAAACTGGTATTTGTTTGTTTTTTGTGTGAACCTAGAACCACTGCCCCTACTTAATATCATTAGCAACGGACCGAATCTATTCCCTCACAAGAAGTAGGTGAGATTAAATTTTACAGCTAGTAAGGTGTAAGAGTCGAGCTATAAATTCAAAAAACCGATAAATTTAATGAAGACAAAAATATAATTCGGTAGAAAAAATTTAAATCTACTGAATATACAGAATGAATTGTGAAAATAAAATTTCCGAAGTTATACTTTACAGATGTTCCCATTAACAGCAGAAAATAGAACTTCGAAAAAGAAGTAGAAAACATTTCACAATCCTGCATTACTTATCTTGAATACGAGAAATACGTCCATTATTATAAGCGTAGGTGTAAAAAATCATCTATTAATTGTGTGAGAAAAAAAGTTAAGAGTCGATTCAGTTGAAATTTTTACTGCTCCATAAATAGCGTTAATGGGATTTTGGATATTATATGATTCCTATCACCAAGAAAGAAAATTTTAGAATATCTCAACTTCGAAATTCCAGTTTCACTGGCTATTTCATTCAAGCTTTGTCCACTTTCGATCTTCCAAAAATTCATTGAATCTACGGCCATTTATTTTGTAGAAATTAACGATGTGGTTCAAATATCACTGCATGCATATAAATGCTATAATTTGAGTGTTTGATTCATTCCTACAAACTGTACCAACTGGTAATTTTGGAATTTCAATAATCATTCAAAAATATATCTGTACCTAAAAGAACAACAAAGAAGCACAGTTTGTTTAAAATTTAGTCCGACTGTATTTTAAGCATTAGTTTCACCAAAAAAAAAAAAAAAAAAAAAAATTCTGACTTGACATGTTATTGCATTTTAGTTTCTACCATAAATTTGAAAACTCAATTCAGCTATAAATAGAATTTTTATTTCAATTTCAACTCTAAATCAATAATGAAGTCATCAATATCGTTGATTCGTTTCTACCAAAGAAGACAGCGTTCCATGTAAACCAAAGTATTCGTAAAAACTTTTGTTCTCCACAAATTCTATCGCTGGGAATCGCCAGAAATATTTTTTAAACGTCAAATATTTTTTTTTGAATTCCTTCATCGCCGTTTGAAAACGCTTCAGGAAGCTCAACTTACTCAAATTTCACACGTTTTACCTTCTCAAATCACAAAATATTTACACGTACGCATAATTTTTTTTTAGCAACAATAATACAAGAAATGAGCGAAGAAAAGTCAGATAAATCTCCATCAACTGCAACAGACAATGTTAAGGGAAAAAATTTTGCACCGTTTTTCTACCAGTAGCAAAAAATTATTCAAATTTAAAAAAAAAAAAAAAATTCAAAACGTAAATACCAATGCTTATAACAAAAATTACGAAATAAAAGCTTTTTTGTATATTCATGTTCTTGTCATTTTGAAGCTTTTTCTAACATTAATTAGAAACGAGGAATAAAAAAAAAATATCGTTGTCTTTACTATTTTGCCATAGGATGCGTGATTTGGTCGCTAGTTAAAATTTATGTCGAACCTATGTCGCGTTTACTTTATGTACTTGTTTTCCAAATGTTTTTTGTTGGCCCAACGCCACCAAAACATGAAAATTGAAAGATTTGAGATGGTTTTGATAACACACATACGTACATTTTTTTGTCAATTAGCCGTATATATCATCTGAAAATGAAGCGAAGCCTTTCGTGCCGAGGACATATCTATTGGTTTACGATAATTATTTGACAAATCGTTAATTTTTTATATTACATCAAAAGGCCTTAAAAACTGTGCTTCTCAAAAAAAAATCTTAATTATTATTTTGTATCACAAGCTCACCTCGAACTACGGAGGCATCAGCATCCCTTAGGGAAAAAATGCAGCTAACAATATTCAAAGAGAGCTATTTTCCAAGGAATTTATAGTTAAAATAAAATAAAAATTTTCGTTTATAAAGTAGCTTCAGCTCCATCTCCTATAACCTCCTAACTACTGCACTGAATTATAGAAATATTTTTCAAATGAAGATAAAAACTGTTCTAAAATATTTTAAACGAATTTCGATTATTTATTATTTTTTCAAAAATTGAATCGAATTAGAGTCATTATTACACAAATAGTGATAGATTAATGAATTAGGTCAAAATGACAATTCGGGGCTATATCACATAAATTTTTCAACACAGAGACCAACTAATTCATTAAGACCGAGAAACTACTGAATTTGGCTCAACTGAATGAAAAAAAAAAAAAGCGCGTTCCAGGGTCGGAGCGAACTGGAACATTTAATGTGGTATACATTTTATACCTATAGGATAATGAAGTTCGGGAGAATGAAGTTTATATCGACACATTTTATACCGCCAAATTCGTTTTTAAACGAACCGCCAAACAGGAGCTGTGTTTTCATTAGCCAACGCAGACACCTTCTGGATTGCTACTGGTTAAACCGTTTTGTTTTTGTTTTTTTTTTCGAATACACCACCATATAATGAAAATAGTAATGTGTACCACATTAAAAATTTATTTAATCTTGTTCAGCAATCAATGCATTAGCCACATTTCAATAACCAAAAGAACATTTTGAAATCACCTGCTTTGTCCTTTGACTCAAAATGGAGAAGCGATGTAAGAATCTAATTTTACACTTTCGAAAATTTTAGAATAAGCATAGAAATTTAATTCATGTTGGAACATCACTCGTCCTGCAGGCTACTAAACTATCAACCCACGACTGAACAAAGTCACCACATTTTATGTTTTAAAAATTTGCGTAATCAAATAGAACCCGAACATGGCTCAAACTTTAATTAGCACTTTGTTCACCAGTTTTCAGATTTTAACAAACTAAATTTAAAAATAACAACAGATACACATTTCACGCCACAAAGAATTCCTCAAAATAAATTTCAATCTAGAAAAACTTTCCTTCTGCCCCACTCTCGATTTAAAACTGGAAAATACTGCCAGAATTTTGTTTCTTATCCACAAAATCGTCCACGTGACTTTTAGAAACGTCGATTGAACCGTTAGTGAGCAAGTGAATAATGAATTTCAAGCATTTTCTCGACCATTTTAGCACACTGCAGACTGTGCGACGTCATTGTAAGCGTATACAATACACAAGGAGAAAAAAAGTCAAGAACGAAAATGAAAAAAAAAAATAATAATAAATACTGCGGTACGTTTTCCCTTAACCAATACAGTCTACTATGCGATGATAGCGTGTATCAAAATTTAAAGGAAGAAAAAAAGAGAAGAGGGGCACAAAAAACATGAAAATTTGTACCGGTCTAATTCTTGATTCATCGGGGTTTTCATACCGCATTTCCCTTCGTAACGAAATACAAAACGAAAATTGTAAAAGCTATACTCCCGACTCACCCGTTAAATAATCAATATTATTCTACCCACGCTGCTACTACCACTACCATCCCCAACCCCCACCATTACAAGCACCGCCGCTATGCTCTAAACTCTTATCTAGCAACGGCAAACTCCATTAACTTTTCCTCAAATGGGTCCCTCGTAAAGTGAAAAAGCGTTTTGAATGTACGAATGTACGCGAAATTCTACTATATAATAGTACATCCTTATTATTTTTTGGATTTAAATTTTTAAAACAAATCAAGAACGGCTACTTGAAATTCTGTATGTTTACTCCCTTTTTTAATATAACTTCTTTTAATTAAAAATAAATGGTTTTTTAATCGTTTTGATAACGTAACACGCATAATGAATAAATAAAGAAAAAATTCGAATTATTAACATACAAATTGGAATTTGCGAAATATACGCTCAAATTGTACGAAAATAATTATTACATACGAAAGTATAGTAGGTCATTATACTCGTCATCAAATTCTATCGAATATAGTTGGTGATTAAATTCTAACGAAAACACAACTTCAGAGCCTATGAACTCAACTACGTGTAAGTATACTTATACAACAAAAAATAAAATCAGCTTGACTGTGCCAGAACAGTATTTTTCTGAAAACAGGGAAAAACAAAATGAAGATACACCGGATTGAGAGAAAATCGTGAATCTAGAATTGCTGAATTTAAATCTAAATTTTTTCAAACGACCAACATTATCAAGTTTCTACAGTCAGATGACAAAATCAACACTTGCCAACTTTACCAGTAATGAGTGAGTACGTCAGAAGCGGTCCGTGAAAATAAACCGACTAAACAAATACGTAAATAAAATATCCCTTTCGCGCATCAACCGCGGTAAGTGTATTTTCCAGAAGTGTCAAATTTTGTAATGGCTGCCACTCGAAAACTAGAAGACTAATTTCGCTCAAATTCAATATCAAACCGGTCCCTAATAGTCTTCAACTACTATAAAAATTTTAAGCCAAAATGTTCAAATTTACGGCAGTTATATCGTGATGACAACATGGTGGATTTGCAACACTTTGAAAACCTTTTCCTCCGAAACCAGCGAATGAATTTCAAAAATTTTAACACCAATGAGTAGCCCATGAATGCTTCTAACACTACTCCAAGTTTCATTGCCATAGGTCAAACAGCGGAGGCTCCACAGATTCCCAAAAGTGAAAAAATGAGCAAAAAATGGAAATATATATATATATACATTGTCCAGAGAAGAATTTTAGTGACCTATAAATTCGTGATGTACGACTCAGGATCGGCGCTTTTCCACAAGTCTCCCCTTAGGTCCCGCAATAGTTGTATTTTCCAATAAAGAAAAACAGTAAAATTGCATTTTTGTATGCTTACGAATGATAAATAAAAGTTATTTTGTTAAGAAAATAGTTACAGTCCAATATGACTCTTAACACGAAATTAAAAGGGCTCAGATGTTATGCGAAAAATCGAAAATATTTTGCGAATATTTTATTCTTTTTCAAGGCAGCAATGGATAATACCAACATTAACAGGACTGAAAACTTTTTTTTCAACAGTAAACACTCGCTGTCAATCATCAAAATCAAAACTGAAACAAAAAGTACAAAATTCAAGTAAAATTTTCAGCTTTTACGTTTTTACTTCACATGAGAAAATGCAGTTAACGAATACCTCTAACGATGTGTTTAATTTTTGAAGAACATATCCACTGTTTATGTCGCGCTCTCTGAGACCACAAAACAAAAAATTTTAACATTGATGACAATACGCATTCTTACTTTGTCTTATAATTTACAAAACTCTATTTTCAAAGACTGATCAGAAACAACAAGAAAACAACAACAGAATAATCAGGTAAACTGATCAACTGAAAGCAGAGTTCACAAAATGAAATAACTTTTTTCAGAAAAATAAAAAAACTTCAAAACTACAACAGAAAACATCATGAAATATTTAAAAACATTAAATTTTCATGGAAAGTAATGGCATCAAAAATGGAAACCTGCTCTTCGTGAATTTGTCACAAGTAACAACGTTAACAGGAAATTTTGCAAGTTTTATTTTAAAAGCAATTCGCGAGCTCCACAGTGTCTCATGAAAACAAAGTCTATTCGATAAAGAAAAAAGTGCGGAATTTTTAGCACTTTTCACAAACAAGTCGTTCAATTTGGAAAAATTCAACACTGTTCTCTGAAAATACTTGAGTTTTCAAGGTTAATGTGAGAAAGAAACTTACTCTATTACAGTGGCGAATATCGTGACCCGACTTAGTGAATGAGTTTCAAACAAAAGGAATCCATTCGATGATCTATCAGCGTACACCATGAATCAAACGTTGAAAACTAAATAAACAGAATTTTTACTTGACAAACAAACTCTTTTTTTTTTCATTTTGCACCAGCAGCGTTTCGTAACAATACTTCGTAGATTAAATTTCGTAACATTACTTCGTAGATTAAACCATCTCCGAAATTCGAAAAATATTTTATACAATACATGATTAGAAAGGTAATGTTTACGCTGGTATTTTGCGAGTGAAAAGTAGCTTCGATCATTAATGGATGTAATCTCAATGTAAATGAACGCGCCTCCATGTAAAAACGTAAATCATCTTTCTACACGGAAGCACATTCACTTTTCAAAGAGGTAGAGGTTACACTTTCTGAATGAAAATTTATATCTGTCACAATGAGGAGGTTCATATTTTGTTCCATTTTTTATAATTTTCGTGAAAAACTCATCATTATGATAGAATTTTAACGTTTCATTGCTTTCTGATCATTAATTATGTAAAATATCTTCCTCAACAAGGTTCAAAAGTGAGTTTAAATGATTCGGGAATTGCTCAATCGCTACGCTCGTTTCGCAAACTTCCTTCAAATGCAAACGCTCACTATTGAACCTTGGTGGGTCACATACTTTTTTTACGAAACAAGTAAAAGCAGGTGATAAATAGACAATTAGAAGTAACAACATATTTACTTCGGGGATTTTTTTTTTTTTTTTCATATCTTCTTTCTTTTCTTTACTGCTAGTCTGCTACTCGCTGTATGGATGGGCACAAGCTGAAGACCGATCTTACTAAAAAAGTTGGAAGAAAATTAAATAAAAAGAAAATGAAGAAGGAGAAAGAAAGAAAAAGAGAAAAAGTAAGGAGATTTTAAAGACAGCTGGCTGTCGTACGCCTTCCATGTCGCCCAACCTGGCTGGAATACAATCGTCTTTTAGATGTGCCACGTGCCCAATTCTGCAGCCGTACATACACATACTTCATGCCTCCATTAAACAACCAACAAGACAGATGCAGAGAAACGAGACATGAAACAAGGAATGGCGGAATATGTTAATGAGAAAAGTATTCCGCTCAGGTATATCCTATTCCCTAACCAACCTTTCAATGGTATTTCAAAATAATTTACTCGATATTTGTAGGCTGCAAAAAATAAAAAATTTATTCGACGAATTCAGCGCCATAAACATTACAAGAGGCTGACACCATACGAAAAGGATGCAATGACCGATGGTCGATGGTTTTCCTTTTTTTTTTTTTTTTCCAGCTCGCATCGAGAAGAGAATATAAAAGAGTTTTTAGGCATTTCTTAGCAATGTTATGAAGTGTACAAAATCACCACTAGAGAAAAATCGACGAACTATGACGAATTTGAGATGGTTTGGAAACGCGGAAATACAATTTATAAAATGGGCAGACGTAAGTATATTTACATGATAGTTATTTCACCGGAGAAGTTTCACAGATAATAAAAATTTATTGATTTGCGAGCATGAGATAAACGAATCATGTAGGATGTTATGCAGAAATATGAAAATGCGACAAAGTTCGATGAGTAAAATATGCTCTTCAGAATGCAAGCAGTGTAGGTAGAGTTGGAATGCAACAATAAAGGGTAAATTTATGTTAGACTTTAATATACGACTTCATATAAGAGACTAGCGAATATAAATATTCAGTCTTTAAGGTAAGGAGAAACAGCCAATATTAGATTTTCTTTTACAAAAATTTATAAACATCGTTTCTTAATCTATTCAACTCTAAAATTAACTGACAACAAGCTTACTCCTCCCATAAAGTTTAAAGTTCAATTTTGTAAGTTCAAGAAACACGCAGATAAGCAGATACTTGAACTATTTTAACCCTTTCATCACTTTTCATACCTCCTCTCGTAAAAATCAAAGAACTTTTCAAGTGAAGGTGTGGAACAACTTGCTACTCATACAAAACCAATTTAAAATTAAAAAATTCTATTAAAAACAAATAGGAAATTGAATTAACTTGTAAATCAAAAATTTGTAAATATTTTCGAATTTTTACATTTTCCAATTAAAGTTTTTTAAAAATCTCGTAAAATTTATCTACATAATAATATACAAGGAAACCTGCTGGAACTTTATACCTCAGAATTATTTAAATACAAAAATTTATAATTATAAAGAAGAAGAAAATAGTTATTTTTTCCTGTTTTCAAAATCAAAATACTTAGATAATTTTTTTTCATAATATAAAATTGAAAAAAAAAAAAAAAAAAAAAAAAGCGCGTTAATTTGAATAAGTAGCTCTTATTGCGGTGGATATGCCCAAATTTACGATAATAATTTTTTCAATCTTTAAATTCCCATTTTCTTCAATTACACCCTTCTAATTTTTTAATTTTCAAATATGATATAGCCCAGGACATTCGCCGGATAGTCAGGAACATTTTGAGCTTACTTTCATTAAAATCTATGAAGTAAGACACTTATTCTGAACGAACGAAATTCCATTAGTTCCGGAGACAGACATACCAAACATATAACCTTCTCCTCACTCAGTTAGTAAAAAACTCTAATAAGACAATGAAACTTCATCATCTTTTAAAAAACCCTCGTAAGAACTGACTTAAGTTGAGTTTAAAAAAAAAAAACCTCATCTGCTTCATACAGTCGGAAAACAATTTGGTTTTTTCTTAAATATTATGAGGTAAAAATATTTTTAAGACGATTGTTAGCCATTATCTACGAAAAATTCATATACTGCTGCGAAATGGGTATCTTATAGGATTTCAAGTGAAATGGAAAAGAAGCATCCACAATCAATGTTAGTTCAATTTCCTATTTGATTTTTAAAGAATTATCCATTTACAAATTTATTTTGTATGAGTAGCAAGTAATTCCAAACTCTCACTTGAAAATTTTTAATGGAGGAAGCATGGAAAGTGATGCAACAGTTAGATGCAGTCAACAGTCCCAAATCAGGAAAATGAGGGAGGTACAGTTTCATACTCATAAATATAATAACTATAAGCTATGCGAATAATTTGACTGAAACAAACACCAAAGACGTTGTAAATAAGACATATGTCCGTATTTATATTTAACGCAGTTCATATAGCTTTGAGAGAAACAAATTCTTTCAGTTTGGAAAAATATTTTAACTTAATTGAGAATGTTGAAAAAATTCTCATTTTTACAAAATATTCTTATGATTAGAAAGAATATTGAAGGAACAAAAGTGGTGTAAAATTACGAGACCAAGAATTTCATGATCCAATTTTCATACTCTTGTCCTAAACATCATTTTTTGATAATACGGATCAATAAAACGTAGACAGTTCTCTAATTTTTTTTTTTTTTTGAAACTGATTTCATCTAATATTATACCTATGTTGCCTAATCCTAAATTCATTACTTTCCACTAGAATCAATTCTACATGTTGTCCTTGGCTATCTCTCTGCGAACTCATCTAAACTAATCGACAGTTATACATTTTCAAATCGCATAATATTCATCTCACTCACTTTAAGATTTTCTCCAGAATGATTTAATACATATTTCATACAACTGAACCATATTTCACAAAAAATTTGCAATAAAAAAAACAAGTAAACATTAGTTGATTTCTGGAACTTCAAATAAAATTTAAGATTTCTTTCTGTGTGAAAGGTCCTTAAGGAACTATTTTTCCACATCCAACGATGTACTCGCGTCTTAATGTCGACAAAGTAATTTGTTCGAGGGATATAATACAGCAAAAATTCTTATAGCTAGCGATTAGTTTCTGAAAAACTGCATTCATATCAATTTGCATCGCACAAATAACTATGTACACGACTGACACGAAATCTATGAAGCAGTTACGACACAAGAACGAATACATAACAACCGTTCAAATAATTCACGGTTACGGAAAAACAAAATTTCATAACACCTGCATGAATCTACAGTAAACGCTAAACATATTTCCAACCAAAGGAATCTGTCAAGGTAAGAAACAAACAAAAAGAGCAATCTTGGACTAGGACCAAAAAAAGAATTTGGGCCGCGCCATGTACATCGACAAATTTGTCAGCTGTAGACTATTTTTTTTTCTCGCATGTTTAGTAATTATGAAAAATGTCTCGACAGGAAATAATAAACGGACTGTACTCGTACGATAAAATTATTCGTGCGCGTCGATTTTAATTACTCAAAAATTTGCCATATGTATACGTTATAATCGTTTTATAGTAAACCTTTATAAAAATTTAAATGCAACATTCGAACGCATTTAATAATTATTACTTGAAATGCAAATATTACAAGGCTGCCAAAAATTTACAAAATCGCAAGAACCATAAAAAATTGGTTTATTTTTACACGTTAAAATGTTCCTAAATTTTAACATGTAAAAGTTCACAGCGTATGATAACACATTGTGTAGCTGAATTTGTTGAAGTATCTAACAAGCATACACGAACTTATTGTAAACCACTTAAAAATTACGATCTCGAATAATGCGAAATATTTTTCAAAGCCTTTTCTGTCCTGTCTGATGGGAAATACAAATAAAATCGAAAGTGTAGAAAAGCACAGAATTTGGAACAGACCTAATCGAATCATAACATATTCGCAGCATGACACAACATATTTCGATATCATGCGGAGAATGGTGGGAATTTAAAAAAAAAATTAATCTAAAATTAGATCTAAACCTATCAATTGCTTAGCAACATAATATTTAGCCGAATTCCGGGTGCACAAAAAATTTCAATTAGGCAAAATAAATTCAATGATAACTTACTCGTCGCGTATTCCACGGCAACATCAACGAATTACTCGAAAGGTACGGATCTATAGGAAAAAAAAAACAAAAAAAAAATGAAATAAATTCAAACGGCCTATCGTATGGCACAAAACATAAGCTTTCATTCCAGAAACGCCATGAATTTGTCAACGATGACGAATACCAATTCGCAAAATGAACGCACAGCAAGTTAGAAATGACACCTGAGTCCCAGTTTCTAGCTGTCAGGACTTGTCACTGCACACATCTACCTTTCCCTCTTTTCAAAAATGAATTATCAAATAATCCATAAGAATTTTCCATCAAAAAAATAAATAAAAATAAACAGTAACTTAATATAGCATCGGTAAACGAAGACTGTACAGGCTAAAAAGACAAAAATAAATTCGTGATTCAGGGGGGAGAGCACCAAAAAAAAAATGTATGTACATATATATTAGAACCGAGTTATCGACTGCCAAAACTATTTTTACAAAAATATCGATATATGAATACATCGTGGCTAGCTGGTACACAGTCGGAGGTCGTTACCCCGGTATTCCGACAAAATGCAATTTGACACAAAACATACTTCGAAGAAGCCGCGTCAAAACGACAGAATAAGGAAAACAGGTAAGGAAAAGAAAAAGAAAGAAATTCGAGTCCAGCGAAACTGAAAACCGTTCCGAAAGATTGCGTGAAAATCGTAGGTGAAACTGACATTGCCCATGTTTATGAATAAATCGACAATGATATTAAAAAAAAAAAATATATATATATATATATACATAGCGGTACGTTGAATGCTGGAGAATGTTCTTTTTTGAAGAGATGCTGCGGTTTCTTTGCTCCTACTCCATCTTTTTCCACTAACTAACTGAATCGCGTTCAGTCAGTTTCACGAACTGGGACACGAGGAAAAGTTAATTTCATCTCGACGAGCACGACCAAGTTTCTACAATGTCAACGATTCGAGCACGATCAACTTCAAAGTCATACTGTAGATCTTCAGAGGAACCGCGCTCATTTCACTATACAGCGACGAATAAGTTTTAAAATGAATTTGTTTTTCCCCATTCAGTCACGATTTGTACGGTTCCAATTGGCTGGTATCGCAACGCGTTTTACAATAAATTTCCAGGATTTAGGACTATACAGTATACTAAGGAAATATGGTGGAAGCGGAAGAAGAGGAACAGCCTTTGGCATACAGAATCTTTCCGTAAGATCAAAGAAACTGAGGAGCACAGTCTGCGAAACTATAAATATACACGTAAATGTGAACGGGTACCTAAGCAGGTAAAAAACGTTGACGAAGGCTAACTTATGCAAGAACAGTGCAACCTGACAGCTTTCGATTTAACTTCAAACCTCAGTAATTCGGTATCATTTAGAGGCGGTAGCAAGTAAAGCTATTCAAAAGAGAATTAATCGAAAACAACGTTCAAACAGGAATTTATTCATGGTAACAAGAACTGACAAATTTTTCAAATCGGGAAACAATGACTGGTGAAGAAGGGAGCAAACAAGCTATTCACAGACATTTAAATCAATTCCTGTCATTTTAATGATAAGAATTCAATAAAGTTGGGGTATGTGAACAGAAATTAGGCGATATTTCGAGAAATAAACGTACGATTTCAGCCAAAATTTCAGGGAGTTTTCTGATATTCTGGGTAGAAGTCTCCTACAAATTTCAACTTTCTACCAATTACAGTTTTAGTGTAATTGCTTTCGATAACTTTGGTTTAGAATGTTTTCAATGTTAAAAAACTGCTCGTTATCTCGAAATCTACAGCGCTAGTGGCGCATTCTAGCGGAGGCTTTACATTTCAATCACTCATCAACGTGCTTGCTTTTTCAGCACAAGTTTCATCATATACCTGCAATTATGACTATGGTGTCGTGATACAGACGCGTCCATTCACGTGGAGTACCCCATGTTCAAGTACCATTAGGGATAAATTTTTTTTTTTTTTTAAATTATAGAAGGGTATTTTTTTAAAACTTGTAACCTAAACTAATTTCTCATCAGGTTTCATTTACGTCCACAAAAAAAGGGTCAGAATAATTTTCTTAGGCCTATACGTTTTTAAAGGAATTGATTTAACTACAGCAAAACTAATTTTGGAGCTGAAATTTATTTTCAGGTTAGTTATGCTTAGAAAGGCTAACTGGTATCATTCATTTCATCAACTCCAAATTTCACTGAACATCCAAGAAATCAACCTTCTCAGCGCATGATAGAGAACACTTTTGAATGGGAGACAATCTAAAGTCTTAGATGGTGCCAAAACATCAGAGAAAATTTTCAAATAATTCATTACTCACACAGAGTGGATTCCGAAACTTTACTCGAATTATTAAACCTCAAAATACAGTTTCTCTCGCACGGGAAGCGTCGAATGCTTGCAGCAACCTACCTATTCGATTTACTGTCGAACTTTTTCAAGCTTGAAAAATCACTTAATCTGTGTTCAGCAAACTATAGGATATTTTATCAATGTTTCAGACACTGACTGTATACCATTGTGACGAAGCGAATGCCAAAAGACTTAATTAAAAGCATCAAAAAATATACCGATTTAACAAGGCGATTACGTTTTTCTTATAAATAGCATTTAAATGCATTACAGTGAATTTTTTCTCTTTCTCTCATTCTTCTCAATTAAAATTAAAAGCAAAAATAAAACCGGAGCACAAGTACGATGGAGGAAAGAAAAAAGTCAACGGACAGATCAGTACTACCGTTACATCCTTCACGAATCTCTTGTGGATTTAAATCACACGCACGCGACAAAGCGAACATTTGCGGAAATGACATCAGACAAAATAATAAAAAGTTTAATTAACAAACTGCTCTGGTTTCATATATGAACTTGCTATATGAGTCTGTTGGTGCATGGCAGGGAAAAAAAAACATACCTGATAGCAAAACCCAATTAATCACGACGATACTGCGAAAATACCGTATAATAACGATTGGTGCTCTCTGTTATCGGTTTTTTAATGGTAATCGACAAAATTTTTGACACAACCTTTTCATCCAATATTTATAATGGTGAAGTGTTTTTTGAAACATACTCGGAAACGTTTATAATAACGGTCAGCCGAATGCGAACTTTTTTAAAAGGTTGGGGTATATACTCGAGCAACCATATACTGCCATTTTTAATGGAATGAAAATCAAACAATAACAACGCCCCGCAAATAAGTTTAGTCCTTCAGGCATTACGGCATATGAACACAAAGAAATTCTAAAATATTTAATAAATCGAGAAACATAGGTACCTATCAAATAAAAAGTGTTAAAAATATAATCAGCTTTAATACCATTTTTATATTATTGAAAGCATGAACACAACTTTTGATTAATAAGCATTTCTACAAAAATAATTTTTTTAGCAGAAGATTTACGTTCAAGGAAATGAATGTAATATATCGAGTTCATGACTTCAACAATCATATACCTAATGGGCAGGAACGTTTTCTAACGAGGAAATGGTACAAATTTTTTTGTCATCATTGGCAACCCAGTAGCCAGGGGTAGCGGACTGAAGCTGAGCAATAATTAGAAAAATTTGTTTCGCGGTTATATTGATATTGATTTGTATAGACCTAATATGGTATTATAATTAGTTTTTATGACAAAATAAAACTTTGATTAATTTGCATTTCTTACTTGACCGGTTAATGCCAAAAAATATCTATTATACAATTACTCGTTAAAAATTTCCTGTTTTTGGGAGCCACACTTGAAATAACGTTAATCATAGTTGACGTTACGTTCTGGCTAGGAAATAGGGACTTGGTTGTCGGTTTTTCTGTAAAATACTTCTCAAATTGAATATTTCACAGTAATTCAAAAATTCTTTCATAATCAAGCATGCTGCATAACAAATTGAATTATTTTTGACATTATTCGCAGCATCTAAATGTTTATCAATACCATCAAGGGGGCCTGGTCAGATTATTTGAAAGTCATTATTCATTAATATTCCAAAATTGGTTTTTCAGTTACATTTAGAACTACCAATAACTCAAATATGCAATAAAAAAATGAACCGCAACTCGAATAGCAGTTTATGAGAAATCGGACATGAAGACATTGAATAGAGTTGTGGATAATTCAAATTTCATATTGCTGATTTGGTCGTTAAACCAAAGGTATATCAACTCAGGTTTAAAAACTCTTTGCTGTACAGCTGGGGTAGTTGCTTAACGATATTGGCAACAAACAAGAAGAAGTTTCACACATCCACGTACACTCATTTAAAATACCACAAAATTACAAACACAAATGAATCTAAAGTGAATCTAGTTCACGGCTAATAGGCCCATTCATTCATTTCATTTGCCTAACAAATTGGAAATAAACTATTTTGACTTAGCCAATAAATCTAACCAATAAATCTAACTTTCCTTACAGATTTTATGTAAGAGTTTCGTGACCTATGAAAATGGAGCAATAGTACAACTTGAGTTTCGTAACTATAATTTGAACTTAGGCTACTATTGTACAACTGGGCTTTACTAAATTTCTCTAGACTAAAGATGTGTACCTATTGAATTGAAGAGAGTAAAAATGAATTTTTTTAAATACGCTTATATAACACGTGAAAAACTCCTCCCATCCAAGTTCCATGTCAAAAACACCAAAATAAACTTAAAAAAAAAAAAAAAAAAGCAAACAAACAAACCTGCCACTGTGGGGATTTAATCTTGAAAACCCTGGATTAAACGGCCATACCGTGGAAGTAGTAGCAATTGTGAAAGAATCACGAGGCAACTTGAATTTAAAAAAAAAACAGCACCTTCATAAGTGATAACTGATAGAACCAAACAAGATTTTAGCACCCTCAGATGTTAGAACAAAAACTACGTACATTTTGTCACGTTAGAGCGCTAATAAAGCCAGGTGATGACACACGCCATTTTTAATCCAAATATAATAGTCCATTAGATCTAGGGTGACCAAACAGACTACAAACCTACAGAAAAATGTGTAATCAAATGTAGCTATATTTTTTTGGTAGATTTACAAAATCTCATATACCTGACCGAACAACATTCTGTAAGTTTATGAGGGTTTTAGGAATAGGAATATTCATTATCAATTTTTATCATCAACCAAATTCGTAAATAGCTAACAGCTAAGTAAATACTGAAACTTACTTGAAAATTATTTCAGATTCTAGAAAATACAGTGAAACCTCCCAGTAACGGACATGAGTGGGACCAATCAAGCATTTTGTTTGCTATAATTAAAAAGTTGGATATATGTAATTTTATTAAGGGGTACAATAGTCAAATATAAGAATAGTTTACTTTTTACAAAAAAAAAAAAAATGGGGTCAACAAAAGTTTCTTTCGAAATTTAACAATAGTTTTATGAGTATTGTACTGAAATTTTGTCACTAAATCAGTACTTTCAAGGGCATTAATCTTCCAATATAAGCCTACTTGTATGCGATCTCACTGGACCATTTTACCCTGTCTGTCGTCCATTAGGGAAATTAAACCACTGAGAAAGAAAATGTGAACTTCAATATTATTTGTAGAAAGGATCACCATAGAGTAGTTTTTGACTTTTCATACCAATAACTCTTCCCATTTATTTCCACTGAACTTGTACAAAATCAAAGTTATCGAAAGCAACTGCAAGAAAACAACAGGTTGTAAATATTTGAAATCTGGCTGAGACATCAACACATATGAGCTGAATATTCTATGGAAATTTGGTTGCAATCAAACATTTAATTCTCAAGATATCGCTGAAATTCCCAAACTAGACAGAATTTACATCATTTGAATCGTACATTCTAAACAAAATTTTAGCGATAGCTCAAGAATAAAAAATGCCATTGAGCTGAAATTTTCCTGAGACAACCACATATGTTAACAGAAAATTCTATGAAAATTTTTTCAAAATTGTTTGTTTGGTTCCCATGATACCCCTCAAATTCCATTCAGATCCTGTAATTTAAATGACATAAATTCAATCTAGTTAATAAGATATTCTCCACCAACATATTTAAATTTAAATCATTATTATCATCTTAAATAAAATAAGGGGAATTGTTTCTAATTTCTCATCATTAATCGTCAAAATTCCATTAATTGGTACATAATTTAACATTTTATTTGTTTATTCAGGCAATTACTGATGATAAAAAAATAAAAAACATACAACTTACCAACCAAGAGAATGTCTCTTTCAAAGTCTCAACAAAATCCAATATTCCTAAAACCTGCAGCACGAAAAAGTTGCTACAGATTTTCCAACAGAATTATCAGAAATCTGGAGGTCTATAGTTTGTAGATATCGCTTGAACACGTTTCTGTAGCTAAGAAATGTCGACCGAACGGATTTCTGTAGGGCAACCTACAGAAACCTACAGAAAATTACATATTCTGTAGTTTCTCTAATCACTCTAACAGATTTAATAACAAACTAACAGAAACCAACAGATTGTAATGGGGCATTGGGTTTATTTCTACACCATTCAGTGCATTCAATTTGTCGTGAAAACGGAGAATTAGTTGATAAAATTGTTAAGAGTGGACGAAAAAAAAAATTTCTCAATTAAAACTGTGGTAGATAGCAAAAAGAATTAATTTCGATAATTATGGTCTAATCATTATCTAATTTTGCATTAATAATCATTCTCTTGGATCAAAAATGGCGAATGTCATCACTCTTCCTCAGACCACTTCGGTTCCGTTACTGACTGCAATAAAAGCGTACAAAAATATGCCTACATACGAACGTGGCGTTACTTCTATCCTTTTCAAACTTAAGTTTTTTCCTGAAACGATCCAAAATCAACGTTCGTGGGTACAAACAATTATATCAGGGAATAGTGCCATCATCCAAACCAAATTTTGCGTCAAAGAAATCAGTGAAAAAAAAAATCGTTTTGGACAGGCATCAACCCTTCAATTAGGACAAACTGAAAAAAAAAAAAAAAAACATAGAAAGACCTTCCCCGTAACAAAATTACTAAACAAAATGATTCGGCCAAAGTGAAACACCTAAAACGAATTAACGAGGAAAAAAAAACATTAACTCAAATTATGTCACCGGTTATTTAGTACGATTTAAAAATAGCCGACGAAAAAACAAAACGAAAGGTAAATACTCTGTCAGTATGAAAGAGAAAAAAATTCTTGACATTTTTGTGCATGGGCAAAACCGTCTCATACCATGCGTACAAATTATAATTATTATTATTATGATTTTAGTGCAAAACCTTTTTGTTATGAACATGAAATACATAACCCCAAATCTTTGAAAATCGTTCATTTAATTACGCGCTTATTTAGCACACAAATGAAGCCAACAAAATTCATTCCAATCTTTCAGTTTAATAAAATTTTCAACAAAATTACGGTATAGAGGGGCACTATATCAATGCAAATAGATAATTGCATTCATTCTGATTTTAACACTGTATTTTATTCGCAATAAATGTTTTTTTCTTTCAAATTTTCGAATGATGTCTTCAGATTCTATCGTGAACATCGCCAGCATTTTGTAAATTGTTGATCCCAATCAAACATTCAACGAATCGCCTATTATTAATTCAAACATTAATTTAAAGTGCATAAATTTCAATGTATAATTTTCGAAGACAAACAGAAAATTTTACATCATTGAATTGATAAATAGAAATAAAACCAACACGACTGCTACAAACATTCTTTCATAAAAATTCTTGATAGAATAATTTCATAATCTAGCTTATAACAGGAGGTTAATAATGGGGTAATGAAACAATTTAAAAAAACACTCATCTAAAAAGTTTTAGCCTGAATTAATATAAGACCTGCGTCACAAGATCCACTGAGCCGGAACTTGAACTAGAAAACTATTCTTGATAAACATTCCCGAACGCATAAAAGAGTGACTAATTTTTATCAAATTAATATGCTCGACAGATACAAAAAAAAAATCATGAACCATGAAGTGACAAAGTGTACGAGGCCTCAATGGGAGAATCTAGTCTCCCCTTTTATTCCTCTTCAGTTCATCGCACCTTTTTAATATTTAAATATAAGAAAATCATAAAGGAGTAAGGGAATTGGTATAGAAGTATTTTTTACTCTGAAGACAAATTTCAACGATTTTTTGTTTACTACAATTGTTGGAAATTTTGAAACAATTTCTTATTCGGACTGAAGACAGAAAATTTATAGTGACTTCTAAATGAGAATTTTTATTTTCTCATGTGATTTCTGCACAAATTTCATGATCTCATGAAAATATTGGAGCAACCGGTAATATTTCGTCTTGATGCACAATAATTAATGACTATTTCATAATGGTTTCTTCGAATTTTCAAATACTTTTTTTTACACAATGTGTAAGGAGGAGGTTATATGTTTGGTATGTCTGTCTCCGAAACTAACGGAATTTCGTTCGCTCAGAACAAGTGTTTTACTTCATAGATTTTAATGAAAGTAGGCTCAAAATGTTCCTGACTATCAGGAGTATGTCCCAGGTTATTCATATTAGAAAATTAAAAAATTAGAAGAGTGTAATTAAAGAAAATGAGAATTTAAAGATTGAAAAAATTATTGTCATAAATTTTGGCATATCCACCATTAAGAGCTACTCATTCAGATTAACGTAGTCGGTTTATTGGTTTTTTGTTATTCTTTTTTTAAATAAAATTTATTTTAGTAATATAAAGTTACAATTTTGATAATTTTCCACCAATGAGAGAAAAATACTATCAAACTCGTTTTTTTTTTTTTTTTTACGGGTGAATAAGCCCATAGGTACAATTCAAGCTGAATATTCTCTTTAATCTATACTAGTTCTACATAATCTCAAGGTTGGAATTAGTTGAATTCATTGTAATAAAGTAAATTTTTGAAATAAGTCTGTCTAATCAGTAATTCCTAACATTTCTGATTTATTTTGAGATATGTTTCCAGTATATTATGTAAATAACTTTTTTGTTTTTCATTATACTCATACACCAGAGCTTTCAGCTGCATAGTAAAGGCTATATTATTCAGATATTCGAGTGAGAATTACATGAAAAGGGTTTACTCGAGTTGAGAGCATTAGAACCTTTTGACTGCAAGGCCCAGCACAAAACCATTGCGCCAACTAAATCCCAACAAAATATTTAAAAATTTTCCAGTTTTACGTAGATTTTATGAGATTTTGATAATATTTGTTGATTATACGATAATATTTTTGAATTTGCTAATTCATCATCAGCCAGCTTGTTTTCAACGCTGGTTTCATTCAGAACTAAATCAATTACGTTATAAGGCACTGAACTGAGAAAAAAATGAGAGCACAAAATAAACACATTTAACACCATTTTTCTTTCAGCTTCAACATTTTACACTGGAGAAAAAGATACTAGATAATGCAGAAGCAAAGCAAAATTAAACAAGGCACCGGGTATTCTCAAGAATAAAAACTGATCCTTTCCTCTTCCTCTCTAGCTGTCATCATAGGTCATGGACTAATTTTTTCTTCTGTTTTATCGAATATGGCGCAAATTACTTAATGTTTGTGAAAATGAACGTATTTTTATTAAAATTACAAGTTTGTTTGAGGTGACAAATTCTGTATAGATTCTGTAAAATTAGGGGAGCTATTCTACAAATAAACAATTTTTATGGGTAACTCCAGCATTATTCCTCCATGTTTTCAAAGCTTAAGAACCACTTGGAGTCGTACCTCTCAGCCACAGTTTACAATAAACGTAAATCGATAATTCGATAGATCGATACCCTTACAGTAAGTACTCGAAATTAAACATTCCACCTACAGTTTTTCGTCCCGAATATCCCATCAATTGTTCTCAGAATGGCACATTCACTTACTGACACCTACGTGGAATTGATTTCTGTCTATCGTAACAGAAGAAACCCTTCTGGTCCTCGTTTCAGAACAAAATACGATATTTTTTTCATTATGTTTTGAAAGAAAAAATGAGGGAATAAGTAAATTGTCAGATAAATTAGTTTTCGACGATTTTTTCGATCGTCCAAACGTTCTTAACGTCTGCCTCCACAAATGAGTAGGTAACAATAAAATGATTAACGATTTTATTTATACGATATCTGAACGTACAGAATAAAAGTTCGCGAATGAAATCGTTTTTATATCTTTTTCAAACCTCTTTTCTTCTTTTATCAATGTTCAACTTTTCTGCTACATACCTAATTATTATATCATCTACCATTTTCCATTGGTGACGTTTAAAAGGCAGAACTCTAAACACCCTCATATGGCACACCATTATGCAAAATGAGTTCATAAATTTTTTACAATTTTTTGGCGTCCATAAGGTTTTTTACATCTTGACAAAATTCTGCTTCTCTCGATTAATAATAAGCAAGTAACATTCAAATATTAATGTTCACGAAAAACTTCATTTCTTTGAAATTTTGAATCACCACTATACATAGAATGCGAGAAAAAATAATTAATCACACCATCCGCAATCCTTAATATTTATAAAACTAGAATACTCTTGAGAAATTTGTTATAAACATTCTCATTGATAATTTATTTCATTTCGTTTACGAGTGAATAAAATTGAGAGTATTAAAATCAACAATTTTTAATGGATTAAAATTATAATTTTTTTGATTTTCTGTCTTTTTTTTAACGTAGATTATTTCACTTTCGGCGCTCAATAACAATACAGTTACACAAACCCTAGTTTTGTTTCACGTTTAGCGCAGGCGTTGGTGATTATCGACTTATGAACACATATATACGTGCATTTGTCCACCCATACCAGACCCGTACACATTAATGTCTCTTCTTTGCACATCCACACGTACAAAAAAAAAACTCTAACTCAGACAAACATACACACATACATATTACGATAACGAAAAGAGCATCTTTAATATTATTTTGATTAAATTTTGTTCAACTCTCATCACATTGGTATCGAGTTGGTGTGCTTTGGTAATATGAACAGTTTATTGTACATCCTGGTTTCTTTATTTAATTACTTGTTTCATTTTAAAGTATCGACATTATCAAAAACCCACTTGTACGATAAAATTATTTTTCAAGTGTTCACTAATCCGATAAAGTGCTCGAGTTAAGAGAAGAAAATTTTGTCGGACGATTTTTTTCACGTTTTTCACAATATTAAATAATATTGCGTCCATGAAGTATGATCCCTTTTTCATGTTTTTTTTTTCTCTTTGTTTGAACAAGATGGAAGTAAAGTGAAGAGAATAATTTGCGACAGAACGAATGAATGTTTCTTAATGTGAAATTCGCACACATTATAGCAACTTTATATTACCATTTAATATCCCATATGTGCCTATGAGAGCTGAAGTAACCTATTTCTTTCTAAGACCTGAAAGAAACAATGATAATTGGTAGCATAAAATAAAGAGAAAGTGAAGGATACTGAATTTGAAAATTTAGAAAATTCTTCTCCAAACTCGGACAAACATCTACGATCGTTAAATTTAATAGTATTTAAATTATTATTTTTTAATTGACCATTTATAAATTTTCATTGATCAATAAATAATCTTCATTTATAAATTTTCCAAAGGGAATAATGAAAATTTGACGTAAAGATTGGACTTATGCGGTCAGTTCTGAGAAAAAAATATGAAAAAAGGAAATTAACTGAGAACTTTACTATATTTTTAAACGTTGAATATTTCGATCCTAAAAGTATTACTCATTCTTACTAATTATACATCTCTAATTGAAGGCATTTTGAGAATATCCTCTGGGAGATATAGAAGGATATTCGAAAAATTCCGCCTCATTAATCGCTTCTGAAGAACATTCTAAAAGTAATGTAACAATATAACTTTAATTCCAGCAACAAAATAAGATAAAACCTGACTATGTACTATCCATCCTATTCAATCCTATCTTATTCCATCCTATCACATCCTATAATTATAATATAATACAAGCAATAATAAAATTGTATGCGTATGTATGTATGTATGTATGTATGATGGAAGGAAACAGGTTCCGAAGAATTAGACCAAAAATTTTGCTGAAATGTAAGTATTGCAAGCTTTTAGATACAAAAAAACCACCTACATAGGCTTCAAGTTTGAAAAAATTCGTTGAACAGATATATGAACATCTCGATCTACCATTAGAAATAAGTAATAATGAATGGATAAATCTGGCAGTTGATACAGGGAACAACTCAACTTAGCATTTTTTCAGTTGTTTCTTATCAATTATCATAAAATTTCATATAATTCAGGATTAAACGACGTTTTTCTTCAGGACAAAAATACTAGAGAGATGAGGAAAGATTTCTTAAAAATTAAAAATTGTAGAAGATTTAGCAATGCAAGTGATTTTATTTTTGCAAATTTCCAATTAAATTTAATTTATAATGATTACAAACATATGTACTTGTATGAGAACTGATAAGACAAAACAGAAAAATAATGTTAAGTCAAGTGCGTGTTTTTTTGTAACCGAGATGAGCAATTTCTGCTATGTTGAGGTGCCTTTGTGCGTGGATATTATGAAAATCATACATGCTGAATGTTAATTTTCTGTTTTTGACTTTTTTTTTTTTTAAGTTTCATTACAAAATGAAAAAATAAAACAACAAAATGAAATTAGTTAAAAAAAATGGGAAAAATTGTACAAAAGTCATCGTCGCTCGAGAGATTCGAACCTCCCACCTTCTGCATGTATATAGCAAACGTTTAGCCGCAGTCCTACAACTGCAGTTGAAAAATTGCAAGTACTTTTAACATTCATTTGTGTTAGCCTGTGATTATAGTAAAAGAAAAGAGATGGTACAACAACGTTCGTGATTTTTAAATCTGCAATCTGCATATCATCAAATTTGGTGATTAACCTAAACACAATGAATACAAAATGTCTCATACTGAATCTCGATCTTGAATCTCAATAGTTAAATAATAATTTGCCATCAGCTTCTGAATCAGAATACAAAATTTTGTTATTGAATTTATAATTTTGGATATTGAATTTAAAATATTATTTTTATTTTTTCGTACAAGGTAGTTATCGACTATGGTACTCAGGGGAACCATGTACTAGGATAAAACTGATGAAAAACTTGAGACAAATTCGTGTGACTTACTTTCGGAATAGGGTAGATGTAAATAATTCATCGAAAAATGATCATTTTGATCATTTTCCAAAAGTTACAAAAACTCGGGTATTCAATTACTGAAGCCATTAATATCGAAAAAGTTGAAAAAATAGAAAACTTCAGCTATACAGTGTGACAAAAATTTTGGAATATTAGACTTCGAAAATATAAAAGCATATGCGACATTGAAGATGTTCAATAAGTTGAAACAAATGATTTATAATTAGGTATACGTTTTTACGCCACAGCCATTTAAAATGTATTTTAAATGAATTTTCATCATTAAAATATTTAGATTAAACGTTTTAAACTATCAATGAAAATCAAAAATGTTTTAGTTGAAAATCATCGGAAATTTTTTTTAAATAAAACTTTCCATCTAAAGTGGGCGAGAGTGCATTTAATCTAAGATTTATGAATTTCAGGCATGACTGAGTGAATCAAAACCAACCTTTCCCAACTTCTCTCTATTCCAAACGATAACAACTTATTACCAACACTTAAAATTACACAATAATCATAATTTTAGGCAAATTTGATGTAAACTAATTAAGTTTTTTAATTATTGAAGAAAACGACTGAATTACTATTCACGTTACCATACAATGAACGGAATAATTACGAAAACTATAATTTCCCTCAGTCGAGTAGGTTTAATTAATATAATATCCTATCCAGTTGTGGTCAGAAAACTTGCGAGGTTTAAGAAAAATCTCACGCATGGCACTTCATGCAAATTTATTTTTGATCAAAAAACGGTGAAAAAGTGCAAAGTAATCTTCATATTCAAACAAACATTCGAACCAAACTACGGACGCCACTGATCCTATTCTATAGAACGAACAATAACCAGCCTTACGATGTTGCTAAAATTTTCATATACAGGAAATTTCGAATCTAGAGAGCTACTAAGGTGAAGAAAATAAATTGAAAGAGTAAAATCATCATCTCAATCTATCCACCAGTAGCCAATAACTACACTGAAGTATTTCAATTAACTATACAAAGGAAACCAAAAATAAAAGTAAATCCATTGGTAAATAACCTGACAAGTCATTAACATGGCTTACTGCTTATACCTGTTATTTTTAAAAACCTCTTAAATCATTAATGAGAGTCTCAACGCAAATTTTAACGTACTGAGACAAGAAGAGAAGAAATCAAGGCGTAAGAACAGACTAAAAGTTCAAATTTCAAAAACACATTACCTAAAATACGTTGAAAGCAAATATTTTTGAATATCTCTCCAATGAATTGTATTCACACCAACATTGGCGGTTTTTCCTTCCATTGATTTTCTCAAGTTTTTTCCGCTTTCTTTCTTTCTTCATCCGCTCCATAACTACTTTCTTCAAATTTTGTAACCCAACAAATAAAATACACGGTATAATTCTTTTTTCTCTTTTGATCGCGTGAACTTATGGTGCATCGAATTTTGATTTCATATTATTCAAGGAAAATTTTTTACGCATTAAAAAAAATTTGATAGACCTATGGACATGAAAGTATTTATTATATTTGATGAAAATTAAACTAATTATACAGCTCAATAAAACCAGACACTTCATGAACGAGATACAAGTATACGACATTGAATCATTTGTTTAAAAAGTATATTATATACTCGTATTTTACAATATTTAAAAATATCATAGCATTATCATCTGTAACTAAAATATTTTTGGAAAAGTCGACCAACAAAATGGGAATTAATGCTGCGCTTACGCGATAAAAAATTAATGAAGATCCACCCGAAAAAAACAAAAACAAATTTCTTCTCTAAATAGAGAGAAAAGCTGCGCAGGACTACGTCCGTCAATTCTCGTCTGTCAGTTCCTCGAGTAACGTTGCGCCAAAAGTTGTACCCATATTCCAATTTATTAGTCGAAGTTCTACGTCAATAGTTCTGCGTCAATACTGCAGTCATTACAAAACACGCCAAAAGTGAAATACTGCATATAAGTTAATCGTAAAGCAGAAAAATGAAGAGTAAGGAAATTTTCGCGGTTCTTGATTTTAATTTGATCACTACTTGAAAAGGGTGCTTCAAGTTGTAACGCAGTTTTAATCAGCAGTAATTCAAACTAAGTCGATGAAATTAAGTGGTCATTTTAATTAACAAGATGCTGTCTTTTAATGCCTCATAATACTGAGAAAAAAAATTTGCGAAACCGCAGTACATAAGATTAATTTTATTGACAGACAAACTGACCAAAACAGACTGTCAAAAATTGGGGAATTCGAAAACTAAATTATAAAAACAACTTGTAAAAAATACAAATTTATCTTAATACAGCGAGTGTTCTGAATTTTATTGAGGTTGTTTTCACAGATTCGTTTTTTTTTCCCTCGTAAGGAATATCAGAACAATAGGTAATGTTTTAGTTTTCTTAGTAAATTTTATCCGATAAGCCTCAAAGACCTGCACATAGCCATAAACCTAACTCCAAATTTTCGGTTATATGGTCAAGACATAGGTATCTGACTGTCTGTTATTATTTGTCAGTTTTATGACTTTCTCGAATCATAGTTCGTTGAAGTCTTTTTCTATACAGCATGTTTATATTTCTGAGTTATTTATCATTCAATGTTTGAAGATTTAAAATTTCAATTCTTCAACAAAATATGAATAAAAAAATCAAATTTTATGTTCTGTATTTTACCATTACAATTTTTTTAATTTGTGAATACGTCAAAATCTGTAGAAAACAAAAATAAAATACATCAAACTGGATTTAAATTGGACTCAAATTTATTCACTTTAGGAGCTAAGATTAAAATTAATGCGTATGAGCTCGGGAAGTAGTCATATCAATTTCAAGGGTCAAGTGAATGATTTTATTGGGCTAATTTGACCATAGAAACGAAATTTATGATTGACTGAAATAAAATAATAAAAAAATTATTAAAATTTAATTTTTCAACTAGTTCTACTTCTGAAATTAAGATTAATTAACGAAAAATATAAAATTTCAGCTCCAGTGATTTTTGTCCTACATTATTCTCAATAAAACCTATCGACTCTTGAATTCTTGATGCAGGAACTTAATAGTTTCAAAACGTGAAAAATTTCAATAAGAACTGAATTTTTTTGGGGTTCAATATTATATAATATTCCAGTATTTGAGATAACTACATTAATAGTTTTCTCGCGTTATATTCCGTACGACTATATCTACTTTTTATACCTATACTCGCAAAACAAAACAATATTCAACGTTAATTTCGGTACAGGACAAAATTTTAATTAATGCGCAGCTATTAAAATAGACTACAATAAGAAATACTGCAGACTAAGTGATTCACCTTCACTCAATTTTCGTAAGCACTCTCGAATCGAGAACATGAAATACTCATTAAGGGAACTCATCTTTGCTAACGTAGAAAAGGAGGAAAATAGGCAAAATTTACAAATGGTCATAAACGGTAAGTATCGTATAATTTGGCGAGAGTACAATCGATATTACGCAGCAGTAACTTATGGCAATCATTATCATCAGCTAGAATTTTATAATTTTTTTTCTCTCTCTCATTTCTCTTTTTTTGGAGTTCCGTACAAAAGAATTAAATTTACCTAATCGATGTAACTTAATTTAGCTAAATATACAAATTTATTACGTCACTTGCATGAATCAACCAACAACTGAGAAGAAGAAGAAAAATTAACAACCAGTACTCAAACCAATAATTTTTATGAATAGTAATTAGAGTATATAATAGATTTTTTCGAGTTTGAGAAAATGGTAATAATTGAAAGAAAAAACTAGCAATTAATTCACATAATATGCAGGGGAGATTTAAAGACAAAAAGTGCATAAAAAATATTTAAAATATTTTCTATTAAAAATACGTAGTCTATAAGAAATGATAATACAGCAACAGAAAAACATAGTAAATAGTCAAGGTGAAACGAAAAATTCGACGTAATCATGAAGGCCAAGCTTTTCACAGATGACATTAACAAGAACAATCACCGTCAACCATCACAGAAATTAAAAAAAATAAATGCAATAACAATCTTATTAAGGAGAAGGGAAAAAAGTTCATATTATCGGAGTAATTTTGTTAAGTCGGTGGACGGATGACAGTGTTGTCACTGATGATGGATACGAAGAAGACTGGAGTAAAGTTTCGGCGACCCATAGTCTTTCGATTGGAATTTTTCGAATGCAAGAGAGTGCACCAATAATCCAGTGAAGTCTTACTATACAACGAAAATACGCAGTAAATAATTTGTCATCTTACAAAAATGTACAACATACTTCATAATAATAACAGGTAGTAATTGGTTTTTGAACTTGGATGAAAGTAATAAACTTTAGTTCGAATAAACTGAGCCTAATGTTGAACTCAAATTCAAGAGTTTCAATTTCTAGTGTTTGTATGTGCTAATAGGTTCAAAATTTCTACGTTTTCGTGAAAAGTTAATCAGCTGAACTTTGCAATTCTGACGTGTTCCTCCATCGCTCGTTTGTTCAAAAAACGGAGTCCAAGTGGCACTTGCCACCCTCGAAATTCAATTAGCACTTCAAACAATGTTCAACAATGTACGCACAGCGGAATAATTTATGCGCTGATAGCTGACAGGATACTAAAATATCAATTCTGAGAAATAGTCATATTAAAGTGCATAGCCATCACCCCTCCAGAGAATTATGAAGTTTTCACTCAGCGATTGTACGTCTTCACGTCATTTCGTAACTACCCACGTACTTCCGTCATCTGCGTTTTAAAAAAGAGTCAATATAGGTAGGTAATGTAATTTCATATCAAGTTGAATCGCATTTAACCCACAAATCTCTCATCTTCATTAATAGGCCAATGCTGAAACAACTGACAAAAAAGTTTTCTTTTATCCCAACTTCCTAACATCACTTTCGATCAGAAAATGCGGCTGAAAATGAAACAATAGATCAATGTTTAAGCCCTTTCGTAAACATTAACAACATCAACACGAAGCCACAGCTTAGAAAAGTAATTTCATAAGCAAGTGCTATTTCTTATGAAATGAGAATATTTCTCATTTTTTCTGGTTCAGTTTCTCGTCCCAAAGTAAACGATATTTTAACCAAACAACGTAATTTTTACTGGGTAATGTAACAAAAAGTAATTTTGCGATTAAATTTTCTGCATTCCTATAATAATCACGAAACGATCACTACAAAATTATACGAATAAATTTCTGCACATTAACGAGTTGGTTCACTGATAAATTTTCTTCTAGTAGGAATACGTAATTATACTAACCGACACTGCATTTTAAGTGAACCAAAACAAATATATATTATATACTATAATACATATATTCAACAAAATACGACAAAACTAGGTCTAAATGCTGAAATTAGTTCACAATTTTTCACGTTTTCCTTTCACCATATCAATAGAATGAAAAAGGGAAAGAAATACAATACGCGATCGAGACATCGAATGCGGTAATAAAATTAGAAACACTGTGTTCGCTTCCAAACAATGACTGGCCAGCTCACCTTTCTCTCTGGGCCGTCATTCCATTCCGAATAGTCTGTTTACTTTATACCTCGAAGTAAAGAATCGTAACATTATCAACGTGGTCAGGTAAAAAAGAATAGTGGGTGTTGATTACCGTTTTTGAGACTTATAAGGTGGATGCAAATTTTGAATTTAATGATGCAAGAAGTAGCGAAAGAAAAAGAAAACACAAAAAACTGTACGTCGAACTGAAAATATGACAAACTCGTAATGTTCAAAAGAAGGCACGAAGATACTCGTAAATTCCGGTTAATTATGACACAGTCTCGGCATTGAAACTGTTTGTTGTAAACATGAAAGAAATGAGTGAGTTAAATATGCAAAAACATTAGTTAAGGTACCTTAAGCACTTGCTTTTTGGATAAATTCGACACTCTTTACTCCGAGGTAACGTTATTCCTTTCACAAAGTAAATAAAAAAATTAGGTAACTACCTATATAACTAAATCGATCGAAAATCTCACAAATATTCGGGTTTTTTTTTGTTTCAACTATAGGGGCGTACTCACCACATGAAAATTTTCAAATTAAATCGAACAATTTCCATTCAATTACCTACATGGTCGTTACTGCAAAATTCGGAATTCAACTTCCCACTACTTTAGTTGGTTTATAAAGTGGGAAAAACTGTTAAAAAAACAAACTGCACATTTTTTTAAATAATTCTTAAGAAGAAAGAAATCATATAACTTGAGTACGATTATTCACCATATTTTCATCTCCAAAAGAGCTGGAGTTCCAATTAAAAAAATTAGAATGACATGTGGACTAATACTTGAACAAAAAAGTTTTCACAAATTCAAAGTTAATAAACAAAAAAATTCTGCTTAAATTTCTTGCAACGAATGTCACTATCTTGTAAGACCTTCAGCATTTTAATGAACAATAAACTAGCCTATATATATATATATTCCTCCAGACTTTACAAATGACTATCTGAAAACACAGGAAAGGAATGAAAACATGGAGGCATAATAATGATTTTCCTGTACAGTGGTTACCTCAAATCTACGGCCGGCTTAAAGTTTGTATTTTAAATTAACAATTATGCGTCAATCAAAAAAAAGAAATTGAAAATAATTTTTTTCAACATCCTCAATTCTTTGATCACTGAAAAAAAAATGAGGGAATCTCTTATTTATTTAAAACATTTCATTTTTGATTATGTTGAGCCCACTACATTTTCTTCCGTTCGAAGTCGTAAAATTAGAAATGAAGTACCCCAGAAATTTAGCGAATTATAGAAGCATAAATTTAATAATACATACTTATACTCAAAACACATTTTTAAATAAATAAATAAATAAATAAAAAAAAAAAAAAAGACTTAACTTCTCATTAATGAAAGCTCTTTAGTTTAAACAAGGGAAATTTCAACAAAAGCAGCAAAAAATAAATCAAAGAGCAACTTGGAAATTCGTCTAATGGTCTGCAAGAATTATTTTTCCGGTTATAACGTAGCAGGGCGAAATGAATTGGAAAAGAGGTGAAATAAATGAATGGAAATGAGTTCCTTGATGTTCTTTGAAAATATACGTTTTTCATCGAAGGATAAGAAACAATGAAAATTATTCTACTTTGACTTGCACCTCGAACTGGGGACCGCATTGAGAAGGAAAAATCCAAGCAACCTAAAAGAAAAAGTAGGAAAAATACAGTGTAAGCGAACCGACATTACTCCTTTTCTCATAAATGAATAATAGGTATAGTCTGCAAGTAGTGCGCGAAATGTTGGCAGAAAACTGCAATGCTTCCAGGCGATCATTTTCCACACTTTACTTTGTCAGCGATAAAGAGTGAATTCCAGTAGGTTCCTCTTTGTTTAGAATAGTACATTGTCGATATTGCAAACTTTTTTTCTACATCACTCAACTTATTCTCTAACTTCTAAATGCGTTCACCGATATTGAATTTATTGAATGTATCTTCGAAATGATTCAGTCGGAGGTGTGATTAGTCTACTTACATACGTGAAACGAGCCTAAGTATGCCAGACATCTCTATTTCATGAAGAGGGGAGAGTGTTTAGCAAACAGAACCGTCAGAGCTACTTCAACTTATACAATAAATCATACATAGATTTCAAATTAAGTAGAAATAATAAATTTTATTTAAAAAAAAAAAAAAACAAAACAAAAAGCGACTGCGTTAATATGAATGAGTGACTCTTGTTGGTGAATACGCCCAAATTTATGACAATAATTTTTTCAATTTATAAATATGAATAGTCTTAGACATTTTCCGGATAGTCAGGAACATTTTGAATCCACTTTCATTGAAATCTATGAAGTAAGACACTTGTTCTTAGCGAACGAAATTCCGTTAGTTCCGGAGACAGACATACCAAACATATAACCTCCTCCATACGCAATCGGTAAAAAACAATTCTTTGTACCATCAATGCACCATATTTCTATTTTCCACAAAAACAAAGAGAATTTTTGAATTTCATCCGGTAGTTTTGAAGGAGGGGCTCCCAAAGTTTTGTAAACCTACCATGCTGTCATACTGGTAACTCTCAATGATTTTGGCTTGAAATTTTTATGGTAGTTAAAGTCTTTTACGGATCAGTTTAGTACTAAATTCAGGCAAAATCGGTTAACCAGTTTTCGAATGTCAGCCATTACAAAGTTTGACACTTTTGGAAAATACACACTTGCCAGGGTTAATGCACGGAAGAGATATTTTTGAAGAAGAGAAGCTTCAACTACTTCCACCTCAATTTGAGCACCTATCTACAGTCAAAATACAAAACTATTTCAATTGAGAAAATAATTTCCATAAAGTTTACATTTCATTTGAGATAACTGAAAAAAAAAAGTACGATCAAACCCAAAAAATATACTTTTACTTTTAAGTAGAACTAAAATAGGGAACACTGTAATTAAAAACGCATACCAAATATCATAAAAAGATTTAAAGACCACTCTTGGGGACATAATCGGAGGAAGGGCCAGATAGGTTAGGTAACACACAAAAATTGAGTGGTTCTCGGTCCCCTCATTTTTCATTACTACTAACTTACTTCCCCAAATAGTACCTGTGGGGACAATACTTGTATGAGGTAATAGGGGCTCATACCCCTCAACAACGGTCGCCGCCCAAAGGCTGGCAATAATCGTCTTTATGACAAACGAAATTTACACTGGTGCGTTTGTATGTTTGTACCTGTATGTACATACAGGTAAGATACATTGCATGGGCTGAGATCAATTCCCTGATAACAATCTTGGTGATGTCACAGCCCGATACCAAACGCACTGCGTTGTTTCTTATCACCTCAATGGAGACAAGAAACGACGTAACGCATGACATAATTACATACATATACGTATGCATGTGTGTCTGTGTGCGTGTACCAAATCCTGTATATAAACTCTCAGAACTGGCTCAAAAATTGCCAGTGTTTGCCGAGGATTTGGCTCTCCCATACTTAACCGTATGAAGTGGCAGAACACGCAAAATACTGTTGAAGACCTTCTAGTGTGAATATCTCTCACGACAAGGTATTCCACAGTGGTAACGCCGACGTGATTTTTTGGCTACGTCGTGGGTGTCTAGGCACTTTGCGCTAATTCTAAAACTAGGTGCGGTGCGCTGGCGAGATACTCGCTTGTGATACAAATATTTTTCACAGACCTAGACACCTTTGGCTGTCAAGGCAGAGGTCTGACTTTGAAAGTGGGAAATTAAACCCCCCCTTCCAAATATATTTGCTGGAAGGAAACCAAGAGAAGTAGAATTGGAGGAACAAAATTGCCCTCATCCGCTGACTCCTAAAGCTTTGACCAGAGACTCTGAAGTCTTTGAGACTCCGGAGAAGCAAAAACAAACTCGGAGGCCAGAAGCCTTGCGTTTGGGAGCTGTAGTCAACCTAAATGAGACAACAGCTTGCACCCTAAGAAGTGGTCGTATATTGAGCCAAGACTCCGACCGTTTGACCCCAGACTGACAACCGACTGAGTCTGGTAAAACCTTTGCACAAAAAAGAAGTACAGCAGATTACAATGCCTAATGGAAGTGGAAATACGACGAACCCGACATCAAACCAGCCTGGAGCAGGTGGAAGTGGTCAGCCACAGCTGACCCCTGAATTGCTTGCACAACTACTACAGCTGTTACAGATGCAGACTCTGCAAAACCCTGCGATCCAAAGACGGAGGATTGAGATTCCAGAATTTTTGCCAAATGAGGTATAACTCTGGTTGACTCTCCTCGAAGGTCGTTTTAAAACATAAAATCTACAGAATGACCAGAAGTATTCACACATTTGCAGCGGCATGCCCGCAGAAATAATACGCCACATTCCGGATATCATGGAATGCCCTCCAGTGGAAGCAGATAAATACAGTTGGTTCTGCAAGAAAATTCGAAATGTGTTTGGTAAAACTCAAAACCAAATAATAGATGATGTTATGGGTGGAATGAAGATTGGAGATGATAAACCCTCCACCTTCATGGCCAAATTACGACAGAAGGCTGACAACATCGTATCACCGTCAGTCATTGGGAACCAGTTCTGCAAGGAACTGCCCCATGTTGTACAGTGTCTGGCTGCTGTGGGTACCACGGTAATCAACAATTCCGAGGACCTAGACTTCATAGCAAAGAGTGCCGATAGTGCACTGGAACATTCGAGATGTGCAGTATCTACAGAGACCAGAGAACTAGCTCAGCTTAGAGCCCAGATAGCTCAGCTGACTAGTGAAATAAAGAAGAAAAGTAACAACAATAATTCAAGAAACGGTAGAAGTAACAACCGATCGAAAAGCAGTTGCAATAAAAGAAATAATGACAGAAAATCTAGGTCCATAGACCAAAAGAGCAATTCTACCAGGGGTCAGAGTCCAACTCCCCCTAGAAGATCATCCCCCCAACCCCGGTCTCAAAACCGGGACGATAAATCCTGCTTCTTCCATAATAGATTTGGAGCAGAGCCCACCAAGTGAAACAACAGATGCCAATGGTGGGGAAAAACGTATAGTAAGCCGTCAAACTAGAAAGAGGGGTCGTCTATGTGGCTGAAGATCGTTTGAAAAAGTATTCACGCCGCCTGTTCATCAAGGACAGGACAAATAGGAGACGTTACCTTATAGACTCAGGTGCTGACTTGAGCATTTTGCCAGTAAGTAAGAACCAAAAGGCATTTCCTCTGAAATACTACCTCCGAACTGTGAATGGTCAAAACCTTCCAGCTTAAGGAATAGAATCCAGCAAAGTAAGCATCGGTTTGCGAAGAGACATGACATGGTCCTTCACAATTGCGGACGTTCCAACTCCGATCCTGGGCGCAGATTTTCTCGCACACTACCGCCTGGTCATCGACCTAAAAAATGGAAAAATCATAGACAACAATACTGGTTTATGGGTGGAAGGCAAAACACTAGCATACCAACTGAACACCAACATATCCAGTTGCACTAAAGTCGACGAACAATTCCTATGGATTCTGTCAGACTATCCTGGAGTCACCCAACCATCGATTCGCAGGCATCCGACCTATAATCATGACACTGTTCATTATATAGAAACTAAAGGACCACTTTGCCATGCTAGAGCCCGCAGGCTACTGCCTGATAAACTCAAAGCAGCACGGGAATACTATGATCGCATAATAGGGGAAGGCATATGCCGCCCCTCGAAAAGCTCATGGAGTTCCCCAATCCACATGACCAAAAAAGCAAGTGGAGAGTGGCAAATCGTTGGAGACCACAGAGCCTTAAACGCCAAAACAGTTCCTGATCGCTATCCATTCCCAAACATAATGGATTTCAACGCAAATATGAAGGGTAAAAAGATGTTCACAAAAATTGACATCAACTGGGCATTCCACCAAATTCCAATGGCCGAACAGGACATCCCAAAGACAGCGGTCATAACCCCCTTTGGTTTATTCAAATAATTTCGAATGCCGTTTGGACTCCGTAATTCTGCACAAACTTTCCAGAGATTCATCAATGGACTGTTTATGGATTTGCTGTTTGCTTATGCATATTTGGATGACATATGCATTTGCTCAGAAGGTGGTGAGCAACAGCACGAGAAGAATGTAAGAACCATCGTACAGCGTATACATGCTGCTGGACTTACCATCAATGTTGGAAAAAGTTTATACAAACAGACCAAGATTGACTTTCTCGGCTATCAAGTCTTGACCAAAGGGATTTCCCCTCTGAAGACCAAGGTAGAGCCCATATTGAAATTCCCAAAACCCTCAAACGTTGTAGAACTCAGACGTTTCCTGGGGATGGTGAATTTCTACAGACGTTGCATTAAAAACGCTGCTGCTGAATTAACTAATCTGTTTGTATTAATTAAAACAAATAAAACGAAAGATAAGACTCCACTTGATTGGACAGAAGAAGCTGAAAAAGCCTTTGAAAATATTAAAGAAACACTAACAAATGCAACTCTACTAGCTCACCCAGACAAAAGTGTGCCGTTATGTGTCGCAACTGACGCATCCGACTTTGCTATTGGTGCAACACTGTACCAAAAGGACAATGACAAGAAGTTACTGCTCGCTTTCTTCTCCAGAAAGCTATCAAAAACCGAGAAGAACTACAGCACATACGACAGGGAGTTACTGGGAATATTTGCTGCGTTGAAGCATTTCAGGCATCAATTAGAGGGTAGGTGATTCACTGTATATACAGATCATAAACCCCTAACACATGCTTTCACGCAAAAGACAGAACCAGCTTCCCCAAGAAGAGCTTGACAATTGGACTACATAGGACAGTTGACTACGGACATCCAGTATATAAGTGGAGAACTCAACACTCCAGCTGATGCTCTTAGTAGGATCGAAGCCATCTCGGCACCGTCTCAATTACCTTACGCTGAAATAGCTAAAGAACAGTTAAGGGATGCAGAATTGCAAGAACTGTTGTCCAACGATGACACAGCTCTCAAATTGAGACAAAGGAAAATCCCTGGTACTAATGTTTTACTAACATGCGACATTAGTACAGGCAAGAATAGGCCATTTCTGCCGACAAAGTATTGCAAATTGGCTTTCAGTAGTGTGCACAATCTATCGCACCCTAGACCAAAATGCACTGCTGGATTAGTAGCATCAAGATTTGTTTGGCCTCGGATGAAGTCTGACTGCAACAAATGGGCTCGCAGTTGCCTGAATTGCCAAGAGTCCAAAGTAGGAAGACACACTCGTTCACCTCTCAAATCTTTTAAACAAACGGAGCGGTTTAAAACGATACACATAGACTTGGTGGGTCCATTACCCCCATCCCAAGGACACAGGTACCTGTTGACAATGATTGATAGAGCAACTCAATGGCCAGAGGCAGTTCCTCTCTATGAGATGACAATACGACACCTGGATTGCCTGCTATGGCGTACCTGAAGTCATCATCACAGACCAGGGTTGTCAATTTGAAAGCTCGCTCTTACAAGAGCTGTCTAAGAAGCTTGGTGCACAACACAATCACACCACAACTCACCATCCTCAAGCAAATGGTAAAGTTGAGCGATGGCATAGAGCTTTGAAGGCCTCCTTCTAGGCTTGCGACACCAAGAGATGGGTTGACATAATACCAACCATCCTCTTGGGCCTTCGATCTGCTCTTCAAACGGATACAGGACACTCTGTGGCGCAGTTAGCACTTGGTGAAGAGTTACACCTACCAGGGGATTTTTTCACCCACTCGAAAGAAATCAGCCCCAAAATGCTCGTCCAAACATACGGACTAATGCTAACAGTTTTTTGAAATAGGCAGCTCGTCATGGCCAACCAAAGATTTATGTCTCCAAACACTTGGCCACAACTTCTCATGTGTTTGTCAGAGATGAGAAAATAAGATCTTCGTTGGAGAAACCATACGCCGGTCCTTATAAGGTTGTATCACGAGATGACAAGAATTTCGTGATACTAATCGCATGTGAAGAAAAAACGATTTCAATTGACAGATTGAAACCTGAGTACCTTATAAATGACGACAGAAAAATGCTCCAAAGAGCAACAAGGAAGATGACAGACAGGAAAATAGAAGAAGAAAAACAGACTGCACAGTCCGATACCATACAACCACAGAAAGTAGAGGACAAACAGGTGGAAAAAGGTGATAAATCACAAAAATCACCAGTAGAAAAAACAAAAATCAAGAAATCGGTGAAGTTTAGTGACAAGATCGTCAAAATACACTACGATCCATTAGCCCCCTTATGTCCACGAAAAAGAGGCAGGCCCCTTGGCAGCAGAAAACGAAAAAACCTAATTCCAACTTGAAAATCTGAAAGATTAGCAAGGAGAAACTAAAAATATTCACAAAAGTTAATATCCTCTGTGAAAATTACAAACCCGCATAAAAATACGCACGAGAATCTGGGAATATTTGCAACAAAAGAAATTCCGCAGATAAGCAGAGAGTAAATGCGTACAAAAAAAACGACACGAATAAACAAACCCACGTGTGATACGGAAGAAAAACATTGCAACGTGTTTCTATTGACAAATATTCAGATAACAAATAGTCAATAGATCGTGACGTCACAAATGAAGAGTACATTCCTTTGTGAAATACAAAATTCAAAAGTACGAAAATTAAAACACGCTTAACTCTGCTTGTACTTAACAGATTTGGACCGGAAAACTTTTCAGCTATAGAATATTTAATGCACTATCCCCTCCAAACATGTATGAAATGAGATAACGACTTGGAATAAAGCTGCGAATGAAAAATATTCTCGCAACGTTTTTCACTCGCCTTTCTGCTGTTGACTGTTTAACACGCCAAAATTTCATAAACTTTTTCTACTATTTTCTTTTTCCAATTTGTTCTTTCCTTCCTTCTACAATGTCGTCCCATCAAACACTCCATTCCCGACACCAAATTTCCAATTCGTTGTGCCACCTGTTCCTGAGCCTGTAAAGACTCACAAACAGATGGAACAAGAAAAAGAAATCGAAAGACTTGAGAATGAATTGCTCATGGACACGACTTCGGCTATGGACATAGTTAAAATGATGTTTGCACCCCTTCCTGCCCTCATTTCGCCTCCAAAGTCACTAGAGAAGACACCGAGAGTGGAGAGCCCACCCTCGGGGTCCTCAACCCTGATGGCATTGGAGGTGAAGAGGCAACTCCCGATAGAAGAGGTGCCTCAAACACGCCCTCCTCCTACCTTCAGTCTAGCCTACAGACCATCGGAGACGTTCAACTCCCCGATGTTCAAACGGCCAACACCGAAAACCCTAACTGGTCCTCCAACTCCACGTTGTCCTCATCCTTACACTCATCCGGCACAAAACCGACTACACAGACGTAGGGGGCAACAAAGCTGAGAATCCTACCAGGCCCGTTTCAACGCTCGTAAGATGTCTTACAAGTGTGTGGGTGCTGCGGTAGGATCGGCCTTAGCCAAATGGGAGAAGGACCAGAGACAGCAGTAGACTTGATAAGTCCCCCCAGGCACGCAACTTATCATTTTTGCGGTGCAAAAACTAGGGGGAGTAGCTGTGGGGACAATACTTGTATGAGGTAATAGGGGCTTGCACCCCTCGACAACAGTCGCTGCCCAAAGGCTGGCAATAATCGTCTTTATGACGTTAAACGAATTTACACTGGTGCGTTTGTATGTTCGTACCTGTACGTACGTACAGGTAAGATACATTGCACGGGCTGAGATCAATTACCTGATAACAATCTCGGTGATGTCACGGCCCGGTACCAAACGCACTGCGTCGTTTCTTATCACCTCAACAGAGGCAAGAAACGACGTAACGCATGACATAATTACGTACATGTACATATGCATGTGTGTCTGCGTGCGTGTACCAAATCCTGTATATAAACTCTCAGAACCCTCAAAAATCGCCAGTGTTTGCCGAGGATTTGGCTCTCCCATACTTAACCATATGAAGTGGCAGAACACGCAAAATACTGTTGAAGACCTTCTAGTGTGAATATCTCTCACGACAAGGTATTCCACAGTACCCTCAAATTCTTTCAACCCTTTGTTGTTCCCCCCAAAAATTATTTTCCCATTACCTCTGACCACGCTCAATTGGACTTTAACAAATTTTACTTTTAGCGTGGTTTTTATCACTGCAACAATAGTAAAAACATTTGATATAAAAATTTTTCAATTGAAAAATCAATCTACTCTTCTAGTTTGGGACATATTTTACTCCTTCAACAACTTAGAGTAGCTGCTTATCTGCTAACGTCTCATGTAGGCTACTTAAGAAACCAGACTACGAATCGTTTTATAATTTTTCTTTTCGTTTTATGCAGTTCAATTTGTTCAATTATCCACCAATCACTCCCATTATAGTATTATACCCTGTACACAGGTTAAAATAACAAAAAATATTCGCTCGTCAATAACATACGTAGAAATAGAACTTGTTATATGATTATGCTACCCGATGCCAAGGTCTCACTTTCACAAGATACAAATTTCAGCTTCATCACGTATACACACGTAAATATACACCACATGCCCGTACAGATCGAGTAAATTCTTCGTATGTAAGGCTCCTTTTTTATAAGGTCGACAACACCCGGCGCAACATTTCTCAAATCTTACATAATCTTGCATATAAATCGACGAGGTACGCTATGAACGAGACCATAAGCCGAAGCGTTTGTGGCTGATAAATTGATAATCAACGGTACACGGTATATAAAATATATATAATAATGATGCTGGTGAAAAAGAAATCATTAATAGGTCAGAAACTGAATTCACTTATACAGAAAAATGGCGTTTAGATACGCGCCATCAAATGCCACGTGCGCCAAAATTTTGGCACGAGACAAATAATAGGTACGCGTCATCATGACACCCTAAAATTCGCAACTCATTTTTCTCAACTTTTTTCTTTTTTCTTTTCTGTTTCTTTTTTTTTTGTTTTTTCTTTCTTTTTCACTATCTGGCCTCTTTCTCTCTATTCAGTCGAACCACTGTTCGCAGAATTTTCGTCTCCCCAAACGAATTTAATTAATTCCGATTCGTTAATTTTCCGCTAAACAGACGACCTCATTGAGAGGGGCTGCGTATACAGATAAAAGCACATTTTACTCCGTAGGCCCTATCTCGCTGTCTCTTCTCCACAGAACGAGTACGGTATTCCAGCTCATTTTATTTCATTTTGCAACAGCGACAGCGACAACGAAATGCGGAATGGCCACTTTTCGAATATTAAACTACTTATCGCCTACTCTATGCCATTAAATATTCAATTTCCGAATCATTAAATACGTGAACGAAACGTTCGCGAACACGTTGACAGATACGGGAGGGAAAAAAAAAATTGAATACACTGATTGCAAAATAACGAAGACTGTATTAAAAAAAAAAAAATACAAACAAGAAAATTAAAAAATTGTTAATTAATGATAAAATGGATGAAATTTGGATTAAGGATATGAATTAGTTCGAAAATCGAAGGAAACTTTCAGCAGAAATCGTAGGAAAATATTATTTTTTCAACTCGATGGAGAAACAATAATGCTGAACAGAAAACTCGTTCTTTTGACGACATAAGTCGACTTGGGTAGGGGAGACAGGCCTAATAAATATGCAGCATAGCCGGATAACATGACACATGCAAGGTTTCTCAAACTTACTTGCTGGTGACACTGAATCCGCAAAAAAATATGGTACACATCGAGGGGGAAAGGGTAACCTATACACTCTTTGGAATTTCTGTAACGTTCAATAAACGACTTCGCATGGACTAATTTTGAATTCAAATGAAAATCATGCAACGGAAAATGAAGAGTATTATGAAGTAAGTACCTACGGTTGAAATATTATGTATGGCATAATTAAAATAACAATGCATATTACACGGATAGCTTCATGAAGATAGTGAAAACATTAAAATAAAATGTTTATCTCATTAAAAAAAATATTAAGGGGATTAAGAAATGAGCTAATTTTCAAAAAAAAATAATAAAATATCATTTTTATGTTCCTTTTTCCCGAGAACTATCAGAGGTACTGAGTTGAAATTTTGACCACACTTTTACCCAACATTAACTTAGACTATAAAACGGATGTTTGTATTTAAATTATCTGGACATGATTTATGATAGTTTTACTAAATATATCTTTTTTTTACATGTTTTTCAACACAAAAAGTCGTCTATTTTATCTTAGGAGTATTTGAAAAAAAATCCTGTCAAACTTTTTTTTCGAACATTTCAAACAATAGAATAAAAAATTATAAAAATCTATTTGCCATCCTGAGAAAAAGGAACATTTTTCGGGGAAATTCAATTTATGGTTTGTATTAATAATCTCGCGAACAGAGCATTGAAAAATTTTTTTCGCGTTTTTCTGTGTTTTAAAATTTAGAACATCGATAATTAATCATATACCTACTTAATTTTTTTTCCTCCGAATTTGTAGAAAGTATACTGCGTATGCCTGTATCAGCATTTTGGAACACATAAAAATTTCTCATTTCTTTTCTGTTTCTCATATTTTCCATATTTTTAGTTGAAACTGTGAAAATACCAGCTTTCTTTAAGCTTTCATTACGTGGTTTAGTATCAGTCAACTGGGATGCGCTGTTTTCTGGTCTGGTTTATAGTAATTATTTAGCGGGTTCGTTTTTTCATTTAATATCCTCAGTAACCAAGCATAGTTAGCGTGTTGTGTTGGCTTGTTAGTCAGGGAGGCGGGTGTTCTAATCATAAGATCATGTTTTCGATATAATTTTTTAAAATTTTTTGAAAACATTTTACACTTAGAAGAGTGCATCTTTTCAAAACTTATTTTGAACGTAATTTATTTTCCAGTTTTCAAGATACTAGCTAGATACCGGCCATTCCGATTTTCACCACGAAATACCGACAAAGCCATTCAAATACTGGCTGGAAAATTCATGAAGTCTCTATAGAGCTGCCATAAAAACACCAGAATCTGATGGAAAAATTAAACCTCCTCTAGAGAGTACATAAATGAAATCTCAAGAACCTCTGACTAGTGAAAGAAAGACTCCAAAAAAGAGGTATGAGTTATACATTGTTTGGGAAAGGAACCAATTTCGAATTTTTCAAATCTTATAATCTTTTGAAAGATTTATGATGGATCCTTTTCAACAGTGATTTTGAATATTTTTTTACCATCTGTACAATAAAATCCATGAAGGATGTAGGTATGGCTTTTTGTCAAACTGCTCTATCAATACATAGCATTTTTGGTTATTTTTGCCACCAACAACATTTTAACTTCGAAAAAAACTTCTCCCTTTTTATTTCACTATTCCTCAGCCACTATTTGAGATAGAAGGCTGAAATTAACACCGCTGAAAAGAAGAGAAAATTTGTTTGAACTTGAAACCACAAACACTTTTTTTATCATCATTAGTTTTTCAGAAATAAACTATAAAAATTGCAAATTAACGGAAAATTTTCCATTTTTATAATAACTGGTTATTTCAAAAACTAATTACTGTGGAAAAAAATTTCCAATAGTAACCAATTCTCCTCCCCTATTTTTCAATAATAAATTTATTTCAACCATATTTTTTCATCTAAAACAAAGTAATTCGAAATGGCGAAAGAAAATACAAGAACAAAACTTTCTACTCAATGTAATCACTACGCTATACTATAATATATTTAGTAGAGTAACAAATTCACCAATTTTGGTCGGGCCGGTATTCATAGTCAACGCTAACTTTGAGCTTGTTTGATAACATAAGGGTTTGCTTTTAAAATGCGATGAAGTTACGAAAAAAAATTATAGTTTAGCTGAGAAATGTAGCTTTAATATGATAAACTACAACAAAACTATGAAAAAAACTATTTTGCGGAGAAATACAACTTAGAGCTGCGAAAATAACCCTTAGGTAAATAAACACTTAGCTCAGGCTATATGTCTACTAAGAATACCGAACAAGTCTCTGTAGCCCTACGGATAAGGAGTGAGCCACAAATCAGAACAAAGGGAATGGTTCAAATCCTCACAACTACAAAAATTAATTAAAATTTTTTTTTGATGTTTTTTAATTTATATACAACAACATAAAAACAATAAGGAGGCAGACATATTATAGTCCGGGGCAGAAAACTGCTTAAAATCAGCTCTGATACACCCATTCAAATACGATTATATAACGAGCCTCAAATTATTTCATAACCATAATTTTCGGGGCATGTCACCACTGCAACTAATTACAAGAATTAGTGACTAAGTGAAAATATTGATCATCTTAACAATATGAGCATATGATTTCTGTCTGCAATTGACGTCAAATTATCTCGCCTAACAATGAAACACGTAGGTAAAACTTTTTTTACTAAATGCGGAGAAGGGTTTTGGGTCTCAGCATGAATCTCAGAATGCCAAAAACGCTGAGATTTTTTCATGCGCATTTATTTCAGTTACAAACGCAACAAAATGTGATGTAGTTCTTGTACTAACATCTGGGGGCGTTAAAATCCAATTTGGTTTATATCGGTTATCCCTTATCAAGTGCTTGCTTTTTCAACCAAATTTCGTCACCTGCCTGCAATCATCATTATGGCATCATGGTAAAGACATAATTATTCTATCACGTGAAGTAGCCCGTATATTATTCAACTCCCGTTGGAGAAAAAAATTTTTCGTCTTTGCTTTTTTTTTCCTTCAAATTATAAAAGCGTAATTTTTAAAAACTCGTTTTTAACCTAAACTTACTCAAACATTCTTTCACAATCTCCCAGTATCAGTAATTCTGATAAGAAGGAACAAGTTCTTGTAGCATAGTCAAAACATTTATTTTTTCGTGAACTGAATAGTTCTGTTTTGAATATAATAAATACGTTTGTAGGTTCCTTTCAAAAACTCACAAAAATATACTTCATAGTCCTATAATTCGACCAACAGATATTGTTCAGCACAAAATTGATATACCACATTGAATCACTCTCCGTACTTGGACTTGGGCATTTTTTTCACAACTTGAAAAACGAAAGTAAATCGATTAAACGTCGCAAAAATGATAAGCTTTTTTGCTTTTTAATATTTTTGATGGACGAAAAAATCAATGAAAGTGAAACCAGTTAACCTCATCGCAATAATTATCAAGCGCGAAACATAATTAATGTAAAAAACTTTTTTTATTCCAACAAGGCTCAACCTATCGTCTCTATGAAAGAAGGGAGAAAAAAAGGAGTAAAATACCGGTTTCTCACAGAGAATACAATACATGCCGTTAAAAATAGGTTCGCTCCCATCATTACACCACGAGACAAGGGTTTCTTTACACGTACCTACTGATTTGGAAGTTTATACATGGGAAAATTTTTCATTCGAATTACTTTCGCATATGAAACCAGTTGGCTATTATCATCATTTTTTAATTTTTAATTTTTTTTTCGTGAGTCGTATATATGTAAAGGTAGATCAGGTTACACGAGTAAAGGACAAAATTCAAGTAGATCACAACCAAACCCAATTATTATATAAATATTCAATTATTGATGAAAATGAACATATCACAATGGAAATAGCAAACAATCAACAACCATGATTTCAAGAATTGAAATTTTGAAGATAAAATCAAGAAAAAAAATTGCAACCGAAAAAGGCGAAGCTAATTTTTTTATGCCATTGGCAACAGTACACGACCCGATTTGGCATAGATATTTTCAAAGAAATGAAACCGGGCTTTCGGTCTAAAGCAGCTAGAAGTTGATATAAAAATCTAGCTACAGCCACATTAAAGCGAGGCCATTATTTCAATTGCAAATTTTGAACTCATAAATCATAGTCTAACGTGAAATGATAAGTCTTCAAAAGTGTCCATTTAACGACGGAATTTATGTCCAATGAATTATTTTGTAAATACATTGTAAAGTTTACCTTCATAAAAAATTACGATGCGGAAATGGCGTTGAAACAAAATAAACTCTCGTGACATTACGGTTACAGAAACCGATAATTCGAAAAATTATTAAATTTCTTTCAGAACGAAAGTTTACTAAGCCTGCTGTAGTTGTTCACCTATATTTTTGCAACTAAAATGAAATCCAATTTCAACTATTTCAAAGAAATTTCAAACTTAAGTAAAAATATTATTAAATTTTAAAATTTTAAGCACATAATAGGTAAAATAAATATAACTAAAAATACAAAAGGAAAAAATTTAAATATCGCTAAATACATCATCAAGTTAGTGAATCTAATGGAGTCAACCCGTAATCATATTTCCAAAATCAGTTTAAAATCGCCCTGTACACGTGGGACTTCATTGAGTTTTACGATCATAAATGTGAATTTTAGTTAAAATACAAGTCCAATAGTACACAGCGGCAATAACAGACAATCATCCCCCAATAAAAAGTAGAGAATACAAAGTGTCATTTGTACTCCTCTACCCAAAATATGGTTAAAGAAAAACGTAATTTCAATACGTATAATTATTTTACTCAAAAAAAAAAAATATATATTTTCCTAATTAAGTCACGAATTTCAGACAATATACGCAGTGGTGTACCCTGGATTACGCCTAGGAAGAGGGGTTTTACTTAAATTGTACCCCTCTTCAAACTCAAAACCCTGTTACGCCCATAGTAGTACATGATAATGCAAAGCTTAACACAAATCAAGATTAGTTTTTGTTCAGTAAATCAACGCCATGCAATGCCAGTGGCAGGATATTCCCAAGGACGGGTTGAAGACTTCAAAATGTAAATTCTAATTTGCATCAGCAAAGCTAACTCTATTTATCAAGTCATGAAGTAAAATAAAAATCGGTTCCTCAGTTGCCAGCTTCACTTTTTAGCACATATTCAAGCACAACTTGAGAAAAAATTACGACAACGATTAGAAGTTTAGAACGAGTTAAATTTTTGGAAATATGGAATTTGAGAATTAACATTAAAAACTCTGGTTCGATCAAAAATAGGTGCCTCGGATATCAATTTGCGACGTTGCGGTTTTCACTTCACGGCTCGATAAATGAAGTTGGCTTTGACAACAGCAATTATGTTTTTCATCAACCTTCTGGTCTTCTCTCAGAATAGAAATCCCCTCCTCTTTTTTCACCCCTACTGTTACCAACAATTTGTATTGTCGTACCTTGAACCTTTCTTTCCCTTTTTTTTGTTGAAAACCCACCTTGCCACAGGCTCTGATGCCGTATAATACAAGTGGAGAGTTAGGTAGCCATAACACTCTACAACGTTATCCAGCTTTACTCGAAAGTTTTACCACGGCAAAAGTTACCAATTCAAAAAATTATCATATATTTAAACCCAAAGCTTATTAATCCAGAAAAAAGAAAGGTAATAATTATGTACAATAATTTAAGAGCTGCAAGCAAACTTATTTAGGAAATGGAAAAATTCAAAAATTAAATTCAAAAAAATCAGATGCAATGTTCACTCTCTATAGACATAACTTACCATTATGATCTACTATGTCGAAGTATTAGAAGTATATAGCACTGAGTTATTAGGTATGGGTAAATCTGTAATCAAAACGTGAAGTAATTATTTTTTTGACTATATGTATAACACTGGACCAGTAAAGGTCCATAAGACTAACGTACTTTTTAATGTCAAGACATGCCGGCGTAAAAGTAGGCAACCCTCTAGTGTACCTTCTGCGTACGTTTGACATTTTGCTTGAGTTCACCAATTTAGAATACATGTGACAAAGTCATCCCTTAAATTCACGAGGATAGCGTACATAAACGTAGTGCAAACACGTCAAGTGGTACACAGTGGTTGCCTATTTAACGCCGGCATGTCTAACCAGAAATCATCGTTCTTTACCGGTCCGGTACTATACATATGAATTGTCAAAGATTTAATTAAACCTTTTGTTCACTTATCTGAATTTTATCATTTTTGTCACACGCACCTTCAAGCCTCTCAAATAATTTGACAAGATTACGTTGGTTAAAATTTTTCTCAGTCTTAACTTCACCCACCAAATTTATCGTGAGCTGCTCCTCAACCCCTTCAGAAAAAAAATGGTTAGCTAGCTACGACACTGTCTAACGCAATATAATCTATTACAACAAATTCCTCTCGTTTATTTCTTGAATATCTTCGGCCTACTCACAGACACCAAAAACAGAACCTAACGTAGATACATAATCTATCATATTCACCAAGAACAATTATACATAATTATGTAGTAAGTAGTTAAGTACCTATATGTTATCCATCTTCCAACTAAACTAACGATACACGTTCATGAAAAATTCGACGAAAACGAAGTAAAATGTGAACAAAAAAATTACACAGCTTGCTTAATACTGTTGGCCCGGTAAATTCCAACAGCTATTGGCTCAAGTGAAAAGAAACCCAGACTAAATAGAAATATGTACATGTCTGAATGAGTGTTGCTGTGTTGCGTACAATACCTGGCGTGACTGTGTGCGAATATTATGAAAATGATAAGTCGCACACAGAATGTCGACCCCAAGATAAAAAAAAAAAAAGTTAATGGCACGCGTAGACCAACGATATTCTGATTTTTTCACCACATTTTTCCCTGAACTTCGCCGAATCACAAGAAGAAACAGCTACTACATATTCTTAACGCCAAACGGCACACGCTCGTAAACCATTTTATCCTTAAATAAAAATTTATAGTACGAAAAGGCAGTATATGGACGTACGTACATGCGCATACCCGAGCCTATATTATTATGCTGCTGTACCGAATCAAAATAGATCCTGTTTCCTCCGCACACCAAAACGCGATTGTTGATGTACTTTTCAATAAACCGCGATAGACGGGAAAAAAAGAAAAGAAAAAGAGAAGCAGTTGGTGCTATGCAAAGGGGCTGATGTAAAACAGAGTAACACAGAGGCAGATGGTTCAATATCCAGTTTTAGACCACTAGCTAGTACACCGTTTCATTTATTGTCTATCAGCTGTTCTCGAAAGTGTTTTCAAAAGCTGATGAACTAAAACGTGATCTTACTCTTGGCATTGGATTTAATACGGAAAATAAATAAATTATTTTTTAGATTAAACGGTTTCGTGAATTTTTTATGGTAAACACATATAATACGCAAGCACCGCAAAATTAAACCATTATTATAAAAGGATTCACGCGTATTAGACGGAGGCTCCAAGGTTGTCGAGTGTTCCGATTTTGTCTGGGTTGTCTGGCAATATACTCGGCCGCTCGTTAAAAATAAAAAATTCCGAATCTGGAAAAATCCAGAATTTCATTGGACAAAAAACACATCGAAGTACTGACATTTCTAGTACAATATCCATGATTAATTTTATTAATATTCCGAAGAAATAATCCTCCAATTTTGTTAATCCTTGCATAATTATCTTGAATCAGTAGCATATCAACCAACGTGGAGGAAGGGAGGAAGGGAGCTGACGTCAAAAAATATGATTATATTTTCAAGAGGAAGTCCCTGCAGGAACACTAGCGTTTATATTCCTTACCAATTCCTTATGGGAGATTTACATTAGAATTTAATTTCCGTGCCAGGAAGATAAATATCTGGATTATTTAATTTTGTCGAATAATATCGTATACTATAATACGAGCAATAATTGTATGTATGTATGTATGTTTGTATGTATGTATGTATGTATGTATGTATGTATGTATGTATGTGTGAATATACGTATGTATGTAACCGCATTCTGAAGAATTAGATCAACGATGTTATTGAAATTTACAGGAAAAGGGTTTTTGGTTACGAAAGAACAATTTAGATAGGTCCCAAATTTGAGAAAATTCGTTGAACAGATATACGAGCATCTCAATTTATCCATCAGCCCAGTGAGCAATAACAACAAACGACGAAAAATTCGCCTGACAAAGAGTAACGGATAGGTAAGGTTTTACTGATGAATTTGAGTTCATAGAAGCAATCTTTAATTTTATTCTCAAGAATCGAGGTATGTTATAAAAATACGTTTATGAAATTCCCCAGGTTAATTAAATTAACAAAATTTTTTCTAATTTCCACATCGGAGCAAAGCTCAGGGAACCAGGTACTTTTAAAAATGAAAGCAATATTGAACATTTGATGAAAAAAATACATGCATTTATATAATTTTCTTCGAAATATCATATTTTAAAAATCTATAAAACTTCATATCATTATGATAAACGTACAACCTGATTTTTTATGACAAAATTCAACAAAAATTATTTAGACAAAATTCAAGGCACATGCGCCAACTATAAATGTTTCGTTGTTTCCATTCTAATAACAAATTGATCAGTTTTGCCAGACCAGTACAAGCCAAAGTGCCGCAAAGCGGTGCTTTAAGGCTTGTAGATATATATACTTGAACACTATTTACCTATTTTCAGCGGATTAGAATTGGCCATCAGATGCCGCCCACTTTGCTTCCTCTTGCCAAAATACATGATCAGAAAATCAATATTTATTCTGGTATTTTGCAAGGGAAAACTAGCTCTTATCATTGATGAATGTAACCTTGATGTGAAATAAACAGACTTCCATGAAAAAACATTAAGCATCTTTTTGCATGGATTCATGTTCACTTTACATTGAGGTAACCCTTCAGTAACCCTTCAGTTTATATCGAGGTAGATGTTACACTTTCTGAATAAAATGTTAAATCTGCCACAACGAAGAAGTTGATATTTTGTTTCACTTTTTTGTATGCTTTTATTGCAGTCACTAACATGACAAAATGTGACATAGTTCTTGTACTAACATCTAAGGGTGCTGGAATTGAGTTTTGTTACAAGTTATCTCTTATAAAAACGCTTTTCTTTCAACTAAAATTACTTCCTATTTCCTTACCAGTGTTTGTGGCATTGTGGTAAGAAGATGTTTCTTTAGTTAAGGCTTGTTGCATTTGAATCCCCAAGCAGTATAGTTTTTTTTTATTTTCTACATATATACCTAAGTTGTTTTAGGAGTTTTGGATATGGGACTTTGTGGAAATATTTTTATTCGTCTTATGAAAGTGTATGTGGGAACCGCCATACCTTGTCTAATATAAAATACATTCGCCAGTTAGAGTCAGCGGTGAGATGGCCGTGCGGATAAGTTCACCGCTTTTAGCTGGCAAATATGTAGGTCCCAGGTTTGATTCCCGAGCCGACAAAACCTACAGTGTATTTAAGAAAAATAAATATTTTTACCAAATATAGGTTCTGCTGATTTGGGGATTTGAACCCACGTCACTTATATTTCATCCTCTAATAAAATTCCACCATTTTCATGATGCCATGAACCCTGACAATATCAATGGATGAAATTCATGTAAGCAGTCACCACAATATTCTCCCCAGTATCAAGAGTATAAGAAACAGGATCACCAATGAGAAGCAGTGGTACATGAGCTGAGGGAACCACCAAACTTGTGCTCAGTTGCACATATCACTGCTCCAGCCTGCCCCTATGCAACCCATTGGCAGGAAGAGGCAAGGGTATGTAATGATTAAGTACCCTATATACTTGGGAGAAGGTGCTGTTAGCTATGTTCTCCTGGAATCACATTGGGTTCACCTTGTAAGACATGCAAGCATACAACTACAAACATCAACCTAGTGTGTATGGTACTAGTCAGTATTAAAAATAGATGATTAATGTGGAGTAGTTGCCCATGTGCCAAAATATTGTTTGCTCCCTCATATGTTGGAACAGGCCACACAACTGATTGGCAAGTGTGAAGCACACCTGTCCACCAACGATTAGAAGTTGCCAAACCTAACTTGTTACAATTTTTGTGCCAGACTCATTATTACGATAGAATTTTAACATTTTATCACTTTCTAATCATTATATATATAAAATATCTTCCTCAACAAGATTCAAAAGTTAGTTTATATGATTTGGGAATTGCTCACTCACTGCGCTCGTTTCACAAACTTCCCTCATATACAAACACTTACTTTTGAACCATGTCGTGTAATATACTAATACAACACTATTATCAAAAATTTTCATCATTAAAAATTTTCGTGATAGCAACCTTGGCTTGAAATATACTGATTCAACTCCGAAGAAATTTGACCAAAATTACTGAATAATTAAAGCTCCAGCTCACTGGTGCATTATTTACATGTGTTATTGAGGCTGTAAATTTCCCCAGATAAATTCGAATGCACGCAGTCAAATTTGCACCATCTGAATAACGCATCTAGGTAACACTGGTAGGCTGAAGCTTTTAAAACTGATTTTTTGTAACAATATGAATAATACAAGTCAGATAAATTGAGAGCTCATCTATTAAACTCCTCAACATAAATATGATGATTACTTGAGAAGTAATTTCTAAAAATTTGTAGTCGCGTGAAATTGGTTAGGGATACCGATCGGATGAATGCAATATACGATACATGTAATTGAAACTGACATGATCATACGGATGAGGTGAGATAACAATAATGATACCTCTGAAATAATAGCTTTTTCCCAAAAATGATCAAAAGATAAGAATTATTTAACATACTAATTCGAAAGAACAGACTAGAAAGAGGTAGACATATACATGTATTGGGTGAGTGAAATAAAGAGCAATGTAGAATGATTGAGATGGAGTGTACATATTACAGGCTTGCACTTATCAAATGTATATGTGAATATACCCCAATATTCTACAAGGTGGATGATTATACATAGGGTGTAATGATATACATGAATACGAATGTTAATGAAATATAAATATATCGTTCATTCATATTCTCTAATTTTTGTTTAGAAATCCTCAGTAAAAGGATCAGAGGCGATGTTAGATGGAGCATGGGGAACAAACTCACCACGGAAAAAATTTAAAAACATGCACTGAAGAATGAAAATAAAATATTTCAACACACTGTTCATTCGAGGAAAAAATGTAAAACCTTCGAGTCTCACTAGAAGTTTCATCATGACTTCTTCTCCTAAAAATTCCAATGGGGCTTTTCAACCCCAACAACCCCCTATACCTATGCAGAAAAGAAATTTAGTAACAAAAAACAGTCACATAAAGATAATTAATTTTAAGCTCGAATTAAATGACACTCGCAATGAAAAATTTATGGTAACTGAAAAATTGTTCTGAAAAAAATACAAATTCCGAGATTATTCCTTTTTTCAGTAACTAAATTTTTTCGGATGAAATTTTTGTGAAATTATTCTATAACTAAAAACAAAAAATTTTTAAAATAAAAAAAATGTTCTCTCACTGCCCGAAATCCGGAAAAGAATTGGATTTCATGGAGAACCAGACAACAAAAATTCACAGAAATCTCATTTTCTTTATTAGCTAGATATTGTTTAAGAATGGGCAAATCAATACCGGAAAATATCTTTTTTGGTCGAACTTAATAAACGGCAACATAAACTAAATCAAAATTCATAAAAAACCTCATAATACCTACTAAATTCACTGATCGTTTTCTCTTTTAACATAAGCATAGCCGAAATATAACTGAGTTACACGAACAAGGTCTTAATATTTTTAGTAGGTACTCGGTAACGCTAGACGGCGAAAAATGGATTGCTTCAGGATATATCAAGGATTATAAATCGATTGGGAAAAAAAGGCTAACAGCAAAATATAGCCAAGAAAAAAATTAGTTTTCCCCTTTGAAAAAATTAATAGACAGATTAATCAGACAAAATAGTTACCCATCAACTATACGGATATTCTCAGCACATAAAAAATGTGTAATACCTGCCCCGTGCATACCAATATGTGATCCAGAAACGTTCAATTCAAACATTGAGAACACTCATTTACTTCCATAACATACAGTTTTACATCGAATCTTTTCCCAAAAATATTAACCATCACAAGAAAAATACTTCTTTGTAACGGAAAAATAAGGTAAAAATTCTGGAATAATAACTGATGATGAAAAAAAAAATCAAAAAGAACCGTATTTTCGTAGACAAAATGGAGACGTTCCAAAATAAATTCCAACAAAAGTAAAGTCGCCTATTTTATTTGTATTTTTCTGAAGAGAGAAAATATTTTCCGTGTTTCTAAATATTCATCACAGAAAAATTTTAACAAAACTACATTTTCCCCAAATTCATTCATAAAACACACGGGTTTGATAGGGCTAAATTGTTTCAATTTTTTATCAATTTTCGACACAACTTGATATCGTAACTTAATTATTTTACAATAAAAAACACTCAGTGAATATATCAGTGCTAAATAATTAATATTTTGTAAGCCTATATGAGTGTATCCAATGCTTTCAAAGGCAATAACTGACTACCAAACCTGATTTCGCTTCGTCATTTCATACGTATTCATAGACTAAAGATTTACCATTTCAATAGGGACAACCAAATAAATTCAGTCGAAAGACGAGAGAAAAAAATTATTTTCATGGGCGTTTAGTAATCGCACACAGCCTCATTAAAAATTAAACCAACTGGACAGAATAATTTTATTTCAATTAATTCGTGTTCCGAACTAAACTCATCGAAGGCCGGATAATAACTCCCGCATACAGAACTTTTAACCGAACAAGGACATTATGAAAATAGTGAAAAAAAGTAGAACAAGACGAGAGAATCTCCAAATAAGAGCAGTTCCATCTTTTAACAAATCACAAAAAATAGAATTAATTCAAAGGTACTGCACGTAAAAATTACACTCAAATTATCCAACACAACCACGAGATTGAAATTTCAATTAGATTTATTGAGTTTATAGTGACAGTAAAAAGGAAAACTCGAAAGGAAGCATTATGCCAATGCTTAATAATAATAATATAATAGTTGAACTTATTAATACCGATACCTCTCTCCACACGATGTAATATAGGTTATAAAGCAGACTAAAACACATTCTACATGTTTGGCTAAGGTAAATCGATTTTTTTTTCTAATGACTCGATCAACGTTCACTTTCAACAAACTGTAAAAATCATTACAAAATTACAACAATGTGAAATAGTTTACAAAAAAATTTTTAATCATTTTAATCTCTCAAAATACGTTTACAAAATTTCGTTTTATCAACAACATTAGCTACATAAAATTTGGTAAAAACTTTTAATTGAAACACTATACACAAATACTTTGGAAAAAACATAGTAACAGAAATCGAATCAATGACAAGATATTGAGTAATCGAGAGGAAGATAACAAATACTACTCGCAAGTTCCCCAATTAAATGATTTTTAGCTGCTACTTCCACGCAGACACCTTTCGATTCATTTTATGTTGAAATCCTAAACTGAAGAAGGGATGAAAGCATAAGATGCCAAATCAAACCATTTCCTCAACAAGCAACATTATTTAGCGACAATCTTACATCTGCTTTAACCGCATTCTTCCAGCAATGTACTAAGATTTCAAAACTCAATCAAATATCAAGCAACATTTACAGTAAATTCGACAGCTTCATTTCATTATTAGAGAGACTCAATGTATAGATGAGTAAAAACTGAAAAATTACTATTATGCCTACAAACAGTTTTTCTCAGAAGCTAAAATTTCAGAAAATTTTTTCTTTCTTGGACTGGGCTACTAGGCCATTCTACACAGTGTCTGTAGGATGTATTTGTTGTCAGAATTAGAGAGGAGGATGGTCGAGAACTCGAGATACAATGGCTAATGGTCTACCAGCATGAATTTTTCAATAACATACTGGAGCATCAATAGAACCGAATCGAACACACAGTTATTTTGGGTAGGGAATGTGAAGATGGCCTCGCCTTGAACTAAAACCTTTCGATCGCAAAGTCGAGCACTTAATCACAGTCCCACACAGATCCATATTTGAAAACTTATAAAGATAATAGACTGCTCTTAGTGAATTTAAAAGAAATTGGAATTTACACTCAATTGTTAGATCAATTTTTTTACAATGAAAATTTGTTAAAAATAGGACTGAATTAGCCAGCATCAACATATATAAATACGCTGAATTTTGTTCTTCATAGGGCTGCTGTGACTTTTTTATTTCTTATGTTTTGGTGATGGGCCAGTAAGATCGATCCAACACCGCCGTGTACCACCAACCAATAAATAAAATACTTTATTAAATATGCTACCTCAAAACACAACCCTAAAAACCTAATATATATAAATGAAATTATGAATATTGATGGTTTTAATTTTTCAAAATGGAACATAAAAGAAATTAAAAGAAAAAGTAGGTTGTTAACCTGAAGATTATTGAATTACTTTTTCATGTAAGTTACTTCAACAGATTATACCGCGATTTTAAATATTTCCTGAATGATGTTTCAGCCAGTTAATTCACTTCTAATATACGTATATTTCAATAAAAATTATCTTCATACAATATTTGGAGTAAACAATTTTCTTGAGCCAAGTTTTCGAAATGGTAACCTTTTTCCCTCCCGTTGATTGCTTCAGTCACTAGTACAGTCAGACACTTTACAGTGAAGATGTTCGAAATGTTGAAACGAAAAAGAGTCGAATCGGTGAGGAATTTTATAAACACTACACGAACATGAGGAAAATTGAAAAATAATTTTAAAAAACGACCAAAAAAAAAACATAATCTGCAGGCATAAAATAAGAGCAGAATATTATCAATAAACTGTCATTCTTCAAAGAAGAAAAACCGAATAAAATTTTATTACAACACTATAGTAGCGTACAAGAAGTTTTCGCTAATTTCTTCAGTTATTCAAATTTAAGATTTTTTTTAAATTAACTATCTGAATAACTTCAATATCACTCCATCATTTTAAACTTATTTCCCGCTGAAGTTCTCACTCAGTAGACCATTTATAAAGATTGAAGAATCGGGTCTTCATTAAATACTGCAGAATGAAGATCCACTAATACATGACCAACAAAGAATACACACATACACCGGTATGAATACTCTTCAGCCATTTTAGAATAATCATTACCAGATCTGGCAGATTTTCTAATTATTAACATACTTGGATTTCGTCATTTTTTTCAAAATCCAAGTTAGATATGTTTCCATGAAACAACGATTCCATCTTTTTCTAATATTACTAATTTACACGTCAGATATTACTTTCAATCATCACAGACCATACGATCAGAGCTTTCAATCTGAATACTTTGAGTATATGTTCTGGAGGGCTGATACGTACAACATTTATAATGGTTACAATCACACACAGATGGCATTTTCGGCAAATGAAATTACTCCGTTTTGCACGTTACTATCTCTATAATAAACGTACAAGCCAGCTAACATTAATTCATTCGTAAAAATTACTTCACAATATTATTCCCTTAAATGATTTCGCCAATATTTTCCCTCATAATCCATGCGCATGCGCCACTAGCCACACAGACACGAAAAAAATTCTACAGTGTTACCTACATACCAGCAAAAATCCACGGCCAGGATAAGCCAAAGTACCGCAAAGCGGAGCCTCAGGGCTCATATCCACTATATAAACAAATATATAGATATACACCTCAAGTTAATTTTTCCCCCACAACACTATGGTTGAAAAATGAAACTACGAGAATCTACGATCCTTACACTTAAACTCAAAGGCTGAATAATAAATCTTAGACTTTTGGCTTTTGGTCAGCTTTTGGCTAAATGAATCAACTCCAGAGAAGACATCAATCAAAAAATTCATCAAAAGTTATTTTTATCTTCAACTACAAGTACAACTAAACTAGTTTCTTGTATAAATTTATGAATTTTTATTTTTAATTTGTTTTAAATTTCTAGACAAATTTTTCCTAATTTTTATTATATTTCTTATTTTTAGATTTTATTTTCTATTATTAGTTTTTTTTCATTTCTTTCCAGTTTTTGATTTTTTATAAACATTTATTGTATTTACCACTGCGATTCATAAAATATACCAATACTGATGCCAACCTTCCACAATAAAATAATGTTTATTTCGTATAAATCTATTCAAAAAAAAAAAAAAAAATCAATACTTCTCCATTCTGCCAACCTTCCATAACAAAATAATGTTTATTTGACATGAAGCTAAAACCAAAAAATAAAATAAAAGCTTATCTTTTGAAAACTTGTTTTTAACCTTAACTTATTTCAAGGTCGAAAGAGTCGTAGTATCTTTAATACCATATAGATTGCACCACCACCCGCTTATTCATGAACTTCCATTTTTTACAGATAACTTAATTTGTTGTTATCACTTTTAGTTTTCAATATAAATTTTCAATTATATTATTGATTAATCCACAAATATACTACAGGCTTACAGAATTCAGCTTTTGACTTAATTTTTTTCTCTCAAAATTAGTAAATTTGTAACAAGGTAACATGAAATAAATTATTGTAAACACAAAATTTATAAATTTAATTTGATAATAAAAAGGACAATAAATAACGGTAGAGGAAAAGAATCCAAAAACTGAAGAAAAAATAAGTTTCATTTGGCTTTCACCTTGGAATAAACGAAGTTTGGGACCTTAGGCTTTCAGCTAGCTTGATTTGACAGCCTTGTGCATAACAGATATCTATTGAGCTTTTTCATTGATATGCATGTAATTTAACTTGCACCTGATTTGTTCAATGGTTCAAAACTAAATAAAGTTATTGAGTGCTGCAATATTGTGAGAATATTAACATACGTTCAAAGATTCTATGAAAATTTGTTTGAAATTATACATTTAGTTCTCGAAATATTACTGAAATTCTTCAAGTAGATTGAATTCAGATTATTTAAATCACACAATCTTGAACAGAATTAAAATGATATCTTAAAAACCAAATGTATGATTGAAGCCAAAGTTTCACAGGATCTTCAGCTAACATACGACAATATCTGAATGTAATTTCAGCTCAATTAAATGTTCATTTCTTGAGATATCATAGAAATCCTGTTCAACTTCAAATAATCTGGAGTCAAATTTAGTTGAAGAATTTCAGAGATACGACATATCGAGAACTAACAGTAGAATTTCAGCCAAATTTTCACAGAATCTTTAGTTAAAGTATGTTAATATTTTGACAGAATTATCACTTTCTACAACCATTAATTCTCTTAAAATTGCTCTTGATAATTTTCACTGTAATTGAATTTCTGAAAGGTTCATTCTTAAAGACATAAGCGGCATCAGAATACTGATTACTGTCCCACACAACACTTGATGATGCAAAATGAAAAAGCTCTATTGCTATTTCAATATGTAAACCATTATTGACACATTTATTTTTTAATACATTGTGAATATCTAGTGAAGTTCCCATAGGATATACTCCATATATGTATATGCCATATACTCTCATGATTATTTTGAAAAAACTGAGGTACATAGCATATACTCTCAACAAATTTGGGAAAAGGAAAATAATTTTGAATAATGATGAAAAATAGAGAAAAGGAAAGAGAAAAAAAAAGAAATTAATATTTTGATTTTAGTTTATTTTGTTCAAGAAGAAAACAAAATTAAATTTTATCATTTCATATTTAACCCTCCACTCCTCTCCCTAAATACAGGAAAAAATATTCAGACTACGGTCAGGCTAAAGTCCTTATCAAATATACAAGTCATTTCATTCCCTAAAAAAGTAAGTCCATCAAACTTAGTTCCATAAATCACCACCACAGCTCACTAGTGATGTATAGTTCATTCCACAAGTTAGTTCTTTTGAACAAATCCTAGAAGTGAACTAATCAATCATTTAGTTCACTTCTAAATGAACTAGTTCATTAGTTTTTTTTTTTTGATAGTTCTCAGTTCTTATCAGTCTACTTTACTCGATCCGTTGATCAAACTGAAGTTTAAGTAAGTAGCAGTCGATGAGTGAGTCAAACAATTAACCAATAGTTCTAGCATGAATATATGAATACGAGTCAATCATAATATCATATAATAAATCAGTTGATTTAAATGATATGAGCCAATCATGAATCAGCTGATTGAAGTGATCGAGTTGAAAAACTTACTGAACTACTGAACTAATTGAACTAGTTCACTTTAGTGAAGCAGACTCAATGAACTAAATCTGCAAAATGAACTAAAATTCCCATCTCTACAGCACACAATGAATGGAGTGTTCCTTTTAATTCTATAATAATTACATTGCAATTGAAATTTTGAAAACAACTACAAAAGAACTTTGGCTTTTAAAAAACTGAAACTTTGCAGAGACATTGCCACGTGTTAGCTCAATATTCTGTAAAAATTTAATCAAAATTGTACGTTGGGTTACGAAGATATCGTCGAAATTATGTCAAATTAAATGATTCAAATTATATCAACGTAATCAATTCTCAAGAACTAAACGTAGGATTGAGCTGAAATTTTGAAAAATCATTTTGATGCATTAGCTAAAAAATCTGTGAAAATTTTGGTGAAATCGTATGTTGGATTTGAGAGATATCGCTGTAATTCTTCAACTAGATTTGAATCACAGAATCCAAACAGAATTTCACTGATATCTCACAATCCCAACATACAATTTCATCAAAATTTTCACAGATCCTCTGACTAATAAATCAAAATGATTCATCAAAATTTCAGCTGAATCTTAGGTTTGGTTCTTGAAAACTGATTAAATTCATATAATTTGAATCATTTAATGTGACACAATTTCAGTGATATCTTTATAACCAAAAGTACGATTTCGATGAAATTTTCACAGAATCTTGACCTAATATATGACAATATCTCAACAAATTTTCAGCTTTCTAAAAGCAACGGTTCTTTCTCAATAGTTCTCAATAACATTAATTACAATGAAATTAAATGGAAATTCTAGGAATACCAATCTCATAGGGCGATGTGGTGGTGAAATGTGGAAGTAATTGATGTAGTATAGAAATTTTTGTGATAAACAAGAGGTGAAATAACTTGTATATTATTAAATAAAGACTTTGGGTCAGGCACTCCAGAGATTAGGAGTATACCCTCAAAGAATATTATGGGAACATCACATGTAAATATCCAAAATTTCGTGAGAGAGTATTGCAGTGGTGACAACTCAGATTTTCGCCAGGTTTAGCAACCAAAGAAAGTCCTTCCAAATTTTCGAACAAAATTCCAGATGTAGCCAAATTTTCCCCAGTTTAGCAGTGTGCTACATCTGCTACATATAATTTTCCACCGCTGTGAAATTAAATGGCATAATTTAAAAAAAAATTCAACAATGAAAAATGTTTTTATCTGGTAACACTGGTGACTGGTTTACCTCAAAGTATATTTTCTAACTGCGCTACCAATCAGTTTCCTGTAAAATAAAAATACCTCACGCGAGACAAGAATCGTGAATTTAAAATGAACTGAATACAGGCATAGGTATAAACCAAAAATAAGAGAAATATATGCACATAAAATGATTATTGATTCGAACTGAACATGTAAAAATCAAAATACATTCTGGTAAACTTCTATTCGCCACCGAAAGCACGTAACACGTTTTCATTTCAGTAGTATTTTGACGAAGGTTGAAATATACACATTAATTTCCAACGACTACAACGACATAACTTGATACTCGAATTTGAAGGTGCACAACTAGAGTAAGATATAGTGAAATAGGTGTACAGTGTACACAGCATACTTGCAGGAACAGACCATTCTGGTTGACTACGACTAGGAGAAGAAAAAAAAAACTCGTCTACCCATAAAGACGAATGATTCGAAATGAATTACAATTCGAGACATCGAGACGGTGGCAGCAGAGGCAGCAGACGTACAAGATCGAATGAGAAGTCCAGTTTGGAAACGATTGACCACGAGAACGAGATCAGCACGACCGTTTTTACCTTTGATCATTGATAATTATACCTTCACTAAAAATCTAATCACTAACATATAATCGAATCGAAATATATAGGTACATAGAATGTATAAAAAAAATACAACACATAATACTTACGTAAAAGAAGCCAGTAGTATCTTCGATCGATAAGTCGCGCACACTTCAATACAAGACAAAAAAAATAAATAGACAAGGCAGAGAGTGAAGAAGAGTGAAAGAATAAAATAACTTCCAGTGACAGTAAAACGATTATCGAGGGTACTTTTTCGAAAGTGAAATACGTTACAGCACAAATTCACAAATTGATCGCTTCTTAAAATCGCGGTACTTTTCCACGAAGCAGAAAATCAAGCGATTATCGATGGTAAAAAACAATTATTATATTATTATAGAATCACGTATAAGCGCGGAAAATAATAACTGAAACAGCCAAAAATAAAACACTAATGATGAATATTATACGAAATACTCTATATAGAATGTTCAGGAATATTATATATTAAAATATTAAAGAGAAAAAAATGATTTCCCAACAACTGGAATAAATAATTAAATTGGAAATTCTTCTATTTTGTTTATATTTACTTTTTTTTTTGTTACAAGTAATATTTATTTTCCAGCTGCAATGAGCGAAGGAAACGATAATCAGTCGCAAAAGGACGAACAACGAAAACTGATTACTGAAAGGTGAAAAAATATATATAACGCTGGAGAACAAATTACCAGCCAGCAACAACACGAAGCAAGCCGCGAAACGATGCGATGCGTGTTCTGATTGTGCTCGCAACGACAGGGCACATCACGAGTCGTCTAGCATGCAATACGTCTGCGCCATTACCATGGCAACTGCAGTTACCACATTAACGTTCACCTCTCACTCACTCCGTTTACCTCTCTCGCTCTTGCACCCTCGTTCACCCCTCTACTTTTCGGTTCTTGTGCTCGTTCACCGTCCGTTTTCGCTATTTCGTTCCTTTCCTTCTCACTCTCGTTCGTTTGTTCGATCCCTCTTTCCGTTTCTCTCACTCGCACATTCCCTCTTCATTATCATTTCTCTCTTTTTCTCTATTTTCGCTCTTTTTTCCCCCTTTTTCTTTCTCTTATTTCTATAAAGAAAGAAACTGTAACGAAGGTAACCTCTGAAAATAATCGCATAAACAAAGAAAATAATGCTTCCGTTTTATTTATTTTTTCATGTCATATTCGTACTTTCTTTTCCTCAAAATTTTATAGCATATTTTTTTCTTATTTTCTCATACTGTATATATGCTCTCCCGTCCGATAATCCGTCTGTCTTTGTCCATTTTTTATTAATAATTATTTTTGAATATTTTTGCTTTTTTACCGCGCGCCGGTGAAATGAGAAATCATTTGCGCGTATGTATTCATATATTTTAGACAATGAATGTGCCATCTCTTTTTTTTCTCTCATATTTCGCCATTTTCTCTCTCTCTCTTAGTCTCACTCCGTCTGTCTAATGTCTTTGTGCTGGTCGTCGTCGGTTATGTTTCATGGTGCTACGGGTGATTTTGTTTCTCCTTCGTTTTCCTTTTTCCTTCTTTCTTTTTATTTTTTTTTCCTATCTTCACGTTGCTACCCGATTATTTTGCGACTTTGGCTGGCAGCTGGATACTACTGTAAGCCCATAATGGCAACGAAGCTTTTTTTCTGAATTAGCTACCCCTTTAGCGGGGTAAATGATACGAAGATTTGTACCCTCTTGAAATATTCTTTCGTTAGTAGGTTATGAAAACGGTGGCCGGAATATTTTGTTTAAATTTGTTTTCATGTTCAACAACTGTTCATAAAAATGCGGATATAACAACCTTTTTCACGATATTCGTCAGTATTGTAGCTAGGCATGCCCCGGGCATAAAAGGGCGGAGCCTCGAAGGCTCAGCCCACTTCCCCAGCTTTTTTGCAAATTTTAGGAATACTAGGCACTCATCCGAAACAACCCAACCAATTTTATGCACATTCTACATCATTTAATGGTTTCAACAAACTATAAAATTGGGTTTTCAATTATTCAATATAATTAACAAAACGAGAATGATGTGATACATCTATGTTTTGGTGTCAACCGAAAACGACTTGGAGGGAATATACATATACAGTTCAATTTTTTAGCTAGTTGTTTGCAAACGGGGTATTAATTGACCTCGCAAAAGGGTTAGGGGTGGGGATGATGGAAATTATATGTTTCGTGAGAAAAGAAAACGATTCGTAGTATTTTCCCATTGGGACCTAATTCCTTTTTATAAATATACATGTATTGCCCAAAATTTATGCTCACGGTTTTGAGAAAACTGCAAAAGTGATAGGGCTTCAATTTTCAAGAATGGTAGTCATCATGTAGAACCAAATCTGATAGGAGTTTGTTGCCTATTGTTCAATAATTTTTTAAAAAACTGGAAAACAAAACATTTCGTGGACGTATTAATTTTTTATGCAGACATGACTTCAAATTGAAAATCGTAACTACTGTAGATAGAATTTTCTCAAATAAAGGTCGGGGTCAAGGTTTTAAAATTTTCAAGAGTTAATAGGAACAAAATAACATGTTTTTAGAATACAGAATGAGCTAAACATATGCGAGAAAAAATTAATTAGAAAGAGGTATTCAAATGTGGCAATTCAGCCCTGAATTAAAGGATTTTTAAAATGTTAAACGTCGGTACCAGAATTCGGATAATATAAGAAAAATTATGGTTTTTCATTAAAATTCAGTCAAATCTACAAATCCAGCAGATAAACTTTACTATTTTTTTCAAATGTTTTCAAATGAAACTGAATTTTTTTCTTCACACAGAAGCGGATTTATTTATAATTTTGGCGACCGGAAATTGTAAACTTTTCGACGCCCTCCCCCTAAAAAAAACAAAACAAATGTTTAGATTTAAATACCTTGATATATTGTTGATAATTATATTATATTTTTTACATTTCAATACCACAAAGAATGTTTTTTCTCTCAGAGTTCGATGGCACTTAAATTTATTATGGTTCAATGGTGGCTATAGCCCCCCTCAATTTCCACCTAAATCTACCTCCATCTTCACGCCGATTTCTAACGTTTCTTCACTGTGAAAGTTGTACATTACTTTCATTACCCATATACATACTCAATTATTTTGTTTCATCCTCTCATAAAAAATTCATCAGTAATGTAAGCGCGATTGTTGTGGTTTTAAAAGTGAAACACTACACGAACGAAAGAGAACAAAACAAATAAAAATAAAGAAAATTCAAAATAAAAAGAAATAATAAGGAAAAAAAAAACCGAAATCATTTAAAATATATCTGATACCCTGACCACAACTTTGGAAATTCGACCAATAATAATTTAGAATGCTGCTATGCCAGTGAAATGATTTCACTTTTGTACGTTTGTTCAATTAATGGAGAAAGGTGTCCAATCCCAGTTATTTTACTGCAAACATTTTTATACAGTACCTACCGATACTTAATAGTTGATTGTAAATTTATGCGAACATCACTGGATTCGCCGCTGAACAGTGAATACTTTGCTTTATAAAACAGAATACAAACAAACCAATCAAAGTCATTCCCTTATTCAACAACTTTTTGGTAGATTGAGACTTTTATAAAGTAAGAATTAGAAATTATTTCTATTTTTGGCTGACGAGTAGTTCATAATAGTTATTTATGATACAAGACGCGCAAAAAGTAGTTAATTTTACGAGTGTGAAATTTGCAGCACAATCCAAACCCAAGTGTTGTAAATCACACGAGTTGAATAATAACCTACTTCGCACGCCTGTCATAAGACGCTATTTTTTGCAATACCCACTCCCCTAAAAAGAAAAATTAAAGGCCAATATTTTTTAAAAACCAAATAATGATTAATAATTTTACTTTTTTTTAGCTAAAAAATCTCAGTACCGCTATCACCCCTCCCCAACACCAGAAGAAATGACTCAAAAAATTTTTTTCGGTCCAAACAACTTGATAATTTTGCTTGGAAAAAAATAAAAACTGAGAAAGTAATCAACCCGTGCGAAAAAGTGATCGAGCCATACGAGAAAGTAAACTCGAAAGTGCGCATGTGCTCAACAATATTTTTTTGGGTCGTACTGAAATTTGCTACTTTTTGTGCAGTTAAAAAGCATAAAAAAAACGTATTTTTCAGTTGGGTGTTACAAAAATATGGTTGTTTGGATCTTAAACAACAAGGCATATAGGAAATTGTTTGTTAGAAATATTCTGAAAATTTAGAGGCCAGTGGGGTGGTTTATGGAATTAATAGAAGATATCAAGGCAGGGTATTTTGTGGAATGATCTATTGCAAAGTCCACATTTTTTCCGCATTTTAAACAAATTCTAGCCCAGGATAAAAACTGATTAAGTTGGCACTTACATAATGGAAAACTAACCGTCACCCAATGCGGCTTCATTCGCGATTATTGAAGATCTCTATTACTTGAAAAGTTATGCAACTTTTTTCACATTTTAACATGTATATATAAAGATTTGCTTATCACCTAGATTTTTGTTTTTGGCATTTTCCTCAAAAACTGCTCAAGTTTTTCAAATATAAATTAGCCTACGTGCTATGCTAGAAGATACTTTACGTACATACCAAATTTCATTCAAATCCGTTCGGTGGTTTTGGCGTGATTAGGTCACATGCTTACACCCACTACTCATTTGTGATATTGCTAGCAATTTTCCAGAATAAAATTTCTATTTTCCCTGGAATAAAAGATTATAAAAAATGCATTTGCAGTTTTTAGTGGCCACGTATATTTGATAAAAGCATACGTACATGATTAATTACATACCTATGAATATATTATTCTACTATGATCTTTAAAACATCTTTTGACTCACTTCTCATGGGAAAATTAATTTGAAACTTACCTTACAACCTTCTCCAATTTGAACCAAACACTGTCCAAAATTTTTAGGATTATCTGTCAACTATCTGCAGAGAAGTTCAGATGCCAGAATATGCTTACAGATTTATTAAAGGTATAAATATAAAATATAAATATGATCAGATACGATGATATAGCTGCCACTAAATAAATGAACGCAGGGAGGTTCCTAAACTTTCTTATTTGGGGTAGTATCAGTTTAAAAAATTTCTGATTCTTATTTAAAATTGACAACTATTCGGAAATAATGGGAAAAAAAATTACGAAACTAGTAATTTAAATTAATAAATAAATGTGTGGCAAATGCAAAGCCAATTAAAATTTACTTGGTTATTGTTAGGGGACGCAGGAATTTATGGTCAAGGAATATGAGCACTTACCCATCTACCTATCTAAGATTTATATTGGTAATTGATTTGTGATCAAACAGTAATCAAACTGAAAGAAATACCTATATAAACATTGTTAGGGTCATAGAAAAGAAATTTGCGACTAGTAGAGAAACAATTTATGGACTCGCTAAAAAATTGGAAATTGTATCTATATTCAGCACCACATGAAGGATTTATTTGCTGAAGGTTGTTTATAATACTTAAGAAGCAAATTTCGAGGGGGAAGTGATAAAAAAATTTTTTCAGATATTTTTCATGGAAATCTACTTATTTGTATCTTGTTTTTGAAAAGCCCGGATCTGGGTTTAACGAAAATTCCCTCTCTTTGTAGACTTGCACATTGTAACTTTCATAATTGCCTATAGTATTCAGTACCTACATTTCAAGCACTTTAATCCATAAATTGTGGTGTGCGAAAACGCTACCAATAGAACATCACCACAGTAATATAAATCAAGAATAAATTTAGGTTAAAAATAAGTTTTTAAAAGATAGGCTTTTTTTTTTTTGGCTTTAGTTTCATTCGAAATAAATATTATTTCGTTGCAGAAGGTTGGCTGCAGTATTAGTATATTTTAAAATCGCAGTAATAAGTAAAATAAAATCTTATAAAAAGACAATAATTTCTAAATCTAGACAGGTCCCTGAAGTTGAGCAATTTCAGAGAAAAAATGAGTTTACATCATAAACGAATTTTTAAAAGATAAGCTTCTGTTTATTTTTTTTTGGCTTTAGCTTCATGCCCAATATGAATTATTTCATTGGAAGGTTGACTGCAATATTGATATATTTTAAAATCGCAGTAGTGAGTAGAATAAAAGTTTATAATAAATAAAAAATTACAGGAAAAAAGTAAGTCCCCCTGTGCTGCTTAAAGTATTTTTTTCATATTTGTGGCGTAAGTGGTTACGAGCATCTTTTTTAAATTGCTTTAATTTAGGTTTTAGGTTTTATTATTACTATTATTATTATTATTATTATTATTATTATTATTATTGCAGGTTTTGTCAGTTTGGAGAATCAAACCTAGGACCTATATATTTGCCTGCTAAAAGTGGTCAACTTAACTACACAGCCATCTCACCACCAACTGTAACTGGCAAATATATTATGTATTAGGCAAGGTACAGCGGTTCCTACACACTCCCCCCTAGAAAGACTCAACACGAGTTGAATGACATTAGATGCTATGGGAGGTTGGGCAGAGCCAGAAACGCCTCTTATACCTATACACACAAGATTATATTACCTATATAGGTTCTATTTCCACTATATAGGACGCCATCTATCAGCAACTCAAGTTAGGAAGGCAAATTGTGAGTTCCACCATGCACCACTAGGGTGCATGTATGTCAAGCACACATCAAGGGTCACCAGATGTAGGTTTTGTCAGTTTGGGGAATCGAACCTGGGACCTACATATTTGCCAGCTAAAAGTGATGAACTCAACCACACAGCCATCTCACCACTAACTATAACTGGTGAATGTATTATATATTAGGCAAGGTATGGCGGTTCTCACAATTATTATTATTTTTATTAATGGTGAATAGATGAGGTTTTTTTTCTTATTTTATGAAATACAACTACCAATTTTGCCAATTGGGTCAAGTTTTTTGGCAAATTCACCAATTTTCCAATTTTCAAAAACATTTGAGGGGGTTGACAACCCTCATCCTCTTTTCAAACGCCTCTGCTTGAGGATTTCAAAAAACCCAACTGCTAACAATGTGAACATGAAATTTAATGACATTTGCTTTAGTGTTTTAACTGCACCGAATGGTGTGGAGATAACGCAAATTTAGATGTGTTCCAACTACATTCATTACAAACTTTTTATGACCAGGCTAAACCATCGGCGTAACTGTGGATGTGTCAGGTCTTGAAAATTTTTCAAGATTTTGCTTAAATTAAACACATCTAATTGAAAACTTGATAAAATTTTAATCAGGGAAGTTCCGGAACTTTTTAATAGGACTTGTTATTTTACTCATTAAAAACCACTGTACACCTTGGGGAAATGTTAAAAAAATACCAATGGACTAAACAAAACATTTCTCTAGTTACAAAAGCTCGATTTTTTCACCAAAAAACGAAGTAGTTGAACTATCTATTGTGTGAAAACTCATCCATACCATTCCCTCTTTTACTCTATTATTAAGTACCTGTTTGCCAAGGACAAAGACAACTCAAGATTTTAAGTGGGGCGGTGTGAGCAGTCAACAAATTAAAAAAAACAACCGATTAATTCAACGGACTTTTTTTTTCACAGAAACAACTTTTTATAGTTCAATAGGGGGATCGTTTAAACTATCCAAAATTATACTTCTGCCGTTCACTGAACGTTTAAACAAACAACTGCTACAGGAGATTGAACGTTTTACCTTCTCCTTTTTGTTGAATGAGTTAAATTAGATAATTAAAATCGATGAGACCGTCGAGATTAAACTGACGCGATAGCCTTTCACAGTTAAATCGGTAATCTGGGTCAAACATAATGTATTACTTGGAAAATATTCCACTATTATAGAGTAGGCTAAGAAGAGAAGTTCCCGGGCAACTATTCAAAATTATACCAATTTCAGCAAACCAAAAAAAGAAGAACCCATTGACGGTAAAAAAAAAATCTAAATATCTGTCAGTTGCCAATGTTAAAATAATAATGGTAAAAAACAACAACAACACAGAAAACCGAACTATTTTCTGTCGTCACAATAGCAAAATATTCTAGCTTTCGCGACGAGTAAGTTTCGGCTTTTTCTCTATCAATTTTTCACTGTGAACCTTCTAGTTACTTCTTATAAAACGACCTTTTCGAATTTTATTTATAGAGAATGTTGTTTAAAAGTTCTGGTAACCTTTGCGATACACCCGTTAATTTGTAAAATATTGGTGTATTTTACTTTAAACCACATATATCATCAACATGGGCGAAAATAATTTGGGTGAGTGCCCATAAAAAATTTAGGGAAGCTGGTCTGTCTCTATCATTTGGACGAATAAATATGAGTTGTTCGGCACATGAACGACGAACGATTCGTTTAAATATCTTGATAGTTCTCGAAAACAGGTCAATTGCGAATCCAATATTTTTGTGATGGGGCACGCTAACTAGGTCTGTGGAAGGTAGTGGTCCCTCGAAGAATGTTTGGTTTCTGCTGTTCCCCTCAAAAATTATACAATTAGCAAACCGAAAAATAAAAGTTTAGTAATTTCAAAGACTGGTTGTTTACTTTTTTTTTTTAAGTGTATTCTATAAGACAGAAAAGTGCTACACCTAAAATTTTTATTCTGTATAAGTTTAGTAAAAAATTAGCTCTCAGTTCAGGCCAATGGTTATAGTTTTGTGTCAGTTCTTTAAAGCATTAAAAATAAAAAAGTCTCAAACAAAATAGTGAAAAAACCATTTTTTAATAAGAAGAAAATGATATAAAAGGTATATCCTAATTTATTTTAAAACTATATATTCACAAATCACAATAAACGAAGGAAAATGTCAAAATAACTTACATGTCTGGAGTAGATAGAGTGATTCAAATATGATCACATCATTTGAAGAGAACATTTAATCAAAACTCTCTCTCCAAGTCAAATACAGAATTTTTGAAACTATAAAGGTTTTTTTCAATTTCTACCCTAACAGAAAGATTTATTAAGGTCCAAGCAGCAGAAACATCGCAAATGATGAAGAAAAACACGTTTATGCTCATTCATGTCAAAAAAGTGGAATGTATTTTAAATAAACTATGTTTGACAAAAATGTAGATCAAGTTCATCGAACAGAGGTGAATGGTCGGAGATAAGAAAACGAGTACGATGATCTACAAATTAGAAAGATAAGATATTCGTCATTGCGTGACGTCAGTGTGTTTACAAAAGTAAAGTTAAAAGTACATTTGTTTGTAAATAAGAAGTTCGTAGGTGTGAGGAGAGAAGGGTTGGTGTACCCAATACCTCCTACAATCATTTCCTTTGAATTGAACACATATGAAATTTAAAAAAGAAATAAAATAATATTTGTGGAATACCTTGTTGTGAGAGATATTCACACTAGAAGGTCTTCAACTGTATTTGCGTGTTCTGCCACTTCATACGATTAAGTATGGGAGAGCCAAATCCTCGGCAAACACTGGCGATTTTTGAGCCGGTTCTGAGAGTTTATATACAGGATTTGGTACACGCACACAGACACACATGCATACGTATATGTACGTAATTATGTCATGCGTTACGTCGTTTCTTGTCTCCATTGAGGTGATAAGAAACGACGCAGTGCGTTTGGTATCGGGTCGTGACATTACCGAGATCGTTATCAGGTAATTGATCTCGGCCCGTACAATGTATCTTACCTGTACGTACGTACAGGTACGAACATACAAACGCACCAGTGTAAATTCGTTTAACGTCATAAAGACGATTATTGCCAGCCTTTGGGCGGCGACTGTCGTCGAGTGGTGCGAGCCCCTATTACCTCATACGAGTATTGTCCCCACAATATTGAATGATTTTTTGACAATTAATTAATTAATAAATAAGGTTACATTTAAAATTTTATCAAACACAAAGATGGTAAAAAAAATAAAATAAAGTAACATAAGTTTCAAATAGCAGAAGTGCTGAAAAATTGAAAATTGTAAGTAAAAATTTGTACATATATAAAATATCATTAATATAGTACATGTAATTAATTTAATTTATTTGTTTGATTTCAGGTACAAGGATGGTATTACAATCGGAACATTTCAAATAGCAAAAATAAATAAAATATTTAATTACATAGTTGTTCGGTAATTTTATTATTGCGTATTAATGCATATATGTTTTGATTTTTTTTTTTTCATGAATTTAGATTAAGAGACGAATGAAGATTTACAAATTATCAAAAATATTTGCATTAAGGATCGATAGCAGGATCTTCAAGGAGTTTGTTAATGAGGATAATATGTGGTTTTAATGCAAGAGCTTTAGTGAGTAGATCAGCAAGTTGATTCTCAGTGTTGATCTTTTTGAAATCAAAAATTTTGTCATTAAATGCTTGGGCTAAACCATAACATTTAATCATGAGTGCTCGCATTCGTTTTTGTCCACCACTGGATATGACATGAATAACAGAAATATTATCTTCATGGACAATTACAGGATCAGTTATTTTAAAAAATTCCTTATTTAACAACCAGGTGAGTTTGATATCCTCGTTTACGGTATGAATACCTTAGCAATAAACGCCCCAGTTCACTGGATCACCATACATTTTGATTAAATAACCTGTTATGGATTTTCCTTTCTTAACTTACCAAATTGCAATCAGTAAGCTGATTTTCCTGACTGATAGGCATACATTTCAACTCCTCATAGACTTTTTCTTCTCTTACTATCTCGTAGTCTGTGTAGTGCATTGTTCCTCTTTTCTAGGCTGTGATAGTAACTTCACATGTTTCCTTATTCACAATATTGTCGTGATCTGTGTCTGTTATTATCCTAAAAATATTAGATTCAATTATTTTAGCTCAAGAACAAATGTCTACACTGAGCTCAGGATTCTAGTATACCTCTTTTAAATGAATAGCTGTAAATTCAACCTTTGAATTACAAACATATACAACCATTTCTTCAACATGAGTCGGATTCACAAATACACCTTTCTTAGCACATCGAGCTCTACAATTAGATTCAACTGGATGGACATTAGAAAGTTTATTTATATCGCTGACCATATGGTCATCAGCTCCATTATCTAATAGCATGGTACATAATTCATTTTTTTGGGGTTCAACCTTTTGAATTTCAGGTGGCTTGAGCCAATCAAATTCCCGAGTGAGAATTTAATCAAAATCCAAATCCTGAGAGTGGAGCATCATAGCATACTTAATATTAATGTTATTTATATTATTTTGGGTCTCATTTTGATTTGACTCATTAGTATTGCCATTACTATATGGATTTTGAATAATTATTGCCATTGTTATTACTATTGTTATTTGTGTTTTGTGTCGTTTTACTCAAATTGGGGCAAGTACGAGAAATATGTTTCATTTGATTAAACGAGTAACAATTCACATTAGATAAATCAGGCTTATTATCCTTTGGAGGATAATAATTTTGAGATTTGTGATTGTTTAGGTCACTAATGGTTTTCCCATTTTGATTATAATTATTATTATTACTATAGTTACAAAAATGCCTATTTTGATTATTCTGCATAGGTTGATACCTAGGTTTGAGCGCGTTATTCCCAAAAGTCCTTTCAAAATAATCAATTCGATCATTTCTTTTGAGTACCATTTTTTGTAAAATTTGTATGTTTCTCTCATATGTTGGCATTTGTCTGAATTCTAAAAAGGCATGATCAAAGGTTGCAGGTAAAGACATCATAAATTGATCAATTTCGTTTATTTCCAGAAGAGGATAGCCAGCATCTCGTAACTGTTGAGCAGCATTACTAAATGCATCAATAAAACGTCTGAGGCTACTTCTGTTAGGATTATATTTGAAATTTTGAAATTTTTGGTTAATTACCATGTATTGAGTGAGTGTAGTGATGCGATAACATGCATGTAATTTTTTGAAGAATTCTGAGACAACTATGCATTATTTAATGAGACTTAAAATTCTTTTGTCCAGTCTTTCAAAAATGTAAGCTTTAGCTCTTTCTTGTGTTTAAAGGAATTTGATCCACTGTGGAGTTAGATGATCTATAGGTTTGAGTTGAACATAATCTAATTCTTGAGAATTAGGAAAAACTGCTAAATGACATACTTTTCCGATTAAAGTGGAAATAATGAAAGCTCACCTACTTTCATAACCTTCTCCTTTGACAAAATTCGATGATACTCTGTCTCCATCTCTCGAATCCATATCAAAACGATATGACCCCATTAAAAGATGAAAAAATGAAAAAAAAGATTCGTCAAAATACAATCCACGTGCTTCGATTTATTTTTCAGAAATTAAATCAGAAAGAAAAAAAAATTTTTAATTTTTATTGGTAAAAAAATGAAATGCATTCATATAAAAATAAATTAGAAAAAAATTTCGAATAAATAATAATCAAGAATAATTTGTGCAATTTATTTTGAATCGATTTAAAAAAATATTCTTTGTTAAAAAATTTGACCAAGTTTTTCAATAAAAATGGTTAAAATTGCACGAATTTAAATCGACAAAGTTTTGCAAAAAATTCAAGCTTGCAACATGAAAATATATCGCTGAAGGTTTGGCGCGCAAACAATAAATAAAATGGAGGAAAGATTAGCAAAGCGCAGAATGTATGTACGAATGATGAACTACCTAAGTCTTACTTTGCACAAAAGAACAAAATATTCCTGTCTTATCTGGGATAGGTTGTACTCTTTCAACAATAAGTGTGAGAAAAAATTTGACATAAAATCCGTTTTTTATAAAAAATTTTGAATGGTATGCACAAAGTGGATTAAGTATAATAAAATTATGAATACAAATAACGAATTTATTGACTAGAGAACGGTTTTCAGGCTCAAATGACAGGAAAATTACAAAAATATGAATATTTACTACGTTTTTTTTGGTGATTTCTACAATTTTTCTTGTGTTTTTTGACGATAACTTTTCTGGTTAATGGATTGATTTGGATTTTCAACAATTTTTGTTGCTGCAAAATGATGAATTGAAGATTTTTGATGTTGAATTGACACTTTTTGATATATGAATAGTTGTGATAATATAAATTTTGAGTTGTTCTTGACGTTGAGTTGACGTTGATTTTCCTGCTTTCGAATTTTTGACGATTTATGAAGATACCAAAATGATTTTTAACCATACGACGACTTTGACAGATGACTTAAGTCAGTTTTTGATTACTAATTGTACACCAATTCCAGTCCTACACAAGCAGGGCAGCTAATTTGATGACGACTGTATCTCTGATCTTCATTTTTGACAATCCAACACAAACAGGGCTGATCGCTGTCACTTCAAACGACTATAATAACCATCGATTTTATTTTTGATGATAAAATTTTCAATCATAAACTTTATGAATTGAGAATGATGATTAATTTACTGTGTTGGAACAAGTTACTCAACTAATAAAACAAAATTTGCAGTGATTTACACAATGAAAAATTCGTAAATTAATAAAATTATGTTTCGAACAAAGACAAGATGCAGAATTCACATATACTTTCCTTACTTTTACTGATAAAAGAAACGAAATATCACGAATTATTTACGATCTGATTAATTTTAAATTGTGTTTTTATAGAGCTGAAGATTCCGAGCAATGTTACTATATTGAGATCCAAGCAGCAGAGAGATCGCAGATGATGCAGAAAAACACGTTTATACGAATTCATGTCAAAAAAGTGGAATGTATTTTAAATAAAATGTGTTTGACAAAAATGTAGATCAAGTTCTTCTTAGAGAAGTGAATGGTCGGAGATAAGTGAACAAGTACGATGATCTATGAATTAGAAAGATAAGATATTTTTCATTACGTGACGTCAGCATGTTTACAGGAGTAAAGTTAAAAGTACATTTGTTTGTAAATAGGAAGTTCGTAGGTATGAGGAGAGAAAGATTGGTGTACTCAATAAGATCAGCTTCTTGGGAGAACTAGTTTTGCAATTTACCTAATAATATATACCAATCCTTTTCCTTCACACCTACGAACTCTTTAAACTCATTTAATAATTCGTACTTTATTAATTTTATCTCGCTGCTACACTGTCGTTCCACCTGACAAATATTGAACTACCTATCACTCAGTCGATCTCATACTCGCTCATCTACATTCGTGAACTTCATCTTGTATGATAATCTTTGAATCATATTTTGTCAGACTGACTTAACTGAAATACACTGCACTTCTTCCATTCGAATGAGTCTAAGCTTCTGTTTTTTTCCATCTTTGCGCCAACTCTGCTTCGTAAACTTCAGTAAGAATCGTGTGTCATCAAAAAGCGGAGTGAGCATGCAAGACAGTCTTGTGTCTGTTCAAAATGGGAAGGAAAATATATCGAGCATATATACTAGTGACAGGCAGGGGCCAACAGAGACCCCGTTGGGTTTTTATTTGGAGACGCCAGCCTCGGTTTCCCAAATGCGGTAAAATTTTAAAATAACGCTCCCTGTTTTAGCAGGAGGTTATCCCAGATATTACACTTTTAACGGTGGTCCAAGTTACTTCATGTATAAATCCATCAGAAACATCCCTGCATATATCGCCCCTAGATACCATTTATAACGCTATTTTGGAAATTTTAATGCTTCATTCTTGATCAACAACTACGAAATTTGGAATATTAACTATAATCTATTCTAATACAATGCCAATTTTGGTGCAGATCATCTGGATGGTATTTCCGATATAATAGATTTTATTTCAATGTTGGCTCTAAAATGAGTAATTTTCAATCAATAGCTACGAAATTTAACACAATCATTATTTACGATTTATAGTATAATAACTTGTTAGGTACCAATTTTTATATTTGAAAACATACTGTTTTCAGTAGAGCTGCTGCTGAGTTACTTGTTTTTTTTTGTAGGCAATGGGGTAATTCCCGCTTATTATGTTATCCCATTTATTGCACGTTTTTTGCCCAGACTATTCAAAAGGCTATGACGAAGATTTACTGTATACGATCTCATCCGGCTCCTCCTTTTGTCGAAGGGGCCCCATAATCCCCTTTGTCCATTAGACATGCTGTTAATAATACACAATTTTTTTCTGTTTACATTTTTTTAGAACACTTATACAGGCTCGTTTGTCGAATAGAACCGCAGAAGACCATCACCCCCTTCCGTCCCTCGCTGATCTGCAAACCTCGATGAACAATAAAAGTATTTTCACCGAAATCTAGTTCTCCCAACTACATGATGCCATTCACTTAACATAAATATTGTGTTATTTTGATTAAAATATTGCAAACGTATGTTTAGTCCAAGCAAACAAAGACAAAGAGAGAGAGAGGAGAGAGAGTGTATAATAATTATGTATGTGAATGGAAAAATGTGCATGCCACCTGAATTTTAGGCATACATGTAAACCGAGGGTATCGAAATTAATTGGTTATTGCGTTTAATGTTAAGTTTAGAAGGAAAAAAAAAAAGAAAAAAAAAGGGTTATGAGGTTGGAGACTTACAATTAGTCCCTTCGTCCAGCCATTCGAGCAGACCTTAATTGCGTTAGAGTCACGTTGTGCCCATTATAACGATATTGTTACTGTATATATACGTGTGAGCTTTTCAAATCGTCGATCCCCAAACCGCATTGCATAATCGCATGTTTCTTGTATAATACTTTATAACGCCACTGCGCAAACAATCGGCTCGGTCAAATGTGCCATAAAGGACCAAGCATGGTCACACATTTGGTTAACGCCACTGTGATTTATTTGTTATTTCCCTAAAATGCGGCTGAATGTTCGAATTCCGCTTCATTTGTACGATACGTCGCACCCGTGAGGTTTTTGACAATTTTCTTCCTTTTTCCCGCCGCCACCGTGTAACCCTTTTCCTTCTAATTCACCATTTTCTGCTACATGGCGTGGTAACCTTCTGACACCAGCTCCAGTTTATAGAACTGAACGATATCCCTCAGCTGTAGCGTACATTATACGACGAGCAAATGGGAAAAAATTAATGAAAAAGCGAAAAAATATGCAAAATAATGCTAAAATCGAGAGGTTATACGGAGAGCGAATATTAAATTCAATCGTTGAGATGAAAAACCTGCGTTTTTGCATATTTCAGTTGCCCATCTTTTATCAAATTTCTCATTCTCTCAGGTGTACTAAATTTCAGAAATTTAAGGCTCCATATTTTTATTTATTTTTAACAATGGCTGACCTACTGTTAGAGGCGTGGTAAGAGCTTTTTTTTCTGAGGGAGGATGAAATTTTTGAAGGTAACAGCCTACCTTGAAACTATCCTTTGATAGTATAAGAGGTAATCAAAAAATTTGGGTAATTCATTTTCAAACTCACCTCCTCATTCCGAAGCCACTGCTTACCTCTTCGATTGATTCGGAGAAAAAAAAAGTAAAACTACGCCTACATAACCAACAGCAAGCAGCAATAGTAATTTAAAACCAGTGCAAACTAATGTATGTGACTCTAAATTCAACATCAAAACGCTGTTTAGCAACAAATTCGTTGTGAGCATCAAAAAACAACAAAAATAAATTTTTTTTCTACTGTTTAGGGGAGACCGGGGTAGGTTGTCACAAAATTTACTCTTAGCTCATTTTCTCTCATTCTATTTTTTTTTTTGAATGAAACTAACAGGGTATGAAACTTCATAGTATACTCTATGAATGATGTGAGTTTCAAAAATATCAAAGCATTTAAAATTTTTCAAAATTCAAGTTGAAAAATTTTTTTTTTTGTTACAACCATTCTATCCCATGGATGGTTGTAACATAAAAGGGGTTGGTCGTAACATGTCTTAAAATTAGTTATATCAAGTCAGCAAGATGTTACTAAAAAATTTAAAATACGAAAGTTTTATTCAGACAAAGATGATTTATCCAAATTGCAATTTTTACAATTAAAAAATTTCAAATCATTACCACTGACACATTTTATTTGTGCCGACTTCTTGCAACTTAAGCACTGAATCCACTGACTTCCAGGTTGATTATCGCAATATGGTTTCATACACATGAAGCAAACTTTTTGTTTAAAACAATCGCTGATTTCTGTTTTTCAAATTACCAAGAAAAAAAATTTTTTTCTTAAAAAATTTACTTTCAATGTTGAAAAATGCGTTTGTGATAATAATTCCACAAATACGAAATCTGTAGATGTGAAACTTTGTTTTAGATATGTTTTCACATTTTAGTACCCACATATGCCATTAGAAGTGATAAAATCAACACTGTTTTTGAGGTATTGTGACTGTTACAACCATCCCGGTGTTACAACCATACCCGGTCTGAAAACAAGTACCCAACTACTTTCTTTTGGAATAGGACTATTTTTCGTATTTTTATTACAACCATTTCAGCAGAAATCACCTAAAGTTTTATTTGCTGTCACAGCAAATACGGTTTGCTGCTGTTGTGTGCTACTGCTCATGTAGGGGTAGCCTAGGGCGAATGTATTTGAAAACATTTGCTTTTTAACCAGTTTTCTTGCAAATGGGATAATAATATTGACCTCACGGAGGAATTAGGGGTGGGGATGTTGAAAATTATTCATTTTATACCCAAAGAAAACGACTGAAACAATTTTCCCATTTTCAATGTTCTATTGAAAAGGTTATTTAGGCTTCATTTTCCCTATACGAGCAACCATTTTCACGTTATATAGTTTACGAAGAATCAGCTGCATGGAGCAGAACAATAACAGCAGTGCATTCGTTTCTACACAACCTTTATAGTATCATTATAATAAACGTACAACCCCATTTTTTAAGACAAAATTCAAAAAATATTATTTAGACAAAATTCTTTATTATTCGTAATGAAAATAAAAATGTGTTCCACATTAAAAAAAAACTTTAATTTTTTGCTAATACATTCTTCTGATTGACCGTGAGAATTTTGTTATTATTCTAAGAAAGTTTTCTACGCTAAAATTATATCCACTTGAATCAAAATTTTCGACACCCAAGTTATAATACAAACTCGAATAAATAATGTAGTTTTTACTTCATAAACTCCATGACGGTCGGTGCTGAGTTCCCTATTAGCCTACAAAGGTTCTGCCAACAAGCGGCCGACTTTGGAAGCGTCAAATTTTTCAATTATTTTTGAAATTTCCAAAGAAAAAATAATTTCTGCATTACCATCTTACTGACGTTCAGGTTCAGTGGTGGCAAAAACCCAAATCCGGCGCTGATAACAGTTATATTTAATTTTTTATTAGTGCATCGTGTAAATGGTGTACGCTGTAAGTACTCCCTCCTTCACCTACCTCTCCACGGTATTCATCGATAATCTCTTAAAATTCGTTTTAATTTCGCCGCCATTTCTTAATTGTGTCATACGTTCACATAACTGCAATCGGTAATTGAGGATTCGTGTGTTCGTATTAATTAAGACGGTTCATTCACATTTGCCTTAGCTAGGCTGTTTAAAATTCGCATTTATAATGTGTCTAAACCTGTATTAACGATGAGTGCTTTTTGTCGTTCAAATGAAAACTTTCGATAAATTTTTTATTCAATATCGTTGATAATTTTCGGGATAGTGTTGCCCAAGAGCAGCGGCAACATCTTTTTTTTTTTTGACCTACTGCACTACGTTAATTACAAATGCTTACTATACTATTCCTACTATTCCTTTTTCAACGCTAAACTTGGAGAAATTACGCGTGACATTTTGCGGTAACGTAAACTGGTGAACTTTATTTTATAACTTGTGTATGAATTACCACCAGTCCACCACACTAGTCTTGATTCCGACGGTGTTGGCAATTATGGTGCATATTGTTACCGAAAATTTAGCATTGACGAAGATAAAACGTTTTCGAATTATTCTCAATTCAAATTTGTGACGAGGAGTTTACTTAATTTAGTTGAATTTTTCTAAAACCTGTAAGGAAGCCTAATTGGAGCCTAAACTTTCCTTCAAATTTAGCCTACAAAAATAGCCTATAAGGCGGTGATTCAGAAAATTACGTCAAATAAGAATACTGTCGATTCTAAAAATAGATTCGATAATAAAATTTAGTTTGTTTAATCAATTGAAAGTAATTAGTACCGGTTCTAGAATTTTAGACGTTTACCCCAGATCTCAAGAACGAAAGGACGAGAATTGATCCTTAGATTTTGAGGAAATAATTTTATTTTATTCTCATTATCGGATCGTACGACCCTTTCAGTATACGTAGGTACCTACTATCTACCTACATAATGTACGAAATGTAGCCCAGTAAAATAAAGCTAAAATTGGCATGAAATGCAGTGTGTGAGTGGAACCCTCAATAAAATAAAAATGGTCTGTCACTATTGTATTTGCGCAAATCAAAAAGATAAAGGACAAAAGTTTCAACTTTCGTCGAAGAGAAAAACTGTTCAAACAAAACTGAAAGAAGTCTAACAAATACCTAAATAAAAAAATTACATAATTATTCCCTACTTTTTTTGTCTAGAGCAAAGTTTTTGCTCAGATCACGGTACCTATTTTTCTGTTTATAACTATTTAATACAGTAAACAAATGCAAAGTTAAGTGTATCTATATTAATACATATAGGTATTAGTTCAGTAATAATTTTATTCACCGAGTATAGACAGACACGTGAAGTGAAATTCTTCCTCTTACCGCATTTCAACACCACCTCTACAAGTGATATAAACTATAAGTAGGTATATAAATACCTACATGCATACTACTGTGGGGAGGTAGTGTTGAAATGCGGTAAGGGGAAAATTTCCCAGGCTAATAATACTTATACAGGCCATTAAATATCTTTTTAGTTTTTTAATTTTAGCTAAAACAATTTTCTTCCTCTATAATGATGTTTGCTCCTCCTAATATAAAGGACTGGTTACAGGGCTGAATTCATATATCTTTATAGGTATATTTTTAGGTATAGGTATAAGCTTATGTATGTACATGCCCTGGTGCTTTGATTTGTGCCGGCCTGGTAACACTGTTCAGTTAGTTATTTCGATGGAATTATGAAATAGTTGGTGCATGGCCCAGAATTTTTTAGTAATTTATTTCAGTTTTAACTGAAAAAACGAGGTCATATGTACAAGCCCTACTTTGGCTTGGGCTGGTGGTAACGCTATTCAATTTATTTCGGTGGAATAACAAAATGTTTTTTGTTGCTTCATAGGTGGCGCATTGATTATTCTGTACATTTACGAATACCTACATACTATCACTATAATAACGTACAAGCTGTGAATTTGTTTGTTAAAATTATTCATAAAATTATTTCCTCGATATTATTTCACCAGTTATAGCCTCATATTAGATGCGCATATGCTACTACTCACATAGCCACACACAGACACAAAAAAAAAATGTTCGTTGCTTCCTCCGAAACAATAAATTCTACAGTATTACCTATAGGTACTCAAGAAAAAATCCAGGGCTGGCATAAGCCAAAATGCCATGGAGCGGTGCTTCAGGGTATTTCATATAGATATCGAGGAAAATTAAAACGAACTGTGTAGAAACTAAAAAGAACCTAGTCATACATGGTAGCCTCATCAGTGGAAACACAGAGTCAGGGACAGAAAAATCTTCTTCACTTTTTAAGAAAAACACCCCAAACATATTTCAACCAAAAAATATTTTTCAATTACGAAAAATTAGCGGGTTTTTGCTGAGTGAAAATCAGCTAATTTCTGAATGGAATAGAACGGAAAGAAAATCTTTATAATTAGCTTAAATATCGAAACAAAAAATCATAACTTACCGCAAATAATGAATAATTTATTGTTTTTTGTTTATTATTATTATTATTATCATCATCTATATCTTAATTTCTATAAAGTTTTTTTTTACTGTGATACTAAGTTAAAAGAATAACTGGACCGATTCTCATAATTAAAGTGTTAGAAGAAACAGATAGGTCACCAGAGGAGACAATTCCATGGCCCCTAGGGGAAAAAGTTGTGAATTTTGACCTTCTCACCCTTTTAAAAATATTTTCTTACATTTTTTCTTCCCTTGAACATATTTCTCTTACTATATTAAAAAGTCCACAAAATTTCCTACTTCTGTATCACCCCCTTTCTGAGATATGAAGAACTAAAAAGTAAAAAAATTTAAATGTAAGTATGCTTACTTTATCTACTGTATACATGTCCCAGTCGAATAAATGGTTTGAAAATGAAGTGTAGGAGAAGAAGAAAACCGAGAGTGAGAGTGAGGGAAGGAAGAGAGTCATTTTATGTTAAGGAGGTGGTTATTCTTAGCAAGTGGGCTGTCCTAAAGGAGGTTTTAAGCCTTAGTGGAAGTCAATAGCTTCCCTGAATGCAAATTTTTAGATTTTCCTCCAGGTACATCCCTCACTTCCTATTGTTTGTGAACTGAAAAACCAAAGAAGAAAAAGGAGAAAAATATAAAATAACTTCTCTATCTCTCTTTCTCCCTATGGTTCTCTCTCTTCCAGGGTTTTCTCTTAAGAAGAATTATAAGTCTCAAATCAAATTGCTACGCGGAGACGGAACCCGTGGGAGACAACCACTTGTTTTAATGTGAATAGACCACAAGTTTGAAAAACAGGCCTATAAATAGGCTTACATAGTAAGTGTCTTCTGATTTTTTTTTATTCTTCCTCGTAATCTTTTTCACTACTGCGGCTTGACTAGCATCCTGAAGAATCGGTGCGTATGTCAACAGTCTGATTTTTTAGTTTCCTTCCTCAAATGGGACGAATAGAATAAATACCATGATATTGAAGCGATGATACGTGCACATAATCCAACTATACTCTTGCTCCCATCTTGAACTGACAGTATCATTTTATATCTGAGATGTAGCCTTGAGACGTTTTCATTCATACATTCTCACATTTGATATTTTAACGAAAAATTATAACGACGGTGGTATTTTTTTTTTTAAATGCGTTGAAGTTGTCTCAGTCGATACCGAATTTATGAGTATCAAAGTTACATTCAAAAACTTCTGAAAAGTTTTGTTTCGCATGTTTGAACAAACTGCCAAGATAAACTCTTCAAATATAATATCTATTTTAATAGGAGATTAACTTATTTAAAAATCAGCGTCTAGTACAATAAAATTATTCCATAATGTCGAAATATGGTTAGAAATGAGAAAAAAAAACAATTATTTTAAAATTGCGCAATGAACCAACTTTGCTTATAATAAACCGAAGTTGCACGGTTAAGGAGGAAAAAATATCAATCCACTATAAAGGGCATTTTTCAATTTACCATGTTAATAAAAAAATAGTAAAAAAAGAAAAAGTTTAACTTAAGTCAACCATAAACCAAAAATAGGCCTTATCAACCCTTTTATCCTTCGTTGGAGTTGACAGAAAATTTACTTTTGCTAAGAAAGTTGATTTTTCCTCAAATTTGAAAACAAATGGGATTCGAAAGAAGAGCATTTTTCCCTTTTTCACCTTAACTACCGTCTTTATTAAAAAATTTTTTGAACAATTTTCCTGACTCTGTGTCAGTTTTTGGATCAATATTGAAAATGAAATTCAATTTTACATGAATTAGATACCTAGTTACCTACCTGCGGAGGTGAAGCGGGTTCGAAATTTGAGCCTCGTCCTCTTCAGACAAAAAAAAACAAAAAAAAACGTGAAGAATAAAACGATTTTTCCAAGTTTTTAATCTAACAGCCTTTTCCCCTCCTTTTATTTCTTTTTTTCCCTTGCTCCGAATCACCTTATGGAAATCTCAGTTGCGACTCTATGTATAAGTTTTTCTTCGACTACAAAGTTTTTTTCCGCTCAACACAAACTTCTTACCTTTTCTAAAAGTTTCGACTCACCAAGTCATTGTACCCTTACACTCATTTGAATCGCGATCGTGCGCCATAATTAATCAAATTCATTTTCACTTCACCTTATTTGCGAGTACAAGATATTTTGCTGTATAACGAGAACTGTTCCGCAATTTATTAACGAATATTTATGTGGCAGGTTTTGCTTTTGTGTTTTGATAGGCAACCGCACATATACAGTGTATAAAAAGCAGTATCCGAACATGTATAAGGAAATGAGTGCCGGTATCCTTCGATCAATACAATGCAGTATAGTATACGAAGAGAAAAAGACATCGATTTTTCCAAACTCTTTTAAAAACGTTAACAACGTTTTATTCGACGAAAAAGTTTTCGTTGCGGAAATTCGAGAGAGAAAAATATTTCTGTTAGAAACGCATAAGATAATTTTTGCAGGGAAAAAAAAAACATGACTCGAAAATACGAACTGGAATTACTTTACCAACTTCACGAAAATTCTTCTTCGTCGTGCTAACCGAACGTCTCTACAATTTCACGGCAGTCTCTCTAGTCATTCAGATCAAACTGTATGAACAAAATCTAAAATAAATGTTAGTTATTCAATACGAAGATCGCAATCAAAAGTATTAATCAACGCTAAATGCGATAGTTTTTTTTTTCAGAAATTATTTGATTTAGAAGTAGCGATTGACAAAGAATGTTTAAAACATTGGATTCTCATTCACAGGCTCAGGTCTTGGAGGTATAAAAGGCAAATGCCATGATTGAAGATAAGATTTAAATCAGAAAGAACATCACTTTTAAATATAAAAAAAAGACTTTAGTGCCCATTGATACGTTTTTTCAAGGGAGCACGGTGAAAAATTGTAGGTATTATGCGGGAAAATGTAATACAAGGAAAATGAAAAAAAGATCAAAATTTAATTTAAAAAATTAACCTAAATACAATTTTTTTCAAATGTTTTATGGGGAGAAAATCAAAAAGGACAAAAATTCTGAAGTAACCAAAAGTAGGAAACTTTGAGCACTTTTTAAAAAACTGGATACTAAATTTGGAAATATATGGTGCTAATTCGCTTGAAAGGCTATTTGATAAAAAAGATAAATAGAACACTTTTTCCTCAAAAGGTTCCAAATTTTCAAACCTGACTCAGTGAGTGGATAATAAACCAGACCTGCCTGAAAAAACGTATTATGAGGAAAGAAATTTAACTCGGAGACTTTTACTCTGGTTTACTATAGCGAATGAAGTGACCAGGACAAAATAGCGCATTTTACAAGAAAATGTCTCAGGCGAAAAATATCTACTAATTGGATTTTATCGCAATTCGAAAAAAGTAATGAAGGAGTTAAACTAATAATTTGACATTGAAATGTTTTTAGTGAGGGTTCCGTAAATTATGTAGTACTTTCACCTTATTTATCTTCTTTTTATCTGTGTTATAACGAAAGAAGTGTGTTCTTTTTGCCAAGTCTTAGTGTGAGCAAGTGTAACTCCAAACATCGGGTTAGCACCAGGTTATTTGTGGGTTACATCAAAAAACACAATATTGTTAAAAAAATGTTGGTTGAAATACTCTTCCGCGCGTCAACCACGGTGTGTATTTTCCAAAAGTGTCAAATTTTGTAATGGCTGTATTCAAAAACCAGTTAACCGATTTCGCTCAAATTCAATACCAAACTATTCCCTAATAGTCTCCAACTGCAATAAAAATTTCAAGCGAAATTATTCTAATTTACAGAAGTTATCTTGACGACAACATGGTGGATTTGGAAAACATTGAGAACCCCTCCTTTCGAAACTAACGTATGAATTTCAAAAATTCTTACACAAATTCATAGCCCATAAAAGTTTCTAACACTACCTTAAGTTTTATTGCCATAGATTAATCAGCGGAGGCTCCACAGGCTCCCAAAATGTGCCAAAATAATCAAAAAATGGATATTTATGTATGTATATATATATATATATATATATATTAATACATAGTGTGAACAAACGAATTTGAGCAACCTATATATTCGTTATCTACGACTAAGAATCGGCGGTTTTTCACAGGTTCCGTCCCCAGGTTTCGCCTTTGCACTGAATGCAATAGTTGTATTTTCCTTTAAAAAATACACTAAAAGAACGCCTAAAATAACGTACCATTAATACCAAACTGACCTAATCACTGATAACAAGATTTTTATCAACATATCAACCAAAACAAAACACTCTAACCTTACTCTAACCCTGACCTTATTTTTTACACCTTCCCGCCGAGCAAGTGTAGGGTTTGTTGTCCTGTTACAACCCTGTTGTATAAAAAAAAATGCAGATGATAACCTTCACCTCCACGAGTGTGGTTTTTCTGCAAAAATAATGCCACAACTGACCTGGGGGTAACACCGGTGTTGAAAGTGTTAATTTCTGTGGAAAATGAAATAAACATATTTTCAAAAATCATCACCAGATATTTACTGATGAATTTTTTGAAATGAAATTTAATTTCTTGATACTTTCATTAGGTGTTGATTTGTTGAAGTAGACCTGATTTTGTGGGTGTATTACCTGAATGAATATTACCCTGAAATGAAGACACTTTTTTGTTTATTTTTTTCAGTTTTTGAAAGCGTGTATATTTTTTATATAATGCTCATTTCTCATCGATTAATGAGTGTTTAAAGATGAAATTCATCATGAGGGATACTGGAAGTGAGCGCAGTTACGAATTGATTTGAGAATTCTTTCTTGATGCTTATATTTCGAATCACAAATCCAAATGAATCAATGTTTCTCGCATGGCTACCTCTGCTGCGGAGAGGTGCGAGTAGAATTGCATTTGAGAGTAACAAATTTTTGTTTTATTTTTTATGAAAACTTTGCCTTCTTATGAAGAAAAAATTGCGAAGCAGTACAAAGCGCTACCGCTTCAAAGTCCAGTACCAGTTGACATTCGACCTTCATTTAAGTTTTGAAGTAAAATTTGTCATAGCTGGATAAATTTAGTTGAAAAAAAGGTGAAAAATTACTCGTTGAAAAATTTAGCAAGATAGGCCTAAGGATCATCTTTGCCGAAAATTCGCTCTTTCGACTCATTTACTCAAATTTGCAAAAAATAAACTCAAAGTGAATGTTTTTTCTGTAAAGAATATTAAAGACTCTTCAATTGAGCAAAACTTGATGAAACCTACTCTAATACAAACGTCATTACCATAAATTTAGATATGTACCTGGTACATACACTTTTCTTCACTAGATACCTTTGAGGGTAAAAATTTCCATTTTCAAATTGAAATCATTATCAAACAAAAATAAAATGATGCAATAAAAAAAAGCCAGAGTTTTTTTTTTTTTTGGAGCGTTCATTCTTATAAAACGTCAAAAAAGCCATAGTTTTTATTAATGACTACAGACTTTCAAGTAAAACTTTTTTTAGAACTTTTCCGTTTACACGTGCCGAATCAAAAACGCCTGTCCTAAACCTTTTTTATTTTTTCTTTCTGACGTAGGTATCTACGTGGGCTATTTCATTTCAAAAACTGGAACCGTATTCGATTCAGCTTGGTTACATAAGTTATAATACTTTTTAAAGTTTATTTTTTCTTTTGCAGGCGTTTATAAATAAACCTTAACACAATTTAATGTGATATTACAGCCATATGTTGGTACCTATACTTGCATATAATGCGCTTTTTAATTTTAAAAAATTGAAAAATTTTCGTTTCGTTCAGTCAATTTTAGTCTTGAATTAACTGTTTAAATGGTAGATAACAAATCTGCTACGCCATTATCTTCAACCAGATCTGTTATTTATTTACTCCAGGCACCTAAACTATCCACTTATGATTTATTAGTGCGAACAGATTATCTCGTAGCTTCGTATAGGCATTTGTTTACAAAGTCAACTTTATATGCATCCGAATCCATTCATCATCTACCGACGTGAAATTCTACAGCCTACCTATACCTACCGTATACATATACACAGGCGTGATATGAAGAAGAAATGATAATATACTGTACATATTATACCAAAATGATTAAAAAACGAAAATACTCTATTTATTTGAACGCGTAGCCTAAATGTGAAATCGTATGTTTCAATCAAATTAACCTTCGAATGGTAAATTCAAACCACGAAAAATCTCAACACCATCTCACTTCCATCAGCAGTCACACCATGACAAAATAATGTACTGTTTCTGGATGGTTGATGGCAGAAATGGTGTAGAACACAAAAACCAAAGTTGGCATTTTAGACAAATGGCACATCTAAAGATTAGCCTATAATGTTCAAACAAAAGCTTGCAAAAATATGTTTTTCAAAGCCCATAAAGAAGGAGGACAGAGAGCTACCAAGCTACCGAACATTGTTTTTATGAATATCGTGAGATCTCGCTTTTTTTTGTTTAATTTTTGGAAAAAAGGATGCAAACAGTCCTAAATGGAAATAAAAACAAAAAACTCTAGCGCAGCAATACTTCGCTAGAAAACCAAGTTTGCCAATAATTTACATCTATAATTCAACAAACCATAATATTTGCAAAAAACAATCGATAGTTATTTATATCTAACAAGTATAACGATTTATTGAAATTTTATTGATGAAATTCTACATAAAATAAGTAAAATAACCCCTCGCGCCGTAAATGGGGAAAAGATATTTCAAAAAACACACATGTAACTTATTTTTCTCCAGTAGTTTATATTTTTATAGGAAAATACTGAATCAGTAGACACCAAACTCATATCAGACTTTGTCCTACATAAGAATCATTAAATTTCCTGAAAATTTCAGTTCTCTCCCTTCTGTAGTTTCCTCAATATTCTGGAAAAACCACTTTTCCAGAAATATTTTATTATTCAGTTTTTTCGGAAACTACTGAACTAATTTAGGCACCAAACCTCTGACAAAATTTCAATGTATCGTGTGAACTTTAGTCCGATCCTTTTTGTAGCTTCTTCAAAATATTTGTAAAATCACTTTTCCACGAATTTTTTGTTCTCCAAATTTCTCGGAAACTACTAAACCATTGAACAATAAACTCTTATCCAACCTTGTCCTATACAATGACTACCTTTCGTGAAAATTTCAGCACTATCCCTTCGGCAGTTTTCTCAAAACCGTGAACTGAATTTTAGGCGATACATACCTATATAATTATGTGTACATAGATATTATATACATAAGTATGTATTATGAAGGTACATTAAAAAAAAAATAGGTGAAAATGGCAAAATGATACAATCGTTTTCTTCTTTCACGAAAGGAATAATTTTCATCATCTCCACCTCTAACCATTTTGCGAGGTCAAATTTAATACACCGTTTACAAGCAAACTGGATAAAAAGAGGCATTCTTAATTGAACAAATACTCCTTAAGAAATAGAGAATTGGCTAAAAAGATGGTATACCTCGGTCAACTCAATGAAATAGGCATAAATTATATGATATTCACAGATTAATGTGAGGGAACTATCTGTTAGAGCACTCAATATTGGTATGTAATATGCTGTATCTTTTTCATTTAATCTAACACTTCATTAGAAAAATAGAAATTTCACAAAATGTAACCTAATTACTTAGCATAATTGACCATTTTCTGAAAAAAATTGAAGTTTTTAGTCTCTTTTTGAAATGCAAATACCTTTTTTCAACACCCACCCAAAAAACTTGATATTTTTGGGTATGTAGAAAGGGTTGAATCTTAAATGGGTGCTTATGGTAAGTGCACACAAAAATTTGCTTACTTTTATAATTTGCATCCATATCTTCATGATTTGTCGCTTGAAAGATCATCAGGATGATCAGAATCGTCACTACTTGAAGAGGATGTGTCATGATCGGCTTCTTCCCATACCAATTTATCTGATTCTACACGACGAAAAATTAATTTTAGAAAAATTTGATTGCAAGACGCACTCAAATGCAAGATGCACCCTAAATTCAAGGCTTGAAAAGTTGGAAAAAAAAGTGCGTCTTGCATTCGAGAGAATACGGTAATTAATTTTCAGCCGTACCTAGGAATAACACCACCAGTGGCCATTGCCACTAAAGAAATTCAACTGACCTTGATTATAAAATTACACAGTATATTGAAAGTAAAACACATTATTGTATGAACATAAAAACGAGACAATACAAAGTGTCCCTGCCTGAATGAACAGAAAATGCTGTGTGACAAACAGTTGAAAAAGTGAACATATAAAGAATGAAATTTAGTAAGCTGCTTGTCAGTAAAAATAGAGAAAGGGAAAGAAAAAACAGGTAATTAAATAGTGAGAATATGAATTTTGTTATCAACCACAAACCTAGGGTGAAACCAAGGAAGTGGGTGCGGGGTTGATTGAGAAGAAAAAAATTAAAAATAGCCTAGGTAATGTAAATTGCATATCTAGAAGTATTTAGGGCAGAGACTTTAAATTTTAATTTTTAAATAATTTTGATAATTTTATTGTAGGCCAGATGCGTCACCTACTTTTTATCCGACTTCGAAAAAAAAAAGGAATAGGTTAATTCACTACACTTTTATCATCTCTCATACACTCAAAAAAGTGGGATTCAATTTTTTTTCTTATCTTCAGACAACTTGTTTGGGTGGATATTACCAAAAAATAGTGAGTGACCCCTGTGATTTTCATCACTCCACTTTGGCGCATTCTCCTACTATTTGCTCTTTGATCTCAAATAACCATTCAACTTATAATGTAGGCTTAATGTCAAATTGATTAGATACATTATCTGTCGTAGTTAGTTAGAAGTTTTATTGAATGATTGTCTATGCTAAAAGTGTCAAAAAATGAAAATAAATAAAGTAAAAATAATTTATTAATGCCTATTGAAATTAGTATTCTAACTCACTTATCGGCGCAAAACAAACTATTATGGCATCTGCTAATTGCACGAAACCTTATTTTTCTTACAAATAGGTACAACGTTTTGGGTTACACTGTTTGACCGTAGCTCTAGATGGGCATTTATTTCTCTTGGATTGAAACTAACATTAAATTGAGCTACAGCCTCAATACTCGTATGTCACGTATGACCACATATTTTTTTCTTCTATGAAAATGACCCGGAAGAAATGTTCCTAGTTTTCGAGGAATGCATTGATTTTGGCCACAGTCAAACCAAACAGTATTGTTATATTTTAAATAAATTTTTCCCTTTCATTTTGTGCCTGATGTACGAAACCTACACAATTTTCAAGAATAAAAAATTTTTCATTATCTCCGGGTTCTATTTTCGGTGCATTGCCTCTATTATGCAAATAATAACGACCTCCTTTGTTTGTAATCATCTCCAGGGAAACGTTTGGATAGTTAGGAAATTGATTTTCGATAACCGAAAATATTATTGAAAGGTTCTTCGCCGTTGAGCGAAAAAGGTTTAACATTTTCGTACCATAAGGAAACTTCACAAAACAAGAAAAATGGATTTTGATAATAAAAAAAAAAAAAAAAAAAAAAAAGTTCACTAAATAAGTTACTAACATTTCGAAAAAATTACGTTTAAAGTGGCTTTACATAATTAATTTCGAAAAATACCTTTCATCATCTTTTCTTCAAAATAGTTATTTGTGATACAATTAGTACATAAAGTAGCTGATTTTGATACGAGAGTGATGCACATCACAAGGGTATCAGTCATCTACTATATACACACGTGTCATACACTATTTTTTGTAACACCCCTCCCACTAAGAAACAAGAGAAGAAAAATTGAACCAAGAAAAAATTAAAATACTAGTTTTATCTTCATATCATTCAATCTTCACTATGGCGCTCTCATGTGATCCGCGCCCATCAGAGTGTACTCATAGCTTAGACCCCTGTTTGAGTTGAGTCCACCCTATAAAACTGGTTTTTTTTTTTTGTTTTTATAGAAATCCCTTAAGGTATATAAAGTTATAAAGTAACCCATGCACATAAACCGGTGCATAAACAATTTACAGATTATGGGTAAAGAAACGCATGTGCACATGGCGGTATACTAAGTAAAAAGGATGTATAAAGAATTTACATTATGCATTGTTCTAAAATAGTCCACCTTATATAACATCAACGTCCACATAATCTTCTACTTTATTGGGAAGTGTGGCAAAAATAATTTTCAATAAAACCTTCAAGTCCATTTAAAATTTTTTTTGGTTTAGATGTGTAGCTGTTGGTTGTAGATATTTATTACCTATAACTATAATTTTTGTCTGCGTGTTTGGCAGCCTACTCATAAACCAACCTACTTAAAAAGCCTAGTCACAAGTATCAAGAAACTCTGGCACACTGAACATAGGTTGGCAGTGACTGTAAGTCAGCCAAGACACGCACTTTATTAATGAGACTTGCCTTACGTAATATAGCTTTACATCATATGTAAGGGGAGTATCATCTGTGTGAGTGCACACAGACGATGTACGTTTAATTTAACGTGCAGAGCACTTAAGTATGGTTGAGGAAATGGTTTGCGACCAGTCTGTCGATGTAATGGGCTGAGCAAGGAGTGAGAAGGAAGAAGTCCCCACAGATAGTTTTTCACTTTATCGATTCGTATTTAATCACTGGTTCTTGATCTGCGAGAGTCTTCGATCATATAGAAGGTGTATGGATACCCATGTAAACATAAAAATCCATGCGAACATTCTAAAACCCTAAAATTAGGATAGATTATCTGCAAAGCTCAGTAGGTCTTTTTGTGTCTGTTTTCAGTTTGTTGGTTCTGTGACTCTAATCTATCTAATGATTTTTCTGTGAATCCGATGAATTCTGAAAATGGTTGCAAAAACGGATGAAAAAAAATTCTACGTCCGTTTTAGGGTTTAGATTCATGATATGCTTGTTGTGGCTCTGTCCATGAGTACCCTGGGCACTAGCGATGCGCAGGGAACTTGCCACAACTGTAAGACACTGGGCTGAGGCGAAGCTTCTTAGTTGTTGTCTGAGCACAGAGGCGTAAGCTAGGTGTGTGACAACGATATATTTTATTGTCCTTGTGACGTTAAACCAACACTCTTAAACTCCTACCACTACATGGTAGTAGAGCCAAGGTGTTCTCCCCAAACCTCTTGAATTGTTTGATTCTAAGTCTACTCAAAATTGTGTTTTGTCTTGGGATTATCTGTTCTTAAAAACAAAAAACTACGTTTTTACTGCCTAGAAAACAGTTCTACAAACTGAAATAAAAATCGCTTCCACTTGGAAATATTTTCTATGAAAATATCTCTGCCTACTAATTACCAGTCCCTAGTAATTTGAATTGGAATTTTAACTTAGACTTGAAATGACCTCCATAAATTCGCCCACTGACCTTATCCTAAAAAATGGAATTAAATTCTGAATAATAGTAGCAATTCTACTTGAAAAAAAAATTCTCCCGTATCTACAATATGCAAGATAGATGACAAGTAGCAATTGTGCTTGAAAACATTCGTCGTATATAATATGTAAAATGGTCAACAAAAAAATAATTAACATTATTTTTCTGCTGCCCCCAGCAATATACTTTGTCTTCACTATTAAATAGAACACAAATATATTGACAGTTTTTATTCTTTTCATCAAACAAAAGAATAATCGAGAATACGAAGATAATTTTTATTTAACTGCTCTCTCGACTTCGTACGTTTCCAGGAAACAAGAATAAAAAAGGGGTAAAACCATCCAAATTTGCAACCAAATAAGTAAATTTTACAATCAGCAGCGATGTTTCATCAGACAGGCTTCGACCAGCCGCTGATTCACCCAATACATAGTGTGATTTACCCGTGCCTCACACACACGAACATAATTTTACTATCGACTAACACTAGCTTAATTACATAAACAGAGTTTGATGTATCGAGCTGCAGATGCAGCAATGGCTTACGCATGTGCAATAAGGATGGACGAACAACATGTACCACATTGTGTCACTAAGAATTCAACTCCGTATGTCCATTCAAATTTGTGCGCATCGTTTTTCTTGTGTTAATTACCATTATTACATGATTAATTGCCATTTATTAATAATTTTTCTGTTTTTCTCATTCATGCCTATTGCCTGCAATAATAATACTCGTAATAAATTCGAACTTTCTTTAAATCTCAGCCGAAATATTGCCGCTTTTAGTGTAGCTATTTTTGCGTTCCTTAAATTTGATTTTTATTGAATTGCAATTGTTAAGCCTAGTTGTCAAAGACCCCGCCCTGTGAAACTTTGATCCCCCCCAGAGTGTAGTGGTGGAGTTAAATGTTGCTACCTCCACAAATTACAAACAAAAGAGTAAGTACTTTGATGATTTTATGAATCTTAAAACTTTTTGTTTTTCAAAGTCTTAATACAAGGTAGCAGTATAGTAACGAAGAAACCTTAGGTTTTGATAATTTTATGTTCATATTAGCTATTCTTGCACATAAAAGACGTAATTTATTTTGTATTTCTACTTTGTAATTTATACTAAATATTCTCGTAATTAATTTCCCATAAAATCTGCAATTTCATCATTAATTATTAATGTATTGAGACTCTAAGATTGCTTGACGATCTTAGCATAAAATATTATAGACGTAATTATTCTGTATTTCGATAATCACTTATCACCCCAGGTCACGCCAAAATTTTTTTTGGAAAATACCTTGCAAAATAGGTGATTATTGAAAAATACTTGTATATATATTTCATGTACTAAAAAACGTCTTTTTGCCCATAGGTCATGCCTGATTTTTTGTTTTTTCTAAATACTTGGAAAAATATAGACCTACATGAAAATGTAAAGAATTTACAAAACTATTAGTCAGACTTTGAACATAAAATTTTTATGAAACTTCAAATTTGTATTAAAAATACGTAATATTTTTCTCATATCTTAAATTACATCCAGATATCTTATCTCTAATACGCTAAAATAATACGCATAATCTTGACACTCATCGTAACAAAATTCGTGTCAATGACATCGTCTGAAACTAGGTCAGTAGTAGAAACTTACAAACGCTCCCCTAAGACTTTAGGGACTCACAATTATTTCATTTTCTTTTCTTATCAAGGAAATTTTTTCATAATTAATTACGTATCAATGATCACAAATTTTTTGAAAACAACTGACTATTTCTTCCTCATTTCCTATTACCATAATAGTGTATTTCCATGTACCTTGTTCATAGCAAATAATGAGCAAAGAAAACACAGAACCTTCTATGTTATGTGGCAACAACATTGATCAGCTTCTAGATTCAGACACCCTCTTACAAGAATCCACAACCTGATCCACTCATGCCATCATGGAGAGATGAAGTTGAGGAAGATGAACATCAGCTTCAAGTTGACACAATCAACCCTCGTCAAACACCAGTCAGATGAGCAGACAAACAAGGGAACCCAATTCTTCCATCCTCACACACCCATTGTGCGCCCTCTCCTTCGAGTTTGACAACAGATACCACTGAAGAGAGGAATCAGTTCATCGTAGCAATTGAGGACTGTGAGGAGTACATGAATACGTTGGAGGAGTTCTGTTTATTTTCAATGGTTTCTGTCAATCGTCAACGTTACTTAGTAACAAAGAAAGTTAAATTTATTTTTTAAAATGGTTTTTTATTTTTTTACTTTTATATTGATGATCTCTACCCCCATGTTACTGTGATTATCTTTTATTTGATTTTCTCTGTCCTTGAGTCCCCTGCACACTAGCGATGCGCAGGGAACTTGTCACGACTTAAGACACTGGGCTGAGGCGACGCTTCTTAGTTGTTGTCTGAGCACAGAGGCGTGAGCTAGGTGTGTGACAATGATATATTTTATTATCCTTGTGACTTTAAACCAACACTCTTAAACTCCTACCACTACAACGCTCGATTAACATTGTTGAGGTAGGGATACTGGGTATACATATCCATACACCGATATATGTAACTTATAAGATCGAAGGCAAAAGTAAGTAGATTATAAATCACGTTTGAATGATGGTTCTCAATTTACCCCAGTTGCGTTCCCCCAGAATACTGTATACAATGTATGAATAGGTACCTACAATATTCATAAAAAGTGCTCCTTTGATGGGTTTGAAGGGTCTTGTGACGGTTATATTATAACCCTTTATAATATAAAGACCCGTGTATCAGCCACCAGTTTTATTTTTTCTTTCTTTGCAACTAACTTGACATTTTTATTATATATCTACCTTTAACAAAGCATCATAATAAAAGTGTTACAAATTTTTAGGAAAAATAAAACTTCCTTTCGGAAAAATTTTCATGCCTTTTGAAAATCGTATATGTGTCATCAAAAGAATTTTTGACAAATATATCTCTCGGAAAATACATATTTTTCGTAATTACTAATTTTAGTAGGAAATTTTACCTACATATTTTTTTTTTATATTCTAGTTCAAAATTCATGGTGCTGCAATGTAAAAAACCCGGAATAATGTAATTTTCGTTCAAAAAGTGGATGAACTACTCATAAAAATGTAGTTTTAAAGGCAATATTCTTTACACGAGTGAAAATATCTGGATATTTAGCCTACGTTTGTCCTGTTGCACCTACACCTACTAAAGCCGAATAAAAAACACGAAAATTTGAAATTTTTCCCACCCAGAATAATATATGTTTAGGATTAAAATGTTAAAATTTGTTGGAATGATTAAATACAGATTATTTGCAATAAAAAAGATATCGTACAGTCGTAGCAATATTTCAATTCTCATAGTTTTGGAGAACTTTGATATTATAATCTATCATTTATGCAATTCCATAACTTTATATAATGATTTTTTAAATTTTTCAGAGGACGAAAAAATCCAACTTGAACGAACGTAAATAACTTCATTTCTTCGAACATAAACAAAATTTATTTCCTCCAGTAGAGGTCTTTAATATTTCATATGAAACGAATTCTCGAATAATAAAGAAACGAAAATCGCTACCAAAACACTACGTCGTTTTGTCTATTTAACTGGGGTTTGAAGTACTTACCCTAATGTGAAAAAAAATTAATAGTTCTCCGATTGGTGCAATCAGATTTTTCCTCCCACAGACAGTTTTAGCGTTAATGAGGGCTATAGTATTACAAAACATGAAACGTCTCGAAAACTAACTAACGTAAAATTCGAAAAATTGCTGAAATAATTTTTGTTGCAAATAACCCTAGAATCACCCCAGTAAGTTACACAAGGTGCCTCCAGTGAAACTCTCCGAACTAGAACAACAATTAGAACACCTTAAGACAAAAGTAAGTAAAAGATATTTACCAAATGAAGATCCTATAGGTTTAAATCTCAGCGATTAAGGAACTAGGTAGATATACTAAAAGTGTTGCATTATAAATATTATTTTGAAATGGTTACTTGCATACGTACACTCGTAGTGCATACTACGAGGAACAAAAAAGGTTTTCTTCACTTTTACTCTTTTCTTATCAACTTTACAAACAACTCGGAAAATTAAGCCAATATTTTGAATTTTTAGTACAACTTCGGGAACCCTTAACATCTTTGCTTTGGAAGATAGGTCAAAAATGAAAATCATATTTTTTGTTCCTAGTGACGAGTACTTTAGATTAACGTTGTCAAATAACGATAAAATTTGAAAGTATATTTTTTGAGGTCATGCTTTTAGTATACCTCAGTTCCTCAAAAGTTGAGAACAGGAGAGTCAGGACGCATCGTCGCTGAATATTTTAAATTTGTTTTAAGGTTCACCACTAGTGTTAGAGTTTGGGAATTTCTCAGGAAACACCCTTCATTGCTTCTCTTCTTTAATTCCGGAACAACTGCAAACAAAAGCCTTCAATACACGTCCTTTAGCAGGGTTCAATTTTCTTATTTGGATAGTGATGAAAAGTATGAAAAAATTATTCAAATGGAATTATAGAAATAGAACTACTACATAATAAAAAGTATTTTTCAAAATTCACGTCAGTACAGAGCTGCAATAGTTTACACTATAAAAACATAATTTATGCCACTCAGCTGTAGGCTATATGAAAATGAAAATTCAGGAAGAAGTTCCAAATAGGCGATTTCTCAAAAACAGAAGAACAAATGCGATCGTTTTTAATTTTATCTCATTTAAATACGCTTCGACTGAAATTTATTTATTTTTTATCACATTCATCAGTTGAATAAATGTAATTAGAGATATTTTAAAACAGTTTCAATTGCAGTCGAACCTGGTATGGTACCTACAACCTGATTAATTTTCACTGTGACGCCCATATCCAATTTCTTTCATTTCATTGCAATTAAATATGCTAATTTTCAAAAGAACGCTCAATAGAGCAGATATTTTTTTGAAAAATGCGCGAATTGATTACTACTTGTTGACTTCGATTTTGTACTTGAACAAATATGTATTTTGATAATGATTGCAACGAACGGTAGGTATTCTATAAAAGCTACGCAGCTTATACAATGCTATTCAGTTTTTATAATTACAAAATTTACTGGTTAATCCGGTAAACTTGTCAAAATGTGGTTCGCAAGGTACTTTTTCCTAGCGACAAGCGTCTTCTGGTAAGTACAAACATGGCTGCATTTTGAAGCTTTATCGTACCTATTGTGATTTTCAACCAATATTCTATTTTGTAGACGAGAATTTTGTACCATATATGCTCCCTTAATTGTATTCAAAATCAGATTGAAATAATTTTCCAGATAGTATTTAATATTTTAATACTACACCGCTGAAAACATGAAATTAGACCTATATTCGAGAAAGTTCTCTTTTTTCCTTTGCTAAATGAGTTTTTGTTGTTGGTTAAAAAAAATGAATCTTAACAGATTCACGTTACTTTGTATTAAAAATTAAGCTTTCACTCGAAGCTATCTCGAAGAATATGAACGTTCATCGTTATAAATATTAAAACGTGTCATTTTCGTTAGTGCTGAAAACGTTGTTGCTTTCGAAAGAAAAGCAAAAAAAGTTTATCTCAAAGCAGAAAAAATTTTTTTTTCCCTTCTTGAGTTTATAAATAAAAAATGTATTCTTTGACAAGGTATCGTGCACATTGGCTCACACGAAAAAAACTGCTGCAGTAAAAGTTACAATTCAGAATTCAGAACAAGGCCATAAAAAGGATGATTAGATATCTCCCACCACAAATTATTTTTACAATTAAAAAGGAAATATTTTGGAACGAAATTGGTAGGTACGAGTAATTTGTCAAAATATTAATAAAGATGAGAAATGACTATAACAGCTTCAAATGCTGGTAATGAATGCTTAGAAGCGAACAAAAATTTCGTCGGTTTTGGGAAAATTGTACTGCATTGTTCTTGGAGACGAAAAATTTATTAAACTATTCATGGTTTTCAAAGGTAGGTAGTTCAAGTACCCTCAATAACGTTACACTATTAATGAATTCCTGCTGCAAGTTCATTTTTGTCGCACGTAGTCACCAACAGTTGCTATAAAATTTTTTTCCATGACTCACCTCTATCTCAAATTTTATCTATTCTATCTTTGCTTAATGAAACAAAATCTGAAATTAATCAATTTCTGAAATGCCTCCAACAATGATTATTGATGTTTCAATGAAGACGATCAAAGTTCAAATGCGTGTAATTTTTATTCGAAATTTTATTGAACATTTTTACCAGTTGATTGAAGTGTCATTATCAGATAGGTATAAGATAAAAATAAGAACAGAGATTCAAAAGAGTTTTGGATTCAAGTCCTCCTCTCTTCTAATACAGCAAAAAACATTTCCAACAAATCTGAAACTAAAATCCTCATTAAAAAAATCCTTACTGGATTAATGAAGGTATTTTCATTATAATTTTATTTTTACTCTGTCTCTTCATATTGGAAAATATTATAAGACTGTATTTCTTCAGTTTATTCTCTTTCAAAATAAGTAGGCCTTGAATTTTCATTATTTTGCAGCTTCTTCAGTATTAAGCTTTAAAGAACTACTTAGTTGAAATTTTATTGTCTAGATTTAACTTATCTGTGAAAAAATAATGGGAATAAAGTACCTACCTTTGAGATACCTACTTAATTTTCAGCATATTCTTTTATTTCGTAGGTAACTTCTTCAACTTCTTCCTAATGTATGTTTTCATCTTGACTAAGTGATTTGTTGCAAAAGCATATTACTCCTGTGATACCTACTTTATAAACAAAAAATGTTAACTGGGTATGTCTTCTATCAGGGAAATGTTAAAATCATTTATTCAGTAAGAAATTAAGGTTCTGATCTGTTAGCATAGTTATTTTATTATGAATTACATCAAAATTTATTATTTTCCGAATATAATTTCCGTACTTGGGTATGTGGTTGCACTTAAATCGATGATGTTAGTGTTTTTTCAGAACTTACATTAAATAGTATTTGGAGGTTGCAGTTTATCTCATTTCTAAATGTTTTCAAGATAACTTGATTTTGGAAACATGATTTTATTTTAACGAGTAGTGCTCGAATCAAATTATAATAATATTGAGTTTAACATAGGTAGTCTATTATAAGTTAGCATGTTAAAAAATTAGCCACATCTGTTCTATTTAAAAAAGTGCAGAATTAATTCTGTGAAGCAAGTAAAAACAAATCTATACTTTCTGATAGCTAAAAAAATTCTGAACTGTTGGATCTGCATCAGATGTCCGTTAACTGGTAACACACATTAACATGCATACATCTGATATCTGATGATTAAGGCTGTAAAAAATATGTGAAAATATAAATTTTTCTATGCATCAGAATTTAAATTTTAATATTTTTCTTTATGTTTCAAGTCCTCCTGAGCCTAAACACAAAATGTGAAAATGCATATTTTTAGCATATTTAGTTATAAATGCATATATTTGAATATTTTGCCATAAACGCATATTTTATCACATATTTTTCCCTCTAAACCGCATATATTCGAAAATCTCCCAATAAGCACATATTTTGATGAAAAAACGGGTGTTGTGTATAAAATGTTGTAGTTTATCCCTTTCAATGAATCTGAGGCGTTATCTATATTAGCATATTTCTTTCTGTATTAGTAATATCGTTTTCTGCTATCCAGTTAATGTTTTTTTCGCCAAGGTGTGTACCTATAGCTCTGTTGTGAAGGGACGTACCCACACATCTTCAGTGGTCTTTTCTAACACCCTCCACCAACAAAAATTCGTAAAAACTGACAAAAATACACAATTTTTAGAGATCAATCATTTTTTTCTTGCCAAGGGGGTACAGACCCCACCAAACCCTCCTTATATACACTTTATACGCTCTACACTTTTATAATAAGAAATAAAATGAACGAAAACATTTGAGGATGATATTTATTGGTAAATGTAAATAAAAATTTGATAAAAATGTATTTTTATTTTTTAGAAAACTTGACATTATTTGGTTCAATTTTTTTGAATTTTATAAATGCATATTTGGGTACATGTTTGAAGAAAAATAAGCGCATATTTTTGCATATTTCTGGATAATTAATGCATATTTTAAAAAAATAAATGGATATTTTTTATAGTCATACTAATGAAATATAGCTTCATTTGATGATAGATCAGCGAGAACAGTGTGATCTAAAGGTTTTTGTTGACGCATCATAGCACATAATTGTGGCAACGGGTGATCATTGACAAACGAGTGTATTACGCACTCGTCAATCACCTAGTGGGCCAGATGATTAAATTCCACGAACTACCTTTTTGCACTCACAGCTATGTATTTCATCTGTATAGCTAAACTTGAGTACTGAGCTAAGCTGACACCCTTCACACAGAAAAACACGCTCCACCTTCTCTGGTATTTGTGTGGTGTCATGTATTCAACTACACATACACCCACAATAATAATATTACGTCTCAACATGGATCAGAAGTGTGTGATGTCATAAACTGTAACTACATTTAACTGCTCAAACATATTTTTCATTGACTTCGCAAAAATAATCTCAATTTGTTCTTATCATTGTACAATTATGTACACCTATATCTACCTTTTCTTTATTAAGGAGCAGAGTCTTTTGAACTCTGGGAATTCGTCCCCAGACTCTCCATCATCGAGCGGTGAATATAAAGTTCATAAGTTGAGTATCCAGTGATATAGGGTAGCCTGGGACAGAGCCCCTCAACAAAGTGTGAGGTTTTGTGTTCAAGAGGTCACTTTATTGTACATTTTCAGACATTTTTGGCAAAATTTTTTGAAACAATTCTAACGGATTATGAGACTTGAAATGTGTTCACCATTAAGATTCATATTCACAAACGTCACTTTAATCTCCCTTCATTTAAACTACACTTGAAAATTACTTTTGGCACAATCTTGTATTTAAGAGTGTGGTAACATTTTATTTTTATATTGGAACTCTCATAAGAGATACAATGTTCCCACATTTACAAATACAAAATTATACAAAAAACTTTTTTAAAGTGAAATTTAAGTGAAGGGAGGTTAAAGTGACGTTTCTGAATATGGGCCTTAGAGAATGAGAGAAAATTCCAAAACAGAATTTCAAATTAACTTCAGTTACGGAAAAAAAATTCCATGTTTAGTGCAGTCTGGTAGAGGGAGTCGAAACCAACAACTCAGAATTTATATCATATTTTTATCACGATTATATCTCAAGTTATTTAGTGATTAAAGTTTTTTTCTGTTGATATTCAAAGAAAAATGGTTTCGGAGAGGAGAAGTAGACTGTTTATATATATTTTAAAGTCAACTGTAGACATATTCTAGCCTGTAACTTGCTAAAAAGTGAAATTTGACTACCTTAGAAGAGTGAAATACCCTACCAAACCGCCCTTAGTCAATGACTCTCCACTTTGAGCTCCATTATCTTGAAATCTATAATAGTTCTTCTTATTACATTCGAAAAAATTTCGGTGTTACCTATAATGGTTCAAGAATGAGAATGTTTCGTTTGATTTCCCTCAAATTTACAAATTTGACTATGGCTGTTTGGAATTCAGCTCCTCCGATGTTTTTAATAAAATAAATAGATTCTTAATAATTTTTTTTATTAAATGGGTTTTGGCTACGTAGCCATTTTACCAACGGCTGAAAAAAATATTTAAATGTCAATATGGGTGGAGGGAAGATGGTCGGGATCCAATGGCCAATAGTCAACCACGCATTAATTTCTTCGACCATATAATGGAGCATTGACAGAACAAAACACACCACCATTTTGGGTCGGTAATTTAACGGCAGCGGTTTCGAACTTGCAATATTTCGATCGCAAAACTGAGCACCTAAGCACTACTCTACGCAGACACCTATTAGATTCTGTTGATTAGTAGTTGACATGATGTACCTATCTCCTGAACAATCGAACGTAATTACTCCAAACTATGCGAAGGTAAACAATGATTTATTGTCAGAATTGGGTGGTAAAAAATTTAGCAAAATATCCTGGTTTATCTTTCTGCAAAGTGCAAGTGTTCGCATCATATTACATTAACGAGGTCTCTCTCCAATTAATGACTCAAAATATGATTAAAAATAAATACATGCGTCTAATTTTTTTTTCGCATTTTAATTTTATGAACTTATCTACTCTGCGAATACAAAAGAGAACGTTTTGGTTTGTTACCGAGAATAGGCTAAATAAACGAATGTAGTTTTTTGTTTTGCCAGCAAACATCACTAACATAAATTTATTTTTGTATACTTGGTGCAAAATTCTGAAAAACTCCATGTAAACGCTGCCCACAGTTAAATACCTATAATACTTTTGTTTTAGTGTCGCTTTCTGTCACCCTCAGAATCATATTCCACCTGCAATACATCGAGTCGTCGATTTATCATCTCCATGCGGTGTTAGAAGCGACAAATCGGATAATTCTGCAGATGTATTGTTCAGAGAACAGTCCAGTTCAACTGTGAGATCGCAGTCTTCTCGCGTATCGATAAATGATTCGGATGAAAATAAGGAATTTTCTTCTCAATCATATGTGACTTCCACGTCTGCAACAACAGTGGAAATCACCGAAGATGAATCTGCAGCAAGCACCAGTGACGATGAGTCACATGATCTTAGCGATGATTTTGAAAATACTACAATTGTCTCTCGCAAAGAGTCGACCTCATCAAGTATTGTCAAAAATTCTATTTCCAATTTTGATTCCGTCTCTGGAATGTCTGTCGACGAAGACAGTCTACTACAGAATATTCTAATCGATAAAGACAACGAAATGCAAACAAATATTCTGACGCCTTTATCAGATCGTGAAAAATTAATGCATATCCAACAGATGCAACCTTCCACGAATCAAATGAGTTTGTCTGAGATGACCGATATAATCGAAAGTATGTATACATTTGAACACAATCACTTTCAAACAGTGTATAATCAAGAAGAGGGAAAGAGAGGCCATGCTATTCCTTGAAAAATTCTAACTTAACAAAATTTTCAAAATTTAAAGTTGGGGCAAATTATAATCTATTAAATTTCATTCTCATTATTATTATTATTATTATTATTAGCCTATTATTGTTTTCACTTAGACTACAAACTACTTTCATTTGAGAAAAAATCATGAAATTACGTTGTTTTCCAAAAGTAGGCATGCACGGCGAAGATGATCATGCAAAAAATTAACAAATTTGGAAATGCGCATGTGCGAATTCATTACTTTTATTGCAGGGTTGAAATTTACCCCTTCACTCATACTTTATGCGATAAAACCATCTACTTTGTGCGCGAATATTACTAAATAATTATTTTTTATTATACTCGTTCGAAAAATAGACCTCTCTATGCATACAAAGTGTGCGTAAAGAAGCGAATTTCTTCACTGTGCAAAAAAATAAGAATTCGTTCGGGCGCAATTACAAATTATTTAGGTTTTTACACTGCTGTCTTGGGCCGCCCTTGCGCATTTTGATTTTGCCTGCTTTACGCACTACGTTCTAAGCACATCTCATTCGGGCAAAAAAGTAGGATATTTTTTTCCCTCTTTTCTCCCTCTTCTCACGTATTTTTTAAGCAGGTATTATATAAAGTAGAGTGTGACACCTATGCAAAGTATAGGTGATTGGTACCAATGTGATGACTGCTGCACTACCCAAGCGAGAGTGTTGCAAATCACGCAAGTAGCAATCACCTCGTAACTTACTGTTCTGCATATTGAGAGATGTGCGAAAAGTACCTAGTGCGTAAAGTACGCGAAATAAAATGTACGCACACGCAGCGGTGAAAAATGCAAACAAATTTGTAAAATGCAAGCTCGAATTTTTGTTTTTCTCCACCTTGAAGAAAGTATTTGTCGGTTCACAAATACTGCGAATATATAATTTTTCGGGTGGGTACTATAAAAAAATTCTCATTATGACGAGTTATTCCTTGCTCTTCCTCTCTTTGCCTATTTTCACAGGCGTTCGGCTGTTCTAATCTCTTTGCCGAAAGTTCGCTTCAGTAAGTTTAATCCGGTAATGTAGGGTAGCCTTGCTTGTTAAGGTGCGTTTAAACTGTACGAACATTCGCTGTTCGTTCGAACTTTTCCTGTACTCACTAGGTTATAGGAGGTTCATTGCTGTTCGCTTGGGTAGCGAATTTTGCAAAAAAAAAGAAAAAGGAAGTTCGATGTTTGCTTCTTCGTTTGGTGTAAACCCACCTTTAAGCAGACAGTGTTGAACTGAAAAATTCTCTTATTAATGTTCCCACTGGCTTGATATGAGGTAACTTCGCATAAACGGTAAACTCACAGTACCAACAAACCAATGAATATAGAGTGAAAATAAAAAAAGCGACAGTGGGAAGAGTGTGGGAGAAAAGCAGGGTGTGTAACTACATACAAGTTTCACATTTAGCATGTGTACTGAGCTGCATATTTCACACACCTTTTAAGTGGATTTTTGAAAAAAAATCTACTCATTAAAATTGCCTGAGTATTCGGACCCAAGGGTAGGAGAGGGTACGTTTTTAGTTTCATGATCTTCTGGGCATTTTGGCATTGTTTTTGAAAATTTATATTTTTAATATTTACCCCCTTTTGCATTGAATCCATTTCAAGGCGTAATTTCGATCGAATGGTTTCAAAATTTAAAACACATTTTCAGATCCGCCTAAAAAAGAACTCTATTGTTTTTGGTCTGGGTCAGGCGCATAGTCCGTCCAGTAGGTCAGTTTATATACATTTTTATTGAACAGCGTACAGGTTGCAATTTTCAATCGATTGGTGTACGTGCGTGTTTTAGGTCAAGGCCAATACCTACCAATTTTGGTGCGGATAGGCTTACAGTACGTCTGGTGGGAGTGATTTTGTTGAATTTTTAGCAAATTAATGGCCTTAAAAGGAGTAATTTTCAAGCTATAGTCACAAAATTTGGTTCTGGTATTAATTTGAAGTATATATAACATGATTCTAAATCATTTCCTGGGGTTACTGGAGGTGCTAATTTTTCATGTTATCTCAATAAATGTTGAAATTATCTTTCAATAGTCACGAAATTTAGTACAAACAGTTCCAACAAGGACCAGACCTATCAATTTTGGTTTTGATTGGTCAATTTGTTCCCAACTTATTAGCTATTCAGGGAGATTTTCCCTCTTTTACCCTTCTGCTAATGGTCCTGAAAAATTCATTTTCTAAACTTCATCGAGAAAAACATTGATTTTAAGCAAAAATCAACCCAACACGGACACTAAAATCTCTGCTTATATTTTCGTAACCAGCATGTAAACAACTGCATTATAATTCGTTTTGCAGTGTGGAAGATTTTTTTCACATATAATTGTGGTTTTTTTTTGGTTTTTTTCTTTTTTAATATAGTTTACAATTTTCGTCACTCTAGGAAAGAGACCCATCGTATTATTTCCTAAAATCGTGCTATTTAGAACTTTGAATAATTTTTCATTTTAAAAATAAATAATAATTTTTGACAGGAAATTAGAAAATTCATTCGTAAAATATTTTGAAAACATAATACTGAATTAGTATATTTTATCGCATGCATCGTATTTGAGTGATATTGGTAATTTTTTGCAAAAAATATAAATATTTTATACTACTTTATTAGAAAATGTGCGTTATAGAGATGATTTTTAAACAAAGAAAATCTACTTTTTCTTGCGAAGCTTGCTGCACAAGACTTTTTTTTGGATTTCTATGTTTCCTTTAACCCACCAGGATTTCAGCTGGCCTATACATAGCTTTTGCTCTCCTCAAAAAAAATATATATATGCGAAAAGTTAATTACAAAGTTGATTAAGGCGAATGGTCCTAAAGCTCTTACAGTCGTATTGATTAGGTAGTTTATATTTCCTTCCACCAGTGTTTTCAGATATCTTTTCATTAAGTTACAGAAAATTTGAGCTCTAACTCATCGGATGATTCTGAAGATTCGGAAGACTCTGAAGATTCGGAAGATTCGGAAGATTCGGAGACAGAAATATTAGTTGCCGATTTAACTGATACAATTATGGATTTACATCTGGAAAAAAATATGGAATATAGCACTTTGTTGGAGAATGGCATGGATCTTCATGAGGGAGTTTCATCCATGGGTGGTGTGATACCACCGAATATGAAACCTAAATTTCCGTAAGTATAACTCTTAAAATTAGTATATCTAGCCTTTATAACGTGATACAAAATTCTAAATCCTAAAATGTAGGTAAGTACTCCATAGGGCTCTCAGTTCTGTATCTCTCTTTTCGAGTTAAACAACCCCTCCGTAAAAAGAATAATTTGTCATTCGGTTCCATGCCTAATTAAAGTGCAATTAGCGAGAACTTTGTTTTTTACATTTCGTGGTTGTCATATGTGGCTAGGATATTGAAAGAAAAATGCGATATCGAAAATTTCTCGGTTACTTGCTTAAAAACAGTCCCATATACAGATATTTGTTCATTTTTATACAAAGTTATTCCCTTGACTATGTATGGAGATGACTTGGAAGCTAAGTCATTATGCATTCACGTATGGGATGGGAATGTTCATTGCAGATGGGGTGAGGCTATTACTTCAGAAAAATTTTATATTCTTTATGTTGCAACATCATTTTAAATGAAACAAAATACAAGTAATATGAAATTATAGACTAGTGGCGCCTACTTGGTAAAATTAAGTACTGGAAGGAGGATGAAGCCGAAATGTAAGAATCTCTTAATTTACATTCAACATGAACATCGAATAATAATTTTTTTCATTCAAAAGACTTATACCTATATATAATTATATATTAGTATATGTGTACTCAAAATTTTCAAAATTGTAGGAAATGAAAAAGAAATGAAAAACATTTTTTATCAAAATTTAACCAATTTCCAAACAAAAAGAATAAAAATTCCCTTAAAAGAGAAAAATAACCTTTTTAAAATTTCTCCATCAAGATCTAAGGACTGGAAATACTGACGTTCGCGTTACCTACCTAATTAAAAAGTTTTGTTTTAAAATTAGGCTGAACTGACGCATAAGTCTACCTACATGACAAAAAAAAATAGCGTCAACTTCAATAATTCCAGAGCCGAGATCTTACTGGAGAAATTTTAAATGAGTTTTAGTTCAATTTTTACCACATTTTTGTTGTTTTGTTTTTCATTTATTTCACGCAGAATTTTTCCATAGTTAGGTACTTACTACCTACTGACATACATTTCTTTTAATGTCCAAAAGTTTTTTATTATTAAAAATGAAATCGGCGACCGAAAGATTTTCGTATCCGACAGGTTTTCGCGACCGACAGAAACACGAATTTATGTCTAAACTGAGTGGCATTTTAGCTCCTTCTGAGAAAATAATACCTCTCGTAGTACAGGATAGGGTATCGAGGGCACACCTGCGCCTTAAATATGCGGACAAATTCTTTCACATCACACGACGAAAATGAAATTGATGAAGCTTTATGATACATTCCGCGATATATAAATGAAGAAGCTTCTACAGAAATTTTTTTTGGTTTTAACAATCATTTTCTATTATAAAGATCCTTGTATAATGAATTTGAAGTGAGAATTGTAGATTCCAAAGGTTGGAGGGTAACCAACTGAAGCAAACTATAATGCAACATTCCGTTCATGGAAAATTTTCAAACAATTCAAAATAAAAATACAATGTCATTAAAAGATAGTTAATTATTCCCTAAGTGGTAAGCATAATAATTCAATATGAATACTTTACAGAAATTCGAAACCTTCGTATGAAACAAATTCTTTCAATTCTATGGTGGAAGATAAGTATCCACAAATACGTCCAGTTCTCAACAATTCTAAACGTTATAACAATGTACCTGCAGCAGGTTTTCCAAAAATGGGTAATACATTACCACCTGGTATGAAACCACAATATCCACATCATCCGCCAAATATGATCCCAAAATATCCTGGTTCAATGACGTAAGTATAATTTCGGTGCAAGAAATATTGCAATTGTTTATTTACTTTTACTAAAATCTACGGCCAGAAAGAATTTACGCTATGGCCTTTTGATTTCTTTGAAGGAAGAGGTAAAAGTCTATAAGGAATAGGTAGTAAAAAAACTTATAATTATGAAGTTTAAAAATTTTCGTGTTTTTTTTAGTTATTCAAGGTGGTAGTACACCGTTACAAAAATATCAGAAAACTGTTTCGCTCCTTCAGGGAAAAAGTTATAGATTCTATCCCATCGCCATTTTTTCAGGAAACAAATGCACTCGATGATATTAGAAATCCCTAAAGTTTTCATGCTTCTGCGTCAATCCCTACGTGATGAATGGACGTGAAAATATTTATAAAATTTCCATCATAATTACTGTAGGTATATACTATGATGTATGTACATAGCATAGTCAATTGTGTGTTTGATAAAAATTATTTTGAGTTAACTTGAAACTTTTATTAGGACAACACAAATATGTATAGAAAATTTCTGCTTGTTGTGTCAAATGGTTCTGAATTTATGGTGTTGCAAACAAGCATATACACATGCATATAACCCCACATCCACATACACAAAAATAAATTATTTTCCATTTATATGAATTAGATAATATGGTAGACCTATCAGCTTGTTAGAGTATAATGGTCAGAAAACAACAACAAAAAAAAAAAAATAGTGAAAATCGGTGCAGTATATATAAGGGTAACTTAATCAAACATTGTTTTAATATCATGACCAGAACTATTTCAAAACATTCAGTCACATTTACCAACATGTTTAAACTTCTTACCTAATGTTTTGTCTTCATAACATAATCTAAATTTGTACTATTGTTATTTTGCAGAAATTCAGTTTCTTCACTGAGCACATTTGAGGATATGTCTGGTGAAAGTATCATGCCAATGAATAAACCTCACGTTCCATACCATGCCAATATTACTCCAAACAAAATGTCAACTCCTATGAGACAAACAGAGAATTTGTATCCTTCTAATTATCTACCCTCTCCATCTAGGCATAATGTATTCCCAAAACCCAAAAATTCACCCCCATACATGGGCAGTCATCCAAATAAACCAACAAATTTGATCCAACCTGGACAAGAGAAGCTTACGCTGTTTCCAGGACAAAATATTCCCAGTGAATCTACCACACCTACGTTACCTTTCATGGTTAACAAAGGCTTGCCACAAATGAAGGATACTCATTTTGAATTTCCATCTAGCAAATCAACATCTCCAACAAATACACTAATTGATGTATTTGAAGATTTAGAAAAACCTTATACAACAGCTCGAACAAACAGTCCCATGACAACAACATGGCCATTGTCTCAAATGAATTACATTAGACCAAACATCTCCAAGATTCCTAATGAATATCCAAATGGAATGTCTTATACAGAGGAAACTATAGGTTACTCACCATTCAATAAAAAATATTACAGTCCAATAAATGGTTCTCCCAAGTTCAACAGTATTGAAAACATTCCTTATGATCTCTTCGGATCTTCACAAAATTCTGTAACTTCTAAACAGCTATTTGGCCCAACACTGTATGAATATTCATCTCCTAGAAGTAGAAGTGTAATTCCCTTCGAGGACCAAACTCTTCCTAACATGACTCCAAGGGTACCATATTCAAAGTCTTTTTTTTCAGATTATTCCGATTTGTCTTTCCAACCGCAATATAAAAGGAAATCATACTACCCACCCTTTATGGGCAACAACTATCCTTTGCCTACAATGCCACCAGTTTTACCTAACTCAAATTATTTTCCACCCAACTATAATAATTCACCTTATCGCGTACCATTTATGGGCAATGAATATGACTCTCTACTCATTCCTCGCACAAGGTCAAATCCATTTCCTAATATACCATATGACAATGAATTTATGCCGATTAAGCCCACTATTCCTCCAATGGATTATGATCTTCCTTACAGTCCAAATTATCTTCTACCACCATCTCCAATATTACCTCCATTAATTTTGAGAAACCCCTATGGTGTTCCACTATACCAATCACCTCCTTTGGACTTTCCTACACCAAAATTACCCCATGTAGGTCGCAGACCTGTAACCAATAATCCACTGACTCCAACACGGCCATTTCTCCCTAACATGCCCCCCAAATATTTTCCAAATCATTTTATTAATACGCCTCCAGGCAATCTGCCCAAACATTTCCCACATCCTTTCCTTGATACACCTACCAATATATTTCCCGCATATCCCTTAGACATTTCAACTCTCATAGATATACAACCAGAACAGTACTCAAACTACGATACCATTTTCATCTACAGTGGTGTTGGTGCCATGATTGCGGCAAAACAACTGTCAGACTTTGGAAAACGAGTACTCATTATTTCTGGTGGCCATTATCCACCTCCGGAATGTCACAGTTTATATTATAGACCCAAATTACTGCTGGAGCCGGAATATGTCACACACTACCCAGCTACCATACCCGGTGCCTTTGGTCCAAAGTTCATTTTTTCTCCAAAACTTATTGGGGGGTATTCGTCGATTGATTCCAACCACTGGGACTATGGTACCATCGGCAAATATCGAGACTGGAGCAAAGTTAGCCCAGCTTGGTCGTGGTCCAATGTTTCTAAATTATACGAAACGATTGAACTAACTTCTGGAGAGACAGATATGGGTGGCATTGTACCAGTGAGCAGAAATATTCCAACGACACCAGTCATCGACAACCTTTCCCAAGCGCTGCAACAACTCGGTGTGAATAGTATCAATTATGAAAAATACCTGCCACGTGACCAGTCGGGAATAATGCTTTTGCCAGTAATGGCTGAATACAAAGGTACAAATGACCTTGAAGCGGTTCTCTTTGCTCAGAGGTTGTTCGAGGACATGAAAAACATTGAAAACGTTCACCTGTGCTTGGGCACCGAAGTGATTCGGGTCACCATGGTCGGAGATAAGGCAGTTGGAGTGGACATAGTAACACCATCGGGTCAGCACTATACCATAAACGCCCAAGATGAAGTCATTCTGGGTGGAGGACCACACAGTACCATTCGCCTATTGCACCAGTCTGGTTTCAGAGATGAAACGACCAGCTTGCAGGAGCTTCTGCCGTCGCACTTTCCCAATATTCCGATGCAAAGCCACCGCCATCTGCCCAGCTTAGGCCGCAACTTGTCAATAAATCCGTTATTCTGTGGTGCACTTTTCACCTTCCCACGTGGTACGCTGATCAGTGAGTTGGATACGTCCGATCAGAAGGCGCTCGAATACCTGCAGGAACGATATCGAATTCAACCGGGCATCTTAACCGACCAGTTCAAAGCATTTTTGAGACTTCACGACGCCGCAGAGCCGAATGTTACCATCAACTTTTATGCCTTCTCACGCTCCATGCTTAGGCGGCTCGAATACATGATGGAAGGGTATTTCCAGTTGGACGCCGACACCCAAACGTACCTTCGCGAGCTGCTCCAAAAATTCGACATTTTAATAGCCGCGCCCCAGTTGACAGATGCAAAAAGTCGTGGCCACGTAACTGTGGACAGTTCTCGTCCGAATTTGCAATTGGTTACCGACACCGGCATGTATACGAATCCGTACGACATGGAAGTGATGCTGCAGGCACTTCACTTTTTGGAAACCCTCGGCGAGACGGAGACATTCAAAAGGCTGGGTGCGAATTACCTGCAAGTGCCGGTGGCCAAGTGCCGATGCACGAAATCTGTTCGCGCCTACAACGAGTGCTTAATACGGAATCTGTCTGTGCCCGGTTTCCACTTGAGTGGTGGAGCTGTGATGGGCGATGACGCACTCACCTCGGTCGTTAATGAAAACCTGTTGGTGCACGGAATGGAGAATCTGTTTGTGGTAAATCCGTCGGTGATGCCTTACGGATCGTCGTCAGACAGCGTAGCACCGGACTGCCTGCTCGGAATGTACGCTGCGGATTACATACTTCGAAATAACGTTAATTTGTAAACCTACGTATAAATAAGTTTTTAAGCTGATCTGATTAATTGTGTGGAAAAAATAAATAAACAAATTCGTAATATCTACCTGTAGGTGTATTTTTTTATTTGAATTTATGCGCTTTCTTCAACAAGGCAGGCAGGGGAAGACAAGCTAATTAAACAGGGTTATGAGTGAGATATGTTTTTACTCAATTAGCTTGTAAACGGGGGTATTAAAATTGTCCTCGTGGAAGGGTTAGGTGTCGGTATAATAAAAAATATCGTATCCATTTGTGACAAAATGACTGACACCATTTTCGCAATTTAGTCAAATATCTATTTTCAAATTGATCCATACTTACCCACTTACATATTAGCTACACGGCTATTCCACAAATATTCAGGTAAAACTTGGCGCTAAGTCATATAAGGTTCTCACATTTATGGAATCGCCCTTTCCGCGTAAGTAGGTGTAATCCGATCAAACATAGTCGTTATGCATCACTCTATAGGTTTACGGTTTTGAGAAAGTTACAACATAGGCGAGGTATTACAGACATTTGGTATGTGGTATGGGAGTAATTCTTAACAAGCAAGAAATTTATTTTAAATATGAAAAATATTATCTTAAACAACACACTAAAAGTTCCCATCCATAGGTGGTGAGCGTAGCCCAGTTGGGGCTTGGAACCTTCCATAAAATCAGTTTTTGACATTTATCTCCGTAAATGTGGCACCTACGTAAAAAATTGTTACGTAGAAATTAATTTCCATTAAATTTTTCTATAAAAAAACGTTCACCAATTTTTACGCAGGACGAACATTTCAGTATTTTTTCATTTCTTAAAAACCGCTTTTTTAAGAATTTTTTGTTTTCCAGTTTTCTTCAAAATTACTAAACCAATAGGTATCGAACTTCTCTCAGACCGGCTCCCATATGAGTACTGTCTCTCGTGAAAATTTCAACTTCATCATTTTCGTAGTTTTCATTGAACCATGAACAGAAAATTTTCTCCAGCTAATTTTTATTTTCCTGTTTTCTTGGAAATTACTGAACCAGAAAACACCGAACTTCAATCAGACCTAGTCACATATAAATTTCAGCCTTATCATTTTGCGGTTTTTGAGTGTTTTTTTAAGTAGGTATTCTTTAGAAAATCTACTTATTACGCTTGGCGGGATATTACCGCCAGGGATGGGGATGGGTACGTATTTCGTTTCATGATTTCAGGAAAATTTTTCACACTAATAACTCAAATTCATATATATATATATATACATATATGTAAGTTCGTTATGTGGTATGAATCTAATTTGCACTTGGAATAAAAGATAGTGTGAAACTTAAAAATTCAAAATGTTTATTCACACGAAATTATAATGGTAGTGAAATTAGAAAATTCAGATATTTATTACACACGAAACGAACGAAGATTATTTCTGTTTAATTGGGTCAACGTTGAATGACCACACGAAAGAATGAATGAAATTATCAATGAGAAAATAATCGGAAGCAAGCTGCGAAGTCGATGACGATAACAAAGAAAAACGTTCAGGTTAAGATTAGTCGAGAATGTTGTCATCGATAAAAGGAGGAAAGAATTTAATGAATGAAATGACGTTATTGTAGATAAATAAATCGCATGCAGTTTATAATTACATCGTAACAGCTTAGCCTAGGTCAAACATAAATAAACATGAAAGAATGTCAAAATCTCGCAAGTATGAGCGAGATTTGGTTTGATTTGAGAAAAGACGATTTTGTCTTTTACATATATATATAGCTAGATAGATACTATAAGTCCATTTCTTGTTCCTACAGTACAGGTCGCAATTGTCATTAGATAATCACGAAATTTGGGACAAACATTTGTATTAAGCCAAGGACCAGATCTATTGATTTTGGTAAGAATCGGCAGGACGTTTTTTCGGCTATCATCATTTTTGTTTTTATTTTGACTATAAAATACTCAATTTTGCATCAATAGCCACCAAATTCCAAACAATATTTAATATATTTTATTGTAGCATACGGCTAATTTTGACGTTACTTCTGGTAAAGATATTTCTTTTCGTTTTTAGTCTGGCTATAAAATGCTTAATTTTGAACAAATATTTATTATAACTGATTGTAACATTCTACCAGTTTTCGTGTAAATCAGAGGGATGATATTTCCTTCAAATCAAGTTTTGTTTTTAATGGTTTCAAACTGTGTACTTAATTTTAAAATTCAGAATAAATATTTTTAAGTAGGTTTTCTTTAGAAATTACTTATTATGCATGATACGGTACTAGCTTCTAGTGTTGGGAGCGGGTACATTTTTTGTTTCAAGACCTCAGAAAAATTTTGGCACCAATAACTCAAATTCATATATGTATATATAGATAGATTGATAGATAGATAGAAATGTATGTATATAGATAAGTATAAGTTAATTTCTTATTTCCACAGTACAGGTCGAAATTTTTATCCAATAGTCACGAAATTTGGTAAAAACATTTTTACTGAGCCAAGGACCAGACCTGTTTATTTTGGTGCAGATCTGCCGGTGCTTCTGGTACCACCATTTCAATTTTTATCTTGGCTATAAAATACTCAATTTTGCACCAATAGCTACGAAATTCGGAGTAAATATTCATTTTGATTTGTTGTAGAACGCTTCCAATTTTGTCGAGGATCGGCCGAGCGGTACCTCCGGTAAAGCTTTTTTATTCCTTCTTTTTTCTGATTTGCATGAACTTTTCTTTTGACAAAAATTAACCACATGCTCATGTTTTCTTTTTTTTTATTTCATAACTTTATTATATTTCATTGGTTTTATTTTAAATTAGTTGATATTGAATTTACAAAGAAAGTTTCCAGTAGGAAAATTAAAAAATTTAATTCCTTTATTTTATATTGAACGAACTAGTAAAGCGAGTGAGAAAAACAATGTGTCCTCGAAGTGAGGTTGCGAGTAGACGTATGCCCCCTCGAACCTCACTGATTTAATTGTAAGAGCCATTGTTTTTAAAACTTAAAAATTAAAATTAAAGTACAATCCCTTCCTTGATTAAAATTCTCCTTTGGATATGCTGTTGGGCCAATGATTTGAATTACTTGAATGCAAAAGGAAAGCAGTACTCAAGAAGGGCATCATATATGGGACTGTTCAACTAAAGAGTTTCCATCTGGTGGCAAAACTTATAATTAATTGAACGGGTGATCAATTTTTTAATCCCATAAAATACAATATATTTTTGACTATTTTAAAAGTTTTCCAAAAATTGAATTTTTGGAATTTTTAGATGCCATTGAAGCTTAACATAATAATAAATCCTCTTTTTCAAATAAATGTGAGAAGAAAAATTGTACATAATTATGTCTGCTTACACAGATATTAAAAATAGTAGTGCTTTCTTACTTAATTTCATGTTGTAATTTCTTAAAAAGTAAGGCTTCTTTTCTTAAGTCTCTACAGGTTTATTTTACTCAGTGCAATTTTTTCTTATTCAGTTATTCAAAGAGGAGGGTCTTATTTTTCATTTAGCTCAGTGTTTAAAAATATTAAAAAATAAATTTTTCTTCAGTTTTTGAAAATAGTCAAAAATATGGTTTGCAAATGACCCTGAAAATAAAACCTTTCTAAGCAAAAATGAAACTATTCAAAGTAACACTTAGATTCTTTCATATGTGAAATCACTGAAATTTTGTAGTTGACTACAGCTTTCAGGTTTGAGTTTGGAAAACCAAAATTCCAAAAAGACCCTGAAAATAACAATTTTCAAAAATCAATGGATCAATTTTACTAAAATGAAAACTTAATTTATTCGTATGAAACATTATTGAAACTTTTGAGTTTGATTACTGCTTTCGGGGTAAAGCTTTTAGAAATGAAACGTTTCCCAAGCAAAACCTTGAAAACAAAACCTGTCAAAACAAAAATGGAACTTTTCAATGTTAAATTTTGATTTTTCCTTTAATGAATTCATTAAAACATTTGAGTTTGATTACAGATTTTTGGGGTACTGTTTTCAAAACCAAACTTTCAAGAAAAAGCATGAAAACAAAAACTTTCAGAGAGAAAATAAAACTTAGATACTGAAAATAAAGTCTTTAAAAAAAAAATCAAACTTTTCAAACGGAAATTTTCATTCTTTCATTTTCGATATCTTTGAAACTTTTGAGCATGATTATAGCTTTTATGGTTGAGCTTTCAAAAACCAAACTTCCCAAACGAAGCTGAAAAATAAACTTTTTGAAGGACTTATGAAATTTTATAATTTTATACAACAGATATCATTGAAACTTTTGAGTTTAATTATAACCTTTAAAGTGGAGCTTTTGAAACCAAACTTTTAAAATGACCCCTATACAGATAGGCATGTTGAACCAAAATTTTAGCAAAATCATTGAGTAGGAATTGTGCGATGCTCTTATAAAGAAAAAACCTTATTATTTTGTATAACAGATTTAGTAGTTATAATATGGATACAACTGGCCAGTAATAAACGTGAAACAAATTCATTCGATAGGCTTAAATATAAGTTGCGATTTTTTGGTAATTATCCGTGCATAAAGGCAACTGAAAATAATAAGAACCATTCAAAATGGATGAACAAACTTTTTGTGAAGCTATTTTCTATAACTACTAGTAGACACCTATTTACCTGTTTATCTTGTTCAGGCCAGTACTCATAGTCAAAACTAACTCTGAACTAAGCGATCACTAAACTAAGTGCCTTCTTCCAAACTACAGAAACTTAAACAAAAAAAGATAGTTTAGCTAAGAATTTGAGAAATGTAGATTCCACTTGACAAACTAAAGCAAAGTTATGCCGAAATATAGCGCAGAAATGTAAATTTTCTGTAAGTTTGTAACAGTAAATGAGGGTTAGTGTCGACCTCCATGATAAAGTCAAGTATAAAAACTATGTTGAGAATTATTACAAGGACATAAGAAAGTCTGAATGAAAATATGCCATGAGATTTATTGTGATATTTTAAAAGAAACTGAGTTATTTAACATTTAAGGTAAAGTTGGAAACATTAGAACAATCAAATGGATAAAGATGAAAAACAAAAGAACAAGAGAATGGTTAACAACCGCCAAACATGGTACTGCTTTCATAAGTCGAGGAGATAGCCTCAGAGGCTGATTGAGAAACACTCTGCACACCTCCATAGCCAGCATTAACTGCTTGGAATGATGAGGAGGAGGCTTCAGCTTGGGATGCTTCATACTCGGAGATCATTCCACCATTACCCAACACGGCTGTAGAGCCAGATACTGATTCAGCAGCTGCGTAGCTAGAGTCCGAACTGCACATGCTATTGAGGCCATTACTAGATGTCATTACGTCACTTGAGTATGAGAGAGCCTCACTTTCACTTTCTGAGAATGAAGTTGATATTCCATTTGATACAAAACTATTCAACTGGTTGTTGCTGGAAGCCACGTCAATATCGATATTGGATAATGAAGAACCACCTCCTCCGAGAATATTTTTGGATGCGCTGATGGCCTCCATTTCACGAGTACCCATACCATATTCGTAGGATGAAGATAAAGTAGAATCTATAGATGAGCCCGAGAGTAGGTCAATGTTTGAACCACATGTGTCTATACTCGGGATGATTCCTTTATTGGGAATGTAGCCCATGCTTCTAATTTCATTTTCAGAAATGGAGGTTTCGGAAAATTCGCTTCCTATGCTTCCAATTCCATTACCAGAGATAACGGTGTCATACGAGCTGCTGCTGGATGTTGACATTTTTTCGTAAAATCCACTATTATAACGGTCAAGGATGAATTCGGAACCATAGCGACCGATTAAGCTACTGAAGGCAATACTGTCCGAGTATGTGGGGTATGGGGAAATGGCTGAACTGAGGCACTGTAAGTTGGTGATACCATGGACGTAAAAGTTAGAATTGACGACAGAGTTGTTAATTTCGGTTCCGATGATTGCGCCACCACCAATATGCAAGTTGGGAATGCAGCTATAGGGTAGCCACTGACGAATGCACTCTGGTGAGTAGAAATTACCATTCATCATCGGGAAAGATTTGACTGGTAAATTCATGAACTCACCGCCAATACTGGTGAATGAGGATGTTTTTCCAATTTTTTCGATGAATTCAAGGGCTTCGATCATGGTTAAAATATCCTCTTCCTCCGACAGCATTCCCAAATTAATACGTAAATCTTGCAGTGACTCTCCGTATTCCAAAGTACCGATACTTTTGGGAGACAATAGTTGGGGAACAATAAAGAGCAGGTCGTAATATTTGCACATTTCTATTACGTATTGAACCGTCTCATAGTCGAGTTGAAAGTAGTAGTACAGAGTGAGTTGGATTCTGTAAGACATGGAACTGGTGAAAGTATAGAACCTCATCATGATATTAGATGTCTGAGATTGACGAACATTGAGGAATGCGGAGTAATAGCTGAGACTGGAGGCCTCCGACAGATTACTTCCACCAAATATGAAGTCGAACGAACCGAAATCGGTATCGTACTCATCAATCAGAGTACCCTTCGGGAATCTAATGAACGGATTAATGCAGATCGGATTTACTAACAAATTTTGTCCCAGGTAAGGTAATTCGCTGACAATTGGAATTCCAAACTTGTTCATGTAGAGTGGGTTTCCTATTCCCGATCGAGTCAGCAGCTCGAACATGGGAATAGACGAGCAACCCAAGATGACGTCGTATCTGGCGTAAATGATTATTGGTCCATTGTTGGTGATCACCTCGACACCGGCTATTCTACCATGTTCGTAAATCAGTCTTTCGATTCGTAATCCCATAATCAAGTCAATATTGTCGAAGCAGGGTAGTTTTTTGAATATTTCTTGCGGATATAACAAGGATTTGCTTCCGCCACTGCCGATGTGCGGTACAATTGATAATCCTGGAGCTTGTTCAATGTCCAACGGGGTGAAGCCATTTCCATAACCCAATTCCTGAAACACTGTCGAGATACTTCTGGTCACAGACGTTTCTCTAACCTTTTTCGATATGCTGACACATCCGCAGGCATCAACTTTCACATTTGTTTCTGTCGTCTTTGTCGTTGTTTTCTCGTACCTTTCAAATTTCTTGTATCGCGATTGCGCATTTTCCCATGAAAAAATGTCGTTAAATTGTGCCATTTTTTCATAGATGGACTTAGATCCGTAATTCCAGGTGTTGAAATCAAACACACTGACTCCTCCGAGACAGTTGGGCACGTAAAATTTTTTTGGAGTATTGCAGCCAGGTATGTAGGCTGGGTAGGGTTTAACAAACGGCGAGTTCAACATCGAGTGTCTGTAGTACATAGAATTGGCCACCGCTGGAGGGAATAAACCTTCTTCGATGAGGGCTACCCGAAAACCTTGTTCGATTAACGATTCCAAAGCGCTAAGAGTACCAGGGCCGCTGTACACCATAACAAAATCGTATATCAACTTCTCTTTGGGCAAATTGCATAATTGGTTTGCGATATTGGGCGGATAATAGGTGGAGAACGAACTGAGCCACTTGCATTTTGCCTGCAGCATCATCTCTTCGATATCCTCGTACAAGACGGTGGGAATGTATTCGGGAATCGATTCGATACCAACGGCGGCACACACATTGGCACTGTAGTAAGAATAGGAGTATTGGGACTCGTAGACGGAAGAGAAGAAACTGTACGGCGTATTGGGGGTGACACATTTTGAAGGGACGATCGGTAGGCATGGCGTTGGAAGTGCCAAAGCGCATCTGAAACAAAATAAGAACAAAATGAACAAATTACTCATTTTTATAATTAAGTACATTAACATTTTAATAGCTACGTTAATCATTCTGAGTCACTACACCCAATGGCAACATATAGATTTAAAAATATCTAGCCTTAGTAAAAATGTGTCAAATACCTACTATATAGACCATTCCAGTTTTGAATGAAGTTAGTTTTAATGTCAAAAACGGTCTCAGTTCGGTAATTTGTTTCAGTTTTCTGATTTTAGGTACCTACCTATCTTTTTAAATTCGTTGATGATTCATTCAGTTTTTTTGACTTTCTCAACATTTTATTTTATTCTCTGACTTCACATAATTTTCCAACCAGACCATAGGTAACGAACATGTAAAAAATATACATATTTGTAGGTATCTCGCCTACGTAATGGTAAAATGGTAAAATGTATCCACTTATCCGGCCTATACCTACAAAGTCTATATATTCTGAGTCTATGATAAGCAAAATAGAAGATGTAATTATTAATCAGCTCGATTCTTATGAATGAGAAACGAGTGCTGAAAATTCTGGTTGTAGAAGTCAGGTAATCTAAAATCTATGAACTCTTTCAATCTTTGTAACCATTTTTCCCCAAACTTTGCATAGGTACCTATCAATTCTTTTATCACCCTTTGGGAAAATAGTTATAAAAAAAAAGTTGGAAACTAATTTCTCTACTTTATTCCTATGTAGGTACCTACGTAATAAAATTAATAAGATGGAAAAAGTAAAATTTTTCAAATAAAATTCTGAAAAATTGAAATACAAATGGAACTAAATTATTCAGATTAAAAACGAATTTTTAAAATAGGTATAAGCTTTAATTTTTTTTTTTTGGCTTTAGCTTCATGCGAAATAAACATTATTTTGTTTCGAAATGTTGGCTGCAGTATTGGTGTATTATAAAATCGCAGTGTTGAATAGAAGAAAAGCTTACTTATAATAATTATACATACTCGAGTCTTCGTAGCTTTATACTGGAAAATAAATTTTTCAATCTGATTTGTAAGGTGGCGAGTGAGTTCGCCATTATTCCACAGAAGTTTTTTATACTTCTAAAATATGACTCAAATTCATTAGTTTTTCAAACTATAACTTTTTTTTCGGTTGCTTTCCAAAAGCCTTTCAACACCCAACTAATTTCCTATTTTTAGCTTGAAAGCTTCTAGTGGTGTGCCATTCACTCTTTTTTGTACGCTGGCTACCTTTAATAGTTTCCTGAATATAATTATTCATCACTAAGCATGAATTTCTTAAATTTTCTCTTAAAGTTTTTGTACGTTTTTAGCTCGTGATCAGAAAACTATGGTTGACGTGTGTTCGTAATTATTATAAATGAAAAATACAAAATTAGTAAATCTTTATTTTTTTTTTAGCGTGCATACCTGTAGGAGTATATTATAGGAGGTACATAAAATATAAAGATGGTGTAAAGTTTGATATAAACTAAATAGGTATGAGGAGAGAGAGTCGATGGAGGCAATTCTGAGTCTGAACTTTATTCCAATAAAAAAATATATAAATTATCTTGAATAATGACATAAAAGCTGTTCATTTTAGGGTATTTTATACACTTTTAAAACTCCAACTACTTTCCTTCACAATTCAAACAGAATTCTAGTTGAATGACATGACAGAATCTCCCTCGATAAGTTACCACGATCAGCAAAATTTGTTCATGCGAAGAAGACAAGGTGAGGAGTCGTCAAAAAATCACGAATTTTAGTCAAGTTGGAGAGAACCAAAAAGAGTTACGTACTTTTTTAAATATTTGAAATGAAACATGAATGAATGTCGGTGATAATTCTTCATTCAATGAAGATAAAATCGAAAAACCACCAACTTTCATGAGATGGAAAAAGTATCTCGAGAGGGAAATTTTGTCTCCTACCCTCGGTACTCTCACTTAACTATGCCTTTGTTCGCAATTAACCTATCTGTAAAAAATAAGCATTTTATTGTGATTTTTTGTTTCTATGAAAATATTAAAATTTTTACTAAGTATAGGATTTTCACGTAGATCTCGTAGAATATACCTGTTTGTTGGGGGGGGGGGGAGCTGTCACGACTTCAAGAAGATTTTTCTGTAAATTTTTCTATTATAGTCCTCAGACTCCAAAAATTTTGTATATGTGAATATACGAAGAGGCTATATGCCATGGATAATTGGAAGTCCCAGAGCAATACTAATGTAAAGAGATTATATGAATAGAAATATTTTTAAAAGAAAAATATCACAAAAATTGGAACTATCTTGAGAGGTCAATTTCGTGGGCATTTAGGTAGATAAAATTTTTCTTGGTGTGTGGAATCTATGATGTTAGAGACAGATTCCTTCTCTCTGACGACATTTTTAAAATTTATAATTTATTCTGTAATTTGTGACAATTTTTCGGCCAGACCGTGTACCCAATATGTTAAAAATTAAAACCATAATTATGTTATACGGGATGATGGAAAATATGCAGTAACCGGATCTAGGTAATTGTTTTTGATTCTGTGATGATAGAAAAAGTGAACGGAAATTTTTAATCATCTTCGAAATTTTCCTGAATTTGATTGTCGTGAAAGTAAAACGAGGGTTGAGAATTTTTTTCGCCGAGATTGGATAATCAATTAATTAGTTTTAATCTTTATGCCTAGATTTTTTTTTCTCTCAATACTCTTTGAAAAGAAAAAGAAGTTCTAATAAGAATATTGGAAAAATACTCAATTTCTTGATTTTAGTCGTATTATTGGTAAACAGCGTGCATACGTAAAACAAAAATATACATAATAAGTTCATATTAAAAACGAGTTTTTAGAAGATAAGTTTTTATTTATTTATTTTTTTGCTTTAGCTTCATGCGAAATAACTATTATATTTCGTTGCGGAAGGTTGGCTGCAGTATTGGTATATTTTAAAATCGCTGTAATGAGTAGAATAAAAGCTTATAATATATAATTCCTATATCTCACTTTTTTTTTTGAGTTGGTTAAAAATGAATAAATTGAATTAAAGAGATAGATACCCGAGAATTTTTGGAAAAATACTGTCCATTTGGTTCAGATTCCACAACATTAAACTTTCGAAAAATTTCCGAATTTTTATGGATGAATAAAATTTTTATCGTGACAAGAAAAACTAAAGGCTCGATTTCAAAAATGACATTCAAGTAGGTATCAACAGTAACTTGAGAATTACTTACCTCAACGGTTATAATATAGGTATAGGTACATGTTTATGTAGATGTAGATATAAACTATAATGGGAAAAATGTAGAAATGACTTTAGTATCATTCTTGCATTCGGCCCTCTATCACTCTTATTCAGACTCTATCGAGCTTACGATATTCAATGACGAGGCGTTCTTTCACTCATGTTTTCTTAATATTGAGCTTATTATTTTTATCAATTTTATTTGAGTTAATTAAGGTTTTTCTCAGATTATTTTTCTAAACAACTTGTGGCGACTGACCCATTTTCTCCCTGACAGCTCACTTAACTAAATAAAACAATATATTCGTATTTTCTTGGATAGCTAACTCAATGATCAAAAAGCGATACAGTGTATCAAAACTGTGGTAAAAATATCTGTTATCACCTAACTTCTACGCATGCATATCCCTAATTATAAACTGAGTAAAATTTTGAGGTAATTGTATACCATTAAGGGCTAGTTGTACAATAAAGAGTTGACTCATACTCCAGAGTGTCAGTCAAATCGGTATTGTTCAGCTAGCTCCTATCGCCTTCTTAGTTCTTATTGAATGACTGGCTTCAAGAATGTCACGAATTCAAGCAGGTAAATCGACCGACAGTTCGCCTGTTTTATTTAGTTCTAAAATTTCATAACCTAACGTTTTTTTTTCATATTTTTTCAAGTCCATACACAAAGTTTTGTTTTAGAAATTAAAGGAATTTCAACGTGCAGGCTATACAGTGTGTCCGATGAAACGCCGCCATAATTTTTCTGGTAGATAGTGATGGGACAAGAAGTGATTTTTCATCAACATTTTCTTTACACTCCATATTGATGGTGCTATAAATGTTTCAATTTTTCAAAATTTTTCAATATTTCAATTTTTCTTTATTTTATGTTATCATGTTTTAGGTTTGTTGATTCACAAGGTTTTTTAATATCTTTCTTCAAACAAAAGGTTATGCAATATTTTGTACATTTATGTATAACTAATTGCATAACAATCAAAAGTGACTGCCAAATCATCATCAGCATTGTCGTTTCCGTTAATACATTCATGTAAGAAAATTGCATAACTTCCGTTTAATGGGCTTTTGCTTTTACCTTCTTCATCATTTAGAAAAACCTATCAGCAAAATAATTTCGACGTTTCACCGGACACCCTACAAAGCAAGTGAAGTAAAAAACAAAATTCTATTCAAGTAATATTTAAGTTGCGTCAATATTTCTTGCAATAGGCCTATCGTAAAAATAATTATTTTCGTAACTATTTCAAAAATTCAAAACATTACTTACCCAAGTAAACTGACGACTACGAAGACAGAAAAAGCCTCCATTTTTGATTAATATTAATACGACGACGACGTGCTGGTGCACCAAACTAATTTTCAAATAAGATACATTCTCTTTTTTATACCACGTTCGATTGTAGTCTATTAGAAGAAACAAATTGGCTTGTTTTTGACAAGTGTCAATTAAAATGTATGTCCAGGTGTTCGATGCAAACTAATATGCTGTTTAGTTAGAGAATCAATTACGTTTTTTAAGCTACGTTCACGATCTGTCGAAAATGAGACTCGATTGACATATTTCATCGAAACCAAAAAACAATTAGGTAAATTTTCACAGTATCTTCATCGTACATAACAAAATTTTCATTTTGTGTTGGAAAATATGATTCAGTTTTTCTTGAGTAGGTACCTATGAGAATTATATTCACCTGTTTCTTTTAACGTAAAATGAAACATCCATAGAAAAAATAAGAAACAGTTTAGAAAGGTGGTACCTTTCGTTTGATGAAAAAAATTGGTTTTTCAACTTTTCCGGCATGTTTTATTTCGACAATGCACAAAATAACTTAAGCACAGCAAACAGCTATTTGCAATTACATTGAAAAGAAGCTAATAAGTAATAAATTCTATAGCAGATAAACTAATTATTTCAGGATTATTTCAAGAGTTTGTCGGGCCTTCTGGATTTTTATTTCGCCTAGGCCTATGCTTAATTTTTATCTGTAGCTATGAAAACTATAATTCGAATAAAATGTTTTCTTCAACTGCTACAGCCTAATCCTAATGCATAAAAACCGTAAACAATTCATTAAAATACAGGATTTAAAATTCAAACCTAAAAATGATTTGTTGTTTGCAACTAAAATATACGAAATACACAATTATTGAATTGCAGCTGCGGAAGATTCAGTTATTCTTCACAAATATACCAAAAAAGACTCTTCTCTTCAACAGGAGTTTATGCAGTTGACATATTTATTGCGATCAGTATATGGCCAGCATAAATATGTTTCATGAATATTTTCAAAAAAAATTTGTTCTACAGTGAACAGTTTTCATGCAGAGCCAAAACATAGTTCGAATTTATCCAATTCCATTATCAACGAGATTAGGCTATTTTTATGAAAATTCAATTAATTTTCTTGTAGAAAAAGTACAAGTGGACCTATTATAGTGAAAGTGAGTTGATTTAAGTAATACATATACACGTAATTTGGTAAATATAGTCATTCAGTTTATCAAAAAATGAGATTTACTTTCTCCACCGAAGATGATGTATTAGTTTTTTTCAAAATCATATTAATTAATCTCCATTATTTTCCTATTATTGGAAGGCTAAAAATTAGTAATTACCCAAAGGCCTTGGGGTACCTACTGAGATTTTTCCATTAGTTCGTTTTCTATACGTCATATTTCATTTCATGGATGTTCTTAAAGGGGGCCTAATAATGGAAATGAACCATCCGAAGAATCATGAAAAATTGTAGGCCATCTATACGTCATTACATGTAATGGGTACTCATTTTCAGATTCCTAGTAAGGAAATAATGCGAATTATTATGATTTTTTTCAAATAGGTACCTTTCTTCACCGCTATGTATTCTTGGACCCTATGATAGGTAGGTACTTAAGAAAAAAAAATGCAAGAAATTTCGTTCTTTTGAATATTTTATATTCATTAATTTTATGTCGTGAAGTTCTTTTATTGTATATCGCTTCGATAATGAGAAAATTTGAAAAAACTAAAAATAGGCGCGTTTTAACCCCCGCCCTTTCTGGCGAAATCACGAAGTATGTGGTTGGTGTCGTGGCTCCGCCCACGAGTCCCCTGCGCACTAGCGATGCGCAGGGAACTGGCCACGACTGGAAGATACTGGGCTGAGGCGTCGCTGTTCAGTTGTTGTCTGAACACAGAGGCGAGAGCTAGGTGTGTGACGACGACTTATTTTATTGTCCTTGTGACGTTAAACGAATTATTGTAAACTCCTACCACTACATGGTAGCAAAGCAATAGCGTTTAACCTGGACCTCTGGAATGGTTAGATTTCATGTCCTCTCGAAATTATGTTTCGCAAGGGAATTAAAATCAACAAAAAACTACGTTTTTTGGCCCAGAAAAAACGGTTCTACGAACTGAAAATAATAGCTTCCACTCAGAAATATTTTGGATGAAATATGTCTGCCCTAAATTCGGAATTAAATTCTGAACAAGAAAAATATTCTCGTATCAATAATACGCACAATGGATGTCAGGTAGCAATTCTACTAGAAAATATTCATCGTATATAATACGCTTAATGGCCGACGAAAAAATAATCAACATTATTTTTCCGCCGCCCCCAGCGATGTATTTTGTCTTCACTATTAAATAGCGCACAAATATATTGCCGAACTTCAATCCTTTTGTTATACGAAAGAGTATTCGAGACATCGAAGACAATTTTTTATTGTAAATCTCTCTCGAACTCGTACGTTTCTAGGAAACGGGAAAAAAAATAAATAATAAGAGGCAAAAAATCGTCCGAATTTACGAAAAAGACGTAAAAAATTACGATCGACGGCGATGTTTCATCGGACAGGCTTCGACCTGCCGTCGATTCAATAGATACATCGTTTGACTTAGCCATGCCTCACGCACACGGACGCAATTATCCTAGCGAAACACGCTAGCACACTCACACAAACAAAGTTTGATGTAGTGAGCTGCGGATGCAGCGACGGCTTACGCATGCGCACAGCGAATGGTTGGACAACACGTTCTGCATAGTATCCCTATGAAACAACCCCGAACGTTCATTCGCCTTTCCGCAAAAACAACATTGTTGCGCTAATTAATTCTTAATTAATTTACGTGTGTTTGCCGTCATTTAATTGTTTTTTCCACGTGCAGTGCGTAATTTTATTTGTCCGTGAGTTGGGTTATTTTCGCAATTACGAACGCTTTTAAATTCGCCGCGATTTACGTAATTTTTTACGCGCCGCCATATACGCGAATTCTAAAAATACGCGAAGATATCGCCATCTTTTTTTTTCAAATTTTTTCGAATTTTGCGTAATTTTCATTCCCCCCCGGGAGTGTAGTGGTGAAGAGTTTTCAAAGTTGATACCGCCACATAGCCCAGTTATCATGGTAAGTACTTTGAAGATTTTTCAAATCATTAAACTTACAGTTTTTCAAAGTCAGAGGTAGCGGCAATTTTAATTTTCGTAATTTATTATTACGCACAAATGTAAAATTTGAAAATTTCTCTATCATAACCTATAGTGAATATAGTGATGTTATGATTATCCCCTAAAATTGATAATTTTAGTCATTATTTAATAATGTATCGGGACCCTAAGATCGCTTCACGGTCTTAGCATAAAGTAATTTTAGAAGTACCTTATTATTACGAGTAAATTTTCGTTTCGATAACCACTTATCGCCCCAGGGTCACGCCAAAATTTTTTTTTGAAAATACCTGGCAAAATAAGTGACTCGCGAAATAACATCGTATCAATTTTGTGTGTAAAAAACGTAATTTTGTCTACGGGTCACGCCCAATTTTTCGTTTTTTCTAAAGACTTAGAAAAAATTTAGACCCACATGAAAACGTAAATAATTTACGAAAATTCTATCTAAATTTTGATCACAAAAATTTTTTTGGATTAATAAAATCGTATCTAAAATACGCTAAAATTATCTCGTAATTTGAATTACGCGCCGATATTTTGTTTGTCATGCGCGAACATGGTGCGCGTAACCTTGGCAATCATCGGAACGAAAAATTTTCGTCTCGATGACGTCGTTCGTAACTAGGTCACTAGTACAAATTTACGAACGACCCCTTAAGAGAATAGGGACTCGCAATAATTTTATTTCGACTCTTTTTCTTACGAAAAATTTACGTAATTAATTACGCACCAGTAATCGAATAAATCTACGATTTTTTCCTTACGTATCCCTGAACATAAATAAATTAAAATTTGTTTTGATTTTCTATTATCATAATAGTATCCTTTTTCGTGTACTTGTTCACAGAGTGAAACAAATAAGGACACGAACCCCCCGACCACCTCACGAGGTGCCGATGAGATCGATCGACTACTCGATCCGGACACGTTGTTGAGGGAGGAGGAAAATAATAATCCTCCACCCACACCTCAACCGCAACCACAACCGCAACCGGTTCCGGATCCGCCCATGCCAACATGGGCAGAAGAGGTTGACGCGGATGAAAATCAGCGACTGGCGGATGCCATCAATCCTCGACGAACACCTGTTCGGTGGGTGGATGAAATTGAGAATACCATTCCGCCACCCACACGCACGCAACGTGCGCCATCGACGTCGAGTACAACGACGGACAGCACCGAGGAGAGGAACCAGTTCATCGTCACAATCGAAGATTGTGAGGAGTACATGTGCTACCTTGAGGATTTACTCAACACACCTGTAGCTCCGGGCCTTAATTACGACCACATCCTGAATGAAGATTCAGCGATTAAGGCCACGATCAACGATCTCGAATTCCCGCCTCGTGGACTCGAAAAGGACATTCTTCTCGACGCTCGTCGCTATAGAAGAAAGTTGTTGGTGCTACAGGGTCGTATCCAAACCAAGTTTGGCAACCCCAACCCTACACAAACCGTACAGCCAGTACGACAAGGGGGTGACCAGGATGCTGCCCAACGTGACGAGGAACGCCGAAAGCAGGAGGAAGAACGCCTGGCCAAAGAGGCGCTCATCAGTGAGCTTGTACCCCAGGTCCGGGACGCGCTGGAGCAAGTGGCCATCGATCGTAGATCGTTGACCACTTCTGAACATCGCGTTCAGGAGCTGCGGTACAAGATTGCGAACGAGCTTCAGATGGATTCGGAGGAATTCATCAAAAAGTTCGTCACTGAGGGTGCCTCCCAACCCGAACAGTCTAGTTCGAAGGCAGGTGGCAACGATGATACATCGTCTCGTCCGAAGAAGCTGTACGGCATCGTCACAGGTAATAATACTTCATTATTATCGAAACGTCCGTCACTCCCTACCCTTTCGTTAGGTGAGGCAAGAATTGAAGGAGAACCCAGTCCCAAAAGGACTTGTTCGGAACCACCTTTAATCCCCCCTCAAACTCTTTTGGCATCTAACCCCTCATTAGAAATAATGCATAGGGAACCCAATCAAAATTTATTGACATTGCCTAACTCAGCCAATTTAGATAAATCGACTGAAGTACCGATGGATACCGATGTTATCATTGAAAAACCAAGTAATCCTAATTACATTCCAAAATGTTGGGAACAAGATTCGAATAATCAAATTGATATTGGATTTGCGAATTTAAAACCCCCCAAATTTTATTTGGAAAAATGGGACGGTGATATTCTAGGATATCCCGGCTTTATCAACGGTTTTAATAACTACGTTAATAAACGGAACGATATAGCTATACCCCAAAAAATAAATCTTCTACATGGCGCTCTACCAAAATTTTTAGTCGAAAAAATCAGCCATTTTTCTCCAGATAACATAGGTTATGTACAGCGACTGAAATTTTTACACAGTCGATACGGAGACGAATCTAAGATTCGAGCTGAAATGTGGCTAAAGTTAACCGCATATTCCACGACAACTAACGACATCACGTCCATACTTGACGCGTTAGACACTTTGACTGTCATGGTTGACAGATACCGTTTGGTAGCCAACGTCATTGACGAGGAGCAGTTATTTAATATAATTGTGAAAAAATTCCCCCCTCGCTCGTACCAAAACACTTTAAAAAGTGGCGAGCGTCATGTCAAACACATTTTCGAAGCTGTTAGATCTTTTATCAAAATAAGAGAATTATCGGAACCCATCTGTACTTCTGTACCAAACAAGGGCGATAAAACTAACACTCAACCGAATAGGAATCAATCCCAATCGAATCGAAATTTTTCACAACCTAAAGGCAGGAAAAATTTCGCAATTCTTTCGCAAGAATTTGACCCAGCCCCCAGAGGAAAGAATAAATCCAATCCTCGTAGACAATATAAAAGGCGTCAAACCAAAACGGAAGAAGATGACTTACAGCCTAATTCTTCTGCCGCAGATCCTGATGGAAGTCAGTACGTGCAGACGCCTTCCGGACAACGCATACCGGTGTCTATGGTGAGATTGGCGGTGGTGCCCCCTACACCTTGCATTTTTTGCAAAGGGCAGCACCACTCACACCTCTGTCGTGTGAAGAGCACGCTGAAGTCTCGACGGGCGCATTACTTTAAAAACAAGTTATGCAACCGTTGCGGATTCTCACATCCGGAAACTCCAGTGTGCCGCGTAATCCCGCCAGTCCACTGTAGGTGGTTCCAGTGCGCCAGCACCGAACACCACTCCAACTTCTGTCCGAAGGTGGAGTACCCTATTACTCCAGGCCGTGTGGATGCATGGATAGAGTACCTTCGGGAATGCAAGAAGTACTTGCCAAAAGGTAACTTTACTAGTAGAAATACTAATCTGGATGTAAACACTTTTGGATCTAATCCAAATAAACCTTTACAGACGATCCCAGCTACCGTCGTAGAGCCAACCGTTGAGATTCAACGCGACGAATCTAAGGATTTGAACGAAGTTCAGTCAGTTGCCGGGACTCCAGTATTAAGTGAGTGTTTTACATTTTTTAATACTAGAGATAAAGACGCTCATTTTTTGACATTTACCTCGTATGTCCTCGCTCCAAACGAACCCGACCCCGTAAAAATCAATGGTTTTTTCGATTGTGGCAGTAAGCATAGCTACATGTTCTATTCCTATGCCTACGAATATCTGAAAGATAATCTCTCAGATTATGCGGATATTATAAAATTTCGTGGCTTAGCTGGACAGATGTCTAAACAAATTAGAACACAAAAAGTTAAATTCCATTTAATTAAACATGATGGAACGAAAGTTCTCATGGAAGCTAATACTGTTCCCCACATAACTGATAATTTATCAGAATTCGATTTCGAGGAATTTAAAAAACGGTATCCAAGATACGAAAATATCGATTTCTCAGGTTTGGATCGAGGACTTTCTATACAATTACTTGTTGGAAACAACTACATGTGGTCTTTTATAAAGCACATAAAGCACTTATCTCCCACCCTGCAACTAATTGAGACTGACTTCGGAGCAATGTTAGGAGGATTCCTAGGATCTTCCACACAATGTGACGTATTCGATCCCACTTTCTTCACATCCCCAGAAAGCATCGAAAATTTTTGGAAATTAGATGTTCTCGGGATCGAAACTAACAATTTAGTTGAAGATGATGCTGAAGCGGAAGCTTTGCATTTGTTCTATAAAAATATAGAAAAGGTCAACAATCGTTATCGCATACGGTGGTTATATAAATATAATCCCCCACCGTTGGTCAATAATCGTCAGTTAGCCTATAAACGTCTAGAACGTCAGTTACCTAAACTGCAAAAGGATCCAATCTTTTTTCTTAGATACGATCAGTATTTTCTTTCTCTGGTAGACTTAGAAATGATCGAACCTATCGATAACGATAGACCAGCCAAACTGGTGCACTACTTACCACACAAAGGTGTTTACGATCCTATAAAGAGTACACCACTCCGAGTAGTTTTTGACGGATCAGCTAAGTCTAAGAAATCAAATCGTTCTTTGAACGACTGTATGCACAAAGGTAAAGTCATACTAGCCGATCTAGTATCAATGTTAGTCAGTTTCCGTAAAGATCCTTACGCAATAATTGCTGACATAAAAAAGGCTTTCCACCAGATAGGTCTTCACCCCAAAGATAGAGACGTCACACGTTTTCTATGGATTAAAGACCCGAATTTACCTATGAGTTCTAATAACCTTAGAACTTTTAGATTCTGTCGTGTTCCTTTTGGAATCATTACAGCTCCTTTTTTATTAGCAGCATTGCTTTTACACCACTTTCGTCAAGTAGACATGGAGTTTCATGATAAGTTCCTAGAACGTTTCTATGTCGATAATTTGATAGTATCCGTACCCACGTGCGAACAAGCTATAGATCTCTATACTAAATCTAACAAATTATTCAACGACATCTCCATGGAACTGGCGCAATGGGGCACGAATTGTAAACCTTTGAGAAAAGACTTCGATTCGGATTTAGCCCTGACTGAACCACTTATCAAAGTGCTAGGCCTATATTGGGATATGGACCATGATGTCTTATTCATGCCTAACCATAAACCATTCGTAAAACCTTGGACTAAGAGAACTTTTCTTAGAGTACTTTCCTCCTTTTACGATCCCCTAGGCTGGTTTGCCCCAGCATTCGTTCCATCCAGAACGTTTATGAAAATCCTATGGTCCAGAGGACTGAAATGGGATGAACCTATACCGGATAATTTACAAGTCATAGCACAAGACATCCTTGATGACCTTAAAATATGTACGTCTTATTGTTTGCATAGACAATTCTATGAAGGAACATACGACCCAACTGTTTGTCAACTTCACGTCTTTGCGGACGCTTCTCAAACAGCATATTCTATGACAATTTACATTCGATTCTATAACAAAAAATTAAACTGTTATGCAGTTAGATTTGTTATAGGAAAATCTCGCGTGACACCCATGCGCCCGATCACAATTCCTAAATTGGAGTTGATTGCCGCACTTATTGGTGCGAGAGGATTGCGTGCATTACGTAAACCACTCGGTTTACATAATGTACCCACTTTTCTTTGGTCTGATAGTAAATGTGTTCTCACATGGCTATTAGAAAGGAAAGTCCATCCTCAGTTTGTCAAAAATCGAATCGATGAAATCAAAAGTGTACCTTCTGTCGAATATCGACATGTACCATCATCGGAAAATCCTGCGGATGTAGGTAGTAGAGGTTCATCGGCAAAAGACCTTAGCCAATCTAGTTGGTAGACTGGTCCCGTTTGGTTAAGCCAAGATGAAAAATCTTGGCCCCAAACCGATCTTCATATCATTGAAAGTCTCCCAGACACATCCGAAGAATTAGATACTCCCGTATTTTGTATTCTGAAAGATGCACTCAATGTCTCCTCTACCAATTCCGATTCTCTATTCATCGCCGATGAATATATTTTTGACAAACGCCACCCCGCTAAAATTCAACGAAAGTTGAAGTCCTCCAAAAGGTTGATCCCACATTTCCACATTGACTCACAAACTGATCAATGTGAAGTTATCTTGCCACAGCATGAAGTCCTTGCTACAAGATGGATCCCTGATGAACCAAGTTCATCTCAAGCCGTTGATTTGTCCACTAAACCTCCAAATCGGAAACGGGAAACACCTTTCGCAACATTCATTCATCCACCGATGAATACTCCGTTCAATATTAATATTGATAAATTCAACACTCTATCTAAAACAGTACGCACCTTCTTACAATGTTTAAGAGCCGTACGGCGATTTAGTAGACGTAGAATTAGACGGACTAGGTCAATTTCTCCTTATGCTGTTATGGATTGTACTTTCCATTTCGCACTTCTTTGCTTCATACAAGCGGACCAAAGAAAACACTTTGCCAAATTGTTTGAAGTGTTGGAGAAAGATAAACCCCCTCCGTACGTCTCGTACGAAAAATATCACATTCTCATAGATCCGTCTGGGATTTTGAGAACTGTCAATTATCTTCCAGATATTGAATATGCTAAAGATATGTTATCTCCTATCTTAATGCATCCCAAGTCACAGTTAACTAAGTTAATTTTGATGCATACGCATACCACCAACGTACACACAAGTACGAAATTCACGATTGCTGACTTTAGAAGACACTACTTTGTTCCAAAGTCTCTTAAAGTGTTACCCCCAATTCTAAAGAAATCATGCATCCTTTGCAAGAAAGTCGAAACCCGACCTTTCAAGCAACCTACATTTTCATCCTTACCGGATTTCCGCCTTGTACCGTTCGTACATCCTTTCACATATACAGGCGTGGATGTATTTGGCCCGTTCATGGTATTTGATAAATACTTGCCAAAAAAGAAATCCCAGTTGGCCACGCCAACCACTCCACCTTATAAAAAATGGGTGTTGATTTTTACTTGTTTATCGACAAGAGCTGTCCACCTAATCTCAGTATCGAATCTATCTACTGAAGACATTTGGACAGCGTTTATAACCTTTTTCGCAGATAAAGGCACGCCGAAAGTTATCTTATCCGATAATGCGGCGCAATTTCACCTTCTCTCCTTGTACTTACCCGAGTACTGGACGGCGTTCTCTGAAGAACGGAAAATACAAACTAGCTTAGATGAAAAGGCCATCAAGTGGTACTTCATCCCGGCTAAAGCTCCATGGTATGGAGGAGTTTACGAAAGACTGATAGGTATTATAAAACAAGTATTTTATAAAACCCAAGGTCATAACTCTGTCTATAAGAACACCTTTAAGGCAAGTTTGAAAGATATTCAAACGATGATAAATATAAGACCGTTATGCCCATCTCCGGATGAGCTCGATCAGCTAACTCTCACGCCCGCACATTTCATGCGAGCGAACTTAGGTCACCTAAGCAACCCGATTGAAAAATCGAACCGAGATCCTACTCCCACAGCAAAACAGTTGATAGACTCTTGGAAACTTGACCAAGACTATCTTCAGAAAATGTGGCTAGTATGGAAGAGGGAATACCTCCTCTATCTGAGAGATAGACCACCCTCTGCGCTCTCTAACCCAGGCCGCACGGTACCGTTTTTACCTAAGGTAAATGACATCGTTCACGTTTTGGACTATACATCCAAACCCGGTGTCTATAAACTTGCGAAAATCACTGATTTAGAGAAATCTCGTGACGGCCAGATCCGTCACGCTCACATAGAATTCTCCAGCAAGAAAACTTCCACAAGACCTATTAAGTTCTTGGCTCCTTTGGAGTTGGACAACAGAAATGTTGAAAACTAGATACTGCGTATCGACTACCTCCGATACTTTGTATTGATACCTCCGACTGAATCCCTGATACGACATGAGTAGACTATGACAGACCATTACTGACTTTGGGGTACGCCATAATTGGAAATTATGCTCCTAAAAACGGTATAACTACGATTTTTTGGCACCCACTATTACTGTCTAGTGCTTTGTAAAAGTCAACGGGTAATAGGTGTCAGAGCGCGCTTCCAGCATCTTTGATGTTTAACCGACTCGCTAATTCCTACTATTCCTTTGCAGAAACTGTGATCTTTGGCCAATAACTTCGTCCTTATCCTTATTTGTCTCAATGTCCGGCGGTTGTGACGACTTTCTTCGAAAGTAACGTCTTTACTATGGTTCCTGTCGATCGTCAAACGTTACTTCGTAACGAACATAGTTTAGTTTTATTTTAAGTTTGTTTTTATTTTTTTATCTTTTTGTCTTTCTTTTTGACGATCCTCTACCCACATGTACTGTGATTACTATTATTTTAAATAAAGTTGTTTTCATTTTTTGTACATGCGTGTCTAATCTTTTCTAGATTTCAGGTGATTCAGCGGAGGTGGCCTCCGAAGGCCACCCAGGCACACCGCCCCCAGTGTCGTGGCTCCGCCCACGAGTCCCCTGCGCACTAGCGATGCGCAGGGAACTGGCCACGACTGGAAGATACTGGGCTGAGGCGTCGCTGTTCAGTTGTTGTCTGAACACAGAGGCGAGAGCTAGGTGTGTGACGACGACTTATTTTATTGTCCTTGTGACGTTAAACGAATTATTGTAAACTCCTACCACTACAGTTGGAGCATTTTTATCATTTATTGAGGATCCCACCCCCACCGTATTTCGCCGTAAAAACCTTTTGTAACTACTATATTAATTCCATTTCAACTCCATTTTTCAACTTTATTTTGCTGGGCATCTAGGCCTACATCGGTTCATTCAGGACCGTATAGAAGAAATTCGGGCCCAAGAGAAAAAACACTTATAGGCCTTCTAAAAATATGAAATTTGCATCCATTTTCAGGAGCAGTATGTTAGAATTATCTGTGGTAGGGGTTTTACAATACTGAGAAAGCTTATTCTGCGAGCTGAGCGAGCAAAAAAAGTTTTTGGAGAGTTTTTCGTGAAAATCTACTTCTTTTTCACTTTTTTTTTGAGAATTCTAGGCCCCTAAAAATACGGGGCCCGAGAGGAAACGCCTTTCCCCCTCTCATTAAGTCTACGTTCATTCAGGCTACTATGCACCTATCTATATATATATATATATAAACGGGAATGTTTGTCTATCTGTTTCTCGGTGTGTCTGGATGCCCGTCACTTCGGAAACACTCAACAGATCCAGCTGAAATTTTCCGGACTTATTTGCGTTATTCCAAGGAAGATTTTAAGCCAAGTCCGAGGTCTGTATTTCCTCTGGGAGCTAAGTTGTGGATTTTAACCCCACTCCCCAAAAAAGTGCACTCAATGACATAAGTATACCTTCAAAATTTCATGGCTCTATATTGCCTCCTTCTTGAGATATGGGGCTGTAAAAAGTTAAAAACTTCAAACTCAATACCTACCTAGATACCTGTATTGTGAAAAAAATGAGATATATATAAATATATTTTACAGATAGAAAAACAGTTATTTAACTTCTTAGAATGACAATGGGAAATATAGAGTGAGTGAGTGTGATAGAGAGAAGGAGGGAGAAACAGAGGGAGCCGAAGCAGGAGAGAGATCAGCCAAAACAGTATATCATAAATGATTTATTATCTTGCATCAGCTGCTGCGACGTATTGTCCCAGTGTGTGTTTGCCATGTGGGAGGTGCTGTGTTTGATTCCCAGACAAGATATAATTTTTTTAAATTTTTTATAAATTTTTTTCGCAAAATGAGTGGTTAGAGGGGGTAAATTGCTTTTATTATTAATTTTTTTTTTTTTTATATAGTGATTGGTCAGGTGAGGTAAGGTAGGTAAAAGAAATAAATATAAGAAATAAAAATTTGAAAATTTGAAAATTACAAAAATACAGTCACACTAATCTCCTCTATGATGACGAAAAAACTTACCCGAAAATATTTACCAAAAATATCTTCAGCACATACAGGTGTATGTTTTTAGGATTGAGTGAGAGAGAGAGAGAGAGAGGAGAGAGGAGAGAGAGGAGAGAGAGAGAGAGTGAGGGAGATGTATTTTAATAAGCAAACAGAAGCTAACTATTCTTAGCAAGTGGAAAAATCAATTCTGGAATTGCCTGCATCACATAGAGCCAATATCTCCACCATTGATTTTATTTATTTCACTTTTCAAAAATTCAATTTGTAGTTTACAGAAGAATGACTACCATAAAGTTAAAAAACATATCCTCGAATATGAATAGAAGTCGAGCCGTTTTCAACGTGTGTTTGATTCTTTATCAATTATTTATATCTGCATTTTAAAACACGTTCACCAACGTGAAAGAAATACAGACTTCGTGCGACGGACGAATAATGATAAACTCTTAAGAATGCTGCTCAATCGTTGCCTTCGCTCCCTATAATTTTACTCCTCTTCTGAACATTTGTTCTGTAAAACGTAATAGCCTCGTGAAAACAAGTGCACCAATAAAATAAAATGAGTTTCGACAGGTACGTACCCAGTCGGAGGAACTTGGAAATCGATATAGCAAACTTTTGGGTTCGCAATCGAACGGTGAAAGAAAATTTTCATAATTATTTACACAGCACACCTTTGGTCGAACAAGTACGTATACGGCATATCAATACCCATTACCGAAATGGACTATTTAAGTCGCATGTACAGCTCTATTGGTGGACACAATTTGTCGGAGCGACTGCATTACCTATACTTACGTACGCGTGTAAATTGTAAAGTAATATTTAAATAATGTGTTACCTACCCCGTTTGAATGTCGAACACGTCGCTCTAGGACGTAAATTATTCGAAAAAAATTCGATACGACACGCAACTGGCCAAAGTTTTACGCATCGAAGACGATGGAAAAGTGCTGCCTTACGCGATCACCACCGGCAGAATTACAGTCAATCCAAACGTATGGCCTGTTTACGCGCGAACAAACGCGGTGAATAAACCGCGATTAGCAGCTCTGGATCTTCCAAACATTCGAAGCGATATTTGTGAGTGCGGCAATAGCGATATATTATTACATTGTATATTACGTAGGTATTAGGTACCCACTCCATTTTATGGCGCAGCCGTTCTAAAATGGTCGTCGAAGTCGAACCGTGCGTCGGATCATTTTTCACGCGCCCGAGTCGTCCATTTTTTGCAGGTTGCAATGTGCTGAACTGGTCGTCGAGCGACCATATCGTCGCGGCGTTAGGAAAAATCATCTATTTGTGGCACGTGCCCTCCTCGACAATGTCCAAGAGTATAAAATGCAGTTACGACCTGACGGCGCTGAAGATGAACGTCGACAGTACGATTCTGGCCTTCGCTGGCGAAGACGCTGAAGGATGCGAAATTAAGGTAGTAAAAACGAAGTACAAATTTTACAGCCTACGTTTTCGACTGTTGAATTTCCAGCTACGCGAAGATTTTCAGCCGTAATGTGTTAGCCTTATATCGTTTTATGCTCGTATACGTACCTACACCTACACGTCTTGTATAGTTTTGGGATGTGAAAACTTCGACGATAATTCAAATGAACGATCCTCTCAGCTGCTGCCATACTTGTTGTTTTATTACCTGCATCGAATACCATCCGTCCAATAAATACGTCATTTTGTGAGTAACCTACACTCTACCTTTTTCGCGTGTTTTAACTAGGTACTCATCGAGCGCAATTCTTTAGGAAACGAGATCTGGGCTGACTGCAGCATAAAAACTATTTAAAGAGAAAAAACAATTGGTCGTCGCAACTCGCAAGGGCGTAGCCGAGCGGGGGCTAAGAGGGCGATCGCCCTACGACTTTTTCTTTTAGTTAGTCAAAATTACGAAAATTTTGAAATAAAAATCAAACAATAACCCCATAAAATGACCATCACGTTTACTCGCATTAAATCTTTTCCCTCTCCTCCTCCGTCGAAGAAATCGTGGCTACGCTCCTGATCAGTGGAAATGAAAAATCATTTAAAAATTGCCTGTAAGCTGGAGGTTTTGGTAATAAATCGAGCGAAATAATGTAAAATATTACGCAGTTTAATCCTCAGGCTGCACAGATTTTTTTAGGATAAAAAGAGTATAATTATGACAAAAATTACGAAATTGACAAAAAAAAAAAATTTAAAAAAAAGAAGTGTTGTGTCTGTTATCCCGGATTATAATAGACACACAAAATAAAATACGTAATTCAACAAACGATATTTAATTCAAGATGAATATGTCACATTACATTACTCGGTTATCACGTCGTTACTCGTAAACACTTACACTTAATTACTATACAATATTCCTATATCTAATAGTGTCGCACCACACCATAGGGTGGACAGCTAACTTGTGGTGTATTGGAACACCGTCAGACTAAGAGTTCGGAGATAGTAAAACTACTCAGAAACTCTGTAGAAGGCAAGTGAAGTACCGGTGTGAATCGATTTACCAAGTAACTTCTTTTTGGGCCTAAATTGTTTATGTTTGCCAAAAGTACCTATTGTACATTCCCAAATAGTGCTGACAGATATGCTGATTAGTTGTACATCTGCATAATTGTTAGCTCTATTAATTGGGTTACTAATCGGAGGTAAGGGTGAATATTTAGAAGAAATGTTTGCCGTTAATTGTTGCGGAGTATTTAGGTCAGCGAATATATTTGTCTGCCTAAATACGACGGAACAAGAAGGAAAAAAATGGTCAGCAGATAACTCTTTAGTGTCGCAGAAGAGAAAAAGTAAAAAAAAAGTGTAAAAAAATATTTTTTGGTAAAAATTGGGATACTTACTAAGAGTATTTATGAAAGAAAACAAAAAGAGAGTAAAGTGCTCTTCTTAAACCAAAAGAGAGAGTTGTCTTTTTTTTTTTTTTACCCAAGAAGAGAATAAAATCTGTACTCGTAATTTCCTTTATAATTTGTCGTTGGTGCAACCAAAAGTGTAAGCAGTTTTCATTTTGAAATATATGGGTATCTACATTACACCAATTATACTGATTACTTTGACAAAAAAGAGATACTTTGCTAGAAAAATATCTGATTTGAGAATGAGACACCAATGCCCTTTCTGACCGTCGTTTCGTTTTTCCTCAAAAGATTTTCTAAAATTCTGTTTTAAATTTCAAACGATCGGTCTTCTTATGAAAATATTAGATTTTATCCCAAGGTCAGTGGCAAAGGAATGATTTTTCAATTTGATCTACTTCGTGGCAAAAAAGTAAAAGTTCAAGCTACTTCTGAATGACAAAGTCAAAGTTTGTAGCCGAGTTATAAAGTGACAAATAGACTTTTGAATCAAATTGACTGGTTTTTTTTTTTTTTCTAAAATTCAAAAGCATTTCGAAGGTGATATTTAGCAAAATTGAATGTTAATGAGACAGTAACCGCCGAGTCAAAAATCAGCCAATTTGATTCAGAGGCCGATTTCCCATTGCTACTCAACAATAAGTAGGTAGCTTTTTACGTAAAACAACTTGAAGGGTGAAGAAGATTCAAAATGCAATGAAAAATATCAAGTTTTCAAAACTACATGAAGAAACAGTTGACAAAAAAAAGTATCCTAGACCCCTTATACAAGCTAGGTACCTGATTTTTGGTGCAAAATTTTTCAAAATGGCACCTAACGCTGATGACTGATCGAAAGAAAACAACAATAGCTCGAAAATAAAAAAGTTGATGAAATTTTCTGAAATTCGATTATCACTAGTCTCCAAAATAATTGAAGTGCAGAACTAATTTTAACCGTAAGAACGCTTTATTTCGTCGGCGACAAGATTCAAGCTTTACGAAAAACGGAACATGAAGCACAAATCCAGTCTTCAATTAAACCAACAAAAATAAAAAATTCGAACTGTTACCTACAACGGAACTGAAAACTGGAAAATTTTTTTTTAATACGCAAATATTAATTTTGATAAATTTTGAAATATAGCCGTTATCAAGATATTTCAGTCTGACTAAAATCGGTAAAAAACAGAAAAATAAAGAAAAATGATACAATCCTATACTTAATTTTAATTTAGCATATTTAGCACTGTAAAATAGTTTTATAGCGACGTAATACTCTGAGTGTAAAATGAAATATGGAAATTCACTCTCCTTTGGTACTGCACTGGAAACCAAAGTCTCCGCTGAAAAAATAAATGTTAAGCTTAATCTTAGTTTCTCAAAAATCGTTTATATTAGCAGTCAAAATCGGATGAATTTTGCTAAATTGATAAGTCCCTTTGAGTAGACGTTGTAATGTGGCTTTCAATTCTCAAAAAAATTAATGATTCTTCTTATAGTTTAATCAGTGATAATAATTTTTTATTGAAATTCGATGGAAGAAAAATTGTAAAATATATCTCTATGACTCAGTTAACCTATTTATCAGAAATATTTCCATTTTCCCTCAGTATCAGGTTTGTATCGGTAATTTATCCTCTTTAATGTCTTCATTTCTTTCATTAGGTATATTTTTTCAGGGGCTAGGAACCTTATTTAGTTGCTTTTTAACAATTTTTTCAATTATTTCGAATGAATTAAAAATTTTTCTGGACAATTTAGCACTTTTACACACAGTATTATCCGAAAAACAAAGTTTTTATATGACCAAGGTGTATGGAACGGGGAAAATTTCTACATGGTGCAGAAAAAGAAGAATTTGTGCATGCACACTTACGATTATTCATTCACGTTTTGACACCACTGTCCAGTCATTCATGCGTACCTACTTTTGATATTACCTGCCTGCCTCATGTACTATTACTTTTTACACATCACTCACCTGTGCAAAAGAGTAGGCTACTTTTTCTTTGTTTTTGTTTTCCCCTTTGTGCATATTTTTTTGGATGGTAAGTCATTAAAAGAAGTAGAGTGTGATACACGTGCAAAGTAGGTTCTGACTCGTACTGCAGTCACCACATTCGTAACAATCACTTACTTTTCGCCCTTGTATCTTAAATAACTATTTTATGACACGTGTGCACGTGCAGTAAGTATGCAGTAGGTACAATATTACTCCCACGCAGAACACTAGAATTGGCCACTTTATATACGCTCAAATATTTTGCATTCCATGCATAAAAATACACGTTGACAGAGTGCGCATGCTCAGCATGTGGTAAAGTTATTTCTGCACTCTGCTCCAGAATTGATCTTTTGGTAGGCTACACACTCCACGAGCCAGGTCAGGTGGCTTGAAAATGTGCGTACTCCATACGTGTTATACGAAAATGTAGACATTTGTTAGGCGTACTTCTCTCTACTTATTAATAAGGTTTTTATTTTATAGTCAAATTTTAAATGATTTTTCATTGATGTAGAATATCTTTACCCTTCGTGTAGGAGTAATTCTTGCATTTTAATGGGTCCAGTTTTAAGTACCTACTAAAATTTGTTTTTATCTGCACAGAGGATGTAAAAAAGGTAACATAATTGTGAAAACAGCCGACATGGAAAAAATATCCTTCACCAGGAATGCCCATAACTCGTTGGATGTTATTAAAATCAAGTGTTCTGCCGATGGAAAGTACATTGCATCCAGCGGTTTTGATGGTTTCATTCGTGTGTGGAGCTTCCCTCATCTAGAGCTCGTTTGTTCGCATAAAGAATCATTTTGTAGTAAGGTAAATTACAAATACTCCGAAAATTTGATGGTGAATTTCTGTGTCAACAAATAAAATTTTATTGTACAAAGGGTATTTCATGGCATCCGTGGAAGTGCTCGTATTTGTGCATTGGAACCACTAATGGTAGTCTATCATTGGTGAACGTATCCAAGGGTAAAGGTATTGCTCACGTGCAAGATCCTGAATCGATAATTTATGATGTCAGTTTCAACAAAATTTCTGGCGAACTTGTCGCTAGTCAAGCGTTTTGCGAACGAAGTAATTTTCTTTGGATTTGAAAAATAAATAAATTCAATCGAGTCCACTGCCGCTCCATTAGAATTAATTTTTTTTTATTTACTGTCAGATTCGGAGCCGGTGACATTTCGGTCGCAAATAAATGTCTTATCAAGTTTTCATCGTGTAGTGGATCGTTTCGAGGGCCACTGCAGAAAGGTATTATTCCTCGAATGGAGTCCGGATAATCGAATTTTGGGTAAAAAACAGACAAAGAAACCTGAATGCATGAAGTATCAGTGACTAAGTTAGTGCATAATTTTTTTTTGGTTGCCCAACTTGAAAATATCTTTTGTAGGCGCACGAGATAATTGAAAACTTTTTTTTTGTGGTGAAGATTATCTCCATAATCCTACCATTCCCACGCCATTATGAAATACAACTAGATAATTTTATGTTTTTATTTTTTCCACGAATGAAAATTTTACGTTAAATAGAAATTCGCCAAATTGTGTATAGAAATATAGGTAGTGTGGAATACCTTGTCGTGAGAGATATTCACACTAGAAGGTCTTCAACAGTATTTGCGTGTTCTGCCACTTCATACAAATAAGTATGGGAGAGCCAAATCCTCGGCGAACACTGGCGATTTTTGAGCCGGTTCTGAGAGTTTATATACCGAATTTGGCACACGCACACGGACACACATACGTACGTATGTATACGTAATTATGTCATACGTTGCGTCGTTTCCTGTCTCCGTCGAGATGATAAGAAACGACGCAGTGCGTTTGGTACCGAGTTGTGACATTACCGAGATCGTTATCAGGTAATTGATCTCGACTCGTACGATGTATCTTACCTGTACGTACGTACAGGTACGAACATACAAACGCATTCGTGTGTATTTGTTTAACGTCATAGAGACGAATATTGCCAGCCTTTGGGCGGCGACTGTCGTCGAGGGGTGCGAGCCCCTAAAACCTCATACGAGTAATGTCCCCACAGCTACTCCCCCCCAGTTTTCGCGCCGCAAAAATGATAAGTCGCGTGCCTGGGGGGACTTATCGAGTCTACTGTCTTTGGTCTCGTTCCCACTTAGCGAGGGCAGACCCTACTGCGGCCCCGACGCATTCGTAGGACTGTTTCCTAGCGTCTAACCGGGCCTGGTAGGCGTCCCTGCTGTTTTGCCCCCTTCTTCTCGGCGGTCGTTGTTGTGGGGCCGGATAGTAGGGATGGGAGCGGTGAGACAGGTGGGGATCGGTCAAAGTCAGGGGCCTTGGTCTTCTGTACATCGGGGAGTTAGAACTCCCAGATGGTTTGTAGGCCAGGCTAGTGGTGAGGGGAGGGCGTGGAGTTCGCACCTCTTCCACCTGGGGTTGTCTCGTCTCCATCCTCGCTAAGGCTAGAGACTCCGGAGGTGGGTTTGCCACTTCCGGTACTCTTTCCGGCGACTTTGGGGGCGAAAACAACGGAGGAAGGGGGGCGGACATTATTTTAACTATGTCCGCCGCCGACGTCGTGTCCATCAGTAACTCGTTTTCCAATCTTTCAGCTTCCTTTTCGTGTTCCAACTGCTCCTTTGTCTTTACAGGCTGAGGGGCAGGTGGTACTACGAATTGGAACGGTTGAGCCGAAAACGGGGTACCAGTTGAGGACGACATGAGGAAGGAATATCACAAGGTTTATAAAAAGAAAGAAAAAAGAAGAAAAATGGTAGAAATTGTTTTCGGCTTGTTTAGTTCGACAGTCGAAAAGCGAATGAAAAACTTTGCGAGAATATTTTCGATCGCAGCTTTATTCCAAGTCGTTATCTTTTTTCAGATTTGTTCGGAGGGGATAGTGCATTCAATATTCTTTAGCTTAAAAGTTTTCCGGTTAAATTTGGTTAAGTACGAGCAGAGTTAAGCGTGTTTGAATTTTCGTACTTTGAATTTTGTATTTCACAAAGGAATGCACTCTTCGTTTGTGACGTCACGATCTATTGACTATTTTGTTATCGGTATTGTTTGTCAATAGAAACACGTTGCAATGTTTTTCTTCCGTATTGCACGTGGATTTGTTTATTCGTGTCGTATTTTTATTGTACGCACTTTTTCTCTGCTTATCTGAAGAATTTCTATTGTTACGAATATTCTCAGATTCTCGTACGTCTTTTTGTGCGGGTTTGTATTTTCCTCTGCGGATATTAACTTTCGTGAATATTTTCAGTTTCTCCGTGCCAATCTCTCGGATTTTCGAGTTGGAATTTGGTTTTTCTGCTTTCTGCTGCCAAGGGGCCTGCCTCTTTTTCGTGGGCACAAGGGGGCCGATGGATCGTATTGTATTTTGACGATCTCGTCATTGAACTTCACCGTTTTCTTTATTTTTATTTTTTCTTCTGGTGATTTTTGTGATTTATCACCTTTTTCGACTGGGTTGTCCTCAACTTTTCGTGGTTGTGTTGTTTCGGACTGTTCAGTCTGTTCTTCCTTTATTATTTCCTTGTGTGTCGTCTTCCTTGTTGCTCTTTGGAGCATTTTCTTGTCGTCGTTTATAAGGTATGCAGGTTTCAATCTGTCAATTGAAATCGTTCTTTGTTCGCCTGCAATTAGTATCACGAAATTCTTGTCATCTCGTGATACAACCTTATAAGGACCGGCGTATGGTTTCTCCAACGAAGATCTTATTTTCTCGTCTCTAACAAACACATGAGATGTTGTGGCCAAGTGTTTGGAGACATAAATCTTTGGTTGGCCATGACGAGCTGCCTGGTTCAGGAAGTTGTTGGCGTCAGTCCGTATGTCTTGGACGAGCGTTTCGGGGCTAATTTCTTTCGAATGGGTGAAAAAGTCCCCTGGTAGGCGTAGCTCTTCGCCGAGCGCTAGCTGCGCTGCAGAGTGACCCGTGTCCGTTTGAAGAGCAGATCGAAGGCCCAAGAGGATGGTTGGTAGTATGTCAACCCATCTCTTGGTGTCGCAAGCCATAATGGAGGCTTTTAAAGCTCTGTGCCATCGCTCAACTTTTCCGTTTGCTTGAGGATGGTAAGCTGTGGTGTGATTGTGTTGTACACCAAGCTTCTTAGACAGCTCTTGAAAGAGCGAGCTTTCGAATTGACGACCCTGGTCCGTGATGATGACTTCAGGTACGCCATAGCGGGCAATCCAGGTGTCGTATAACCTGGCAGCTACCGTGGGAGCTGTCATCTCATGGAGAGGAACTGCCTCTGGCCATCGAGTTGCTCTATCGATCATCGTTAACAGGTATCTGTGTCCTTGGGATGGGGGTAATGGACCCACCAGATCTATATGTATTGTTTTGAACCGCTCCGTTTGTTTAAAAGATTTGAGAGGCGACCGAGTATGTCTTCCTACTTTGGACTCTTGGCAATTCAGGCAACTGCGAGCCCATTTGTTGCAGTCGGACTTCATCCGAGGCCAAACAAATCTTGATGATACTAATCCAGCAGTGCATCTTGGTCCAGGGTGCGATAGATTGTGCACACTACTGAATGCCAATTTGCGATACTTTGTCGGCAGGAATGGCCTATTCTTGCCTGTACTAATGTCGCATGTGAGTAAAACATTAGTACCAGGGATTTTCCTTTGTCTCAATTTGAGAGCTGTGTCATCGTTCGACAACAGTTCTTGCAATTCTGCATCCCTTAACTGTTCTTTAGCTATTTCAGCGTAAGGTAATTGAGACGGTGCCGAGATAGCTTCGATCCTACTAAGAGCATCAGCTGGAGTGTTGAGTTCTCCACTTATATACTGGATGTCCGTAGTCAACTGTCCTATGTAGTCCAATTGTCGAGCTCTTCTCGGGGAAGCTGGTTCTGTCTTTTGCGTGAAGGCATGTGTTAGGGGTTTATGATCTGTATACACAGTGAAACATCTACCCTCTAATTGGTGCCTGAAATGCTTCAACGCAGCGAATATTCCCAGTAACTCCCTGTCGTATGTGCTGTAGTTCTTCTCGGTTTTTGATAGCTTTCTGGAGAAGAAAGCGAGCGGTAACTTTTTGTCATTGTCCTTTTGGTACAGTGTTGCACCAATAGCAAAGTCGGACGCGTCAGTTGCGACACATAACGGCAGACTTTCGTCTGGGTGAGCTAGTAGAGTTGCATTTGCCAGTGTTTCTTTTATATTTTCGAAGGCTTTTTCAGCTTCTTCAGTCCAGTCGAGTGGAGTTTTATCTTTCTTCTTGTTTGTTTTTATCAATGCAAACAGCTTACTTTGTTCGGCTGCAGCATTTTTAATGCAACGTCTGTAGAAATTCACCATCCCCAAGAAGCGTCTTAGTTCTGCTACGTTGGAGGGTTTCGGGAATTTCAATATGGGCTCTACCTTGGTCTTCAGAGGGGAAATGCCTTCGGTCGAGACTTGATAGCCGAGAAAGTCAATCCTGGATTGTTTGTATAAACTTTTTCCAACATTGATAGTAAGTCCAGCAGCGTGTATACGTTGTACGATGGTTCTTACATTCTTCTCGTGCTGTTGCTCACCGCCTTCTGAGCAAATGCATATGTCATCCAAATATGCATATGCAAACGGCAAATCCATAAACAGTCCATTGATGAATCTTTGGAAAGTTTGTGCAGAATTACGGAGTCCAAACGGCATTCGAAGGTATTCGAATAGCCCAAAGGGGGTTATGACCGCTGTCTTTGGGATGTCCTGTTCGGCCATTGGAATTTGGTGGAATGCCCAGTTGATGTCGATTTTTGTGAACATCGTTTTACCCTTCATATTTGCATTGAAGTCCATTATGTTTGGGACTGGATAGCGATCAGGAACTGTTTTGGCATTTAAGGCCCTGTAGTCTCCAACGATTCGCCACTCTCCACTGGCTTTTTTGGTCATGTGGATTGGGGAACTCCATGAACTTTTTGAGGGGCGGCATATGCCTTCTCCTATTATGCGATCATAGTATTCCCGTGCTGCTTTGAGTTTATCAGGCAGTAACCTGCGGGCTCTAGCATGGCAAGGCTGTCCTTTAGTTTCTATATAATGAATGGTATCATGTTTATAGGTCGGATGCCTGCGAATCGATGGTTGAGTGACTCCAGGATAGTCTGACAGAATCCGTAGGAATTGTTCGTCGACTTTCGTGCAACTGGATATATTGGTGTCCAGTTGGTACGCTAGCGTTTTGCCTTCCACCCATAGACCAGTATTGTTGTCTATGATTTTTCCATTTTTGAGGTCTATGACCAGACCGTAGTGCGCGAGGAAATCTGCACCCAGGATCGGAGTTGGAACGTCCGCAATTGTGAAGGACCACGTCATGTCTCTTCGCAAACCGATGCTTACTTTGCTGGATTCTATTCCGTAAGCTGGAAGGTTTTGACCATTCACAGTTCGGAGGTAGTATTTCGGAGGAAATGCCTTTTGGTTTTTATCTACTGGCAAAATGCTCAAGTCAGCACCTGAGTCAATTAGGTAACGTCTCCTATTTGTCCTGTCCTTGATGAACAGGCGGCGTGAATATTTTTTTGAGGGATCTTCAGCCGCATAGACGACCCCTCTTTCTAGTTTGACGACTTATTGTATGATTTACCCCACCATTGGCATCTGTTGTTGCACTTGGTGGCCTCTGCGCCAAACCTATTGTGAAAGAAGCAGGATTTATCGTCCCAGTTTTGAGACCGGGGTTTAGGGGACAATGTTCTTCTTGGGGGAGTTGGACTCTGACCCCTGGTAGAATTGCCCTTGCGGTCTCTGGACCTGGATTTTCTGTCGTTACTTCTATTGTTGCTTCTGCTTTTCGAGCGGTTGTTGTTTCTACCATTTCTTGGATTATTGCTTTTCTTCTTGATTTCACTAGTCAGCTGAGCTATCTGGGCTCGAAGCTGGGCTAGTTCTCCGGTCTCGGTTGATACTGCACTGATCGAGGATGTTGATCTCGAATGTTCCAGTGCACTATCTGCACTCTTCGCTAGGAAGTCTAGGTCCTCGGAATTGTTTATTACCGTGGTACCTATGGCTGCCAGACACTGCACAACATGTTGGGGAAGTTGCTTGCAGAACTGGTTTCCAATAACTGACGGTGACACTATATTATTGGCCTTTTGTCTGAGTTTGGCCATGAAGGTGGAGGGTTTGTCGTCTCCAATCTTCATTCCGCCCATCACATCATCAATGATTTGGTTCTGAGTCTTACCAAACACATTTCTTATTTTTCTGCAGAACCAACTGTATTTATCTGCTTCCGCCGGAGGGCATTCCATGATATCCGGAATGCGGCGTATTATTTCTGCGGGCATGCCGCTACAAATGTGTGAGTATTTTTGGTCGTTTTGCAGATTCTCTGTCTTAAAACGACCCTCGAGGAGAGTTAACCATAATTCCACTTCATTTGGTAGGAAGTCCGGAATCTCTATCCTCCGTCTTTGGACAACAGGGTTCTGCAATGTTTGCAGTTGCAACAGCTGCAACAGCTGTGCAAGTACTTCGGGGGTCAACTGTGGCTGACCACTCCCGGCTGCTCCTGTTTGATTTGATGATGGGTTCGGGTTCGTGTTTCCGTTGGGCATCGTGTGCTGGACTTCTCTATTTGTGCTTTCAACAAAGAGTCTTCCAGACTCCGTAGGTTGTCGGTCTGGGGTCGAAGGGTCGGAGTCTTGGCACAATTGACGACCGCTTCTGAGTGTTCGGGCTGTTATTTCGTTTGGGTTAACAACAGCTCCCAAACGTAAGGCTTCTGGCCTCCGGATTCGTTTTTGTTTTTCCGGAGTCTCAAAGACTTCTGAGTCTCTGGTCGAAGCTGGAGGAGTTGGCGGATGAGGGCAACTTTGTTCCTCCAGGTCTACTCGTCTTGGTTCCCTTTCGGCAAATATATTTGGAAGGGGGGTTTAATTTCCCACTTTCTAAGTCAAGACCTCTGCTTCGACAGCCAAAGGTGTCTAGATCTTGTAAAAATTATTTGTATTACAAGTGAGTAACTCGCCAGCGCACCGCGCCTCTTTTTAGTTATAGCGCAACGCGCCTCTAGACACCCACGACGTAGCCAAAAAATCACGTCGGGTCACCACTGTGGAATACCTTGTCGTGAGAGATATTCACACTAGAAGGTCTTCAACAGTATTTGCGTGTTCTGCCACTTCATACAAATAAGTATGGGAGAGCCAAATCCTCGGCGAACACTGGCGATTTTTGAGCCGGTTCTGAGAGTTTATATACCGAATTTGGCACACGCACACGGACACACATACGTACGTATGTATACGTAATTATGTCATACGTTGCGTCGTTTCCTGTCTCCGTCGAGATGATAAGAAACGACGCAGTGCGTTTGGTACCGAGTCGTGACATTACCGAGATCGTTATCAGGTAATTGATCTCGACTCGTACGATGTATCTTACCTGTACGTACGTACAGGTACGAACATACAAACGCATTCGTGTGTATTTGTTTAACGTCATAGAGACGAATATTGCCAGCCTTTGGGCGGCGACTGTCGTCGAGGGGTGCGAGCCCCTAAAACCTCATACGAGTAATGTCCCCACAGGTAGGTAGGTACCTAACGTATATTTTCACTCTTGAAATTGTAGCTTACCTTTATATTGATGTCACAAAATTATATTATTGGAAGAACCAATTTTAGAGTTCTGCTTGGGAAAAATTATTCCAGAAACCAATTTTGGTGGAAATTTTTTTGTAATGTGTTAGGAAAATGAAACAAGTATGTACCCGAGTCTGCCTCAAAAAAGTTGTGTTAAATTGTTTATTTTCCCAGATACCTAGCTGTTTTTGTTCTTTTCCTATAGTGCCAAACGAAAGAGGAGGATTTTATACATGAAAAATACCACCAATATTTTTTTATCGTACCAAAATTTGTAGATTGATGTAAATGTATGCAAATACTTGTTAACATGATAGCGAGCGTAGATTTCATCCGATAGGCTGAAACTTAGTGCATAAATAGACTTTACATCAAAAGTAATTCTTGAAAAAGTTTATGCTCCTTGTTTTTTTCGATAGACGAGGAATTAAGTACAAAGACAGACTCTTTAAAAAATATATTATCTCAATTTTAGACTTGACTTGTTCCTTAGTTCTCGAGTTATTGGTGAATTCGTATAATTTAGTGTTATTTTTGATTAATAGGTAGGCTTCTGTGATGGCGAGTTCAGGATTAGCCAAATGGGGAGCGGAAACATTAAAATGTGATAAAAAAATTTTTAGTGGGTAGACAATAGGCTACAGGTGAATTGAGGGGTAATTTTATTCAGTGTCAGTTTGTTTCTAAAGGAGGAGAAAATAACCCCTGTCTGTTCCCCTAAAATCCACCGCTGTACTTCATGCTTCATTCCATCTCGAAAAATAATTATAAAATTTAGGGCAGATTTTTGAATGATTATGAAAAATAATTGTACCTTTGGTACCAATAAAACGATTGGTTCGAGAGAGAGCCTAAAATCATTTATTAAAAATATCACACAGATTGATTTAAAATTATAAGCAATATGAGAATGAGTATAGATGTGCGAATAAAATAGGTAAGTCAAGTATAAAATTAAATAATGATCAGTTTAAAGTTATCCGTGTTTTAGAAAAAAAAATCCTAAAATTTAAATGGTGATTCTGCGTGATTTTGTTTAAATACAGGTGTGGAGTAATTGGCACATCCTTAATCTTGCAGGTCAAAACTTGATGAAAGTAGGTACCTATATGTTTTTTTTTTTTAAATTAAAATTTTCGGTAACTGGGTTTTATTGGTTTTTATTGATTGGCAAACTAATATTTTGACTCGTTTTTGAAATTACAGTCACCTTAAATTTTCAATTAAATATAATTTTTTCCCAACCTATTTAAACCGATGCATCGCGTCACTTTATGCATCCGGGTGTTCAGTTATCGATGATTTCGATAATCGCGAGAAAATATTAATAATAAGTTATGAAAAATTTTTTTCAGCTTCTGCTGGCTCTGATGAAACAATTCATTTATGGAAATTTTTCGAAGAAAACACGAAAAATGCCCCCAAAGCAAAGAAAACTAAAAGCGTTTTAAATTTGGAACATTTTATACGCTAATATACCTATTCACATTGCAAATTTTATTCTGTGAATGAATTTTATAAGTACCAGCATAATATGTTGTTCATGTCTTTCAATTTCTTTATTTATTTTATGTTTTAAATTTTTGTGTTTTTTAATTATTTGCTTTGCGTTTTTTCGTTTTATTATTAGCTCATTTTCATTCAATAAATAAAACATGTTGGGAAATTTATTCTGAACTTTTTATTTTTCTGCATGAATTGGTACTTCTACTTCATTCAAGGGAAGAAGACGTACCTATTTACAGAAATTCTGAGAAATTTGCTGAATATCATCAGCGGCATCAGTGGCATCAGCGGCATCGACGCATACCTACGTTAGAAAATTTGAATTTAAAATTTTTGTTGCTTTTTGAGAAATAGATATACCCACTTGACCTAAACCTGCAATTATATCAGTGAAAGATGAGTATTAGTTAAATATCGAATTAGAGAAGGATCACTAACCTTAAAAACATCTAAAAATTCTCGGAGCTTCTGTACGCATTAGTTACCTACATTGATGTTTATATGTCTTTTTCCGAGCTTGCAAAGATGTAATTTCAGATAGAAAACGAAAACTCTGTATCTCTCAAATTAAATTTGTTTTTGAGCAAACTTCCATAGTCAACGAAAACAACATTATTATCAGCTTGAATATTTTCTTGGTTCGGCTTATTTGTATTTCATTCTTTTATTTCATTCTTTTCTTCTCAAAAGAAATTATTATTTTTTTATTTAAATTAACTGAATTTTTTTTCTTTTTCTTTAAATAATCCACAAGTTTTATTTCCCCAGACTAAAATGCAGCATTCCTTACCCGCGTTGCAAAATGTATGCAACTGGGAATGAATAATTTATTAATCCATGCAGTTAATGCGCTCCTGCTACGGCTCGGTCTTCCAAACATTGCACTTGTTGAGAGAAATTGCTCACTTTCCTACCTAGTTGTCTAATATATTATTTTATTAACTACTCGATCAAAAAATAGGGGTTTATCACCTTGTTAAGAAGTGCAAAAATTACGTTTTTCCGATGGCCTTAACGGGAGTAAAGTAGTTACTTTACCTCTCTAGGGAGAAAAGTATCAAATTATTTTGTTCATCGCGTATATTATATTATATGAAGAGCTGGATTTCATAACAATCATGACTGGAACATGAGTGCGAATGACTCAAGATTGTTAAAACAAAGATGGAAACTCTATTTTTTTAAATTCCAAAATTTTCTTTCGCTCAGTTAATAAAGTATCGTACGCAACTTGGTTGGAGTGAACAATTATCAATTTATGTGGTTACAGCACTCGTTAATAATTTCTCACTTTCCTCCCATGTTGCGTAATATACTATTATCATTCATGGAATTCGATATCATCGTTCTACTTTTGCTGCGTTCTTGAAATTATATTTGATAAAATAAAGAACAAAACAATTTTAAGAAATAACCTAAGTAGGTATATCGAATTAAAAGTTATAGGTACTTAGCACTCTCTCATTTACTGGGTACCGCCGAAACTTCTACCAACGCCAAAGGAACGAATGAAAAAATTGTTGAAGATTTTCTCATCAAATTTTAGTCTTCATTATGGTGTTGATCGAAGTAAAAATGTAGTCTAGTTACTTTAATTTGTCAAGCAGACTGCAAATTAGTCAGTAAATACTGCCGATACTCATCCATCGACTAATTATTACGTCAACCATTTCAGTTTTCTCTTTACTGAACAAACACACGTACATTTTTTTGACACCTGTCAGAGAATTTGAAAAAAGTTAATAGGTACCTACCAAACTACGAGCAAACTGTAGGTAGCATTCCCAAAGAACTATAAAAAAGGAAGAATTTTTTGTGGTCAATAGTCTGTGCTCCTTGCACCATTGGATTTGGTAGTGTAGAACATCCAACATGGCAGCTTTCACAATTTTGAGCAGTTTATGTTTGTTGGGGTAAGTAGATGATATTGATTTGTTTATGTTGTAAGTTATTATTGTTTTATTGGTTCATTCGAAAACACAAAACATACGAATCTACCAAAAATATTATGGTATCTTCGCATTACAAAACAAAACAAAAATGCCAATAACTCGTCAGTTGGAAATGTAGATTTTTCTTTGAATAGACAGAATTTCAGATTAGGTGTATTTCAGGTTGCGTTCAAAAAGCTGTAATTTGGAAACTAATGGGCCGATTTCGGCCATTTCTTAACTTGACCGAGATATACCCACAAACAAAATCGAATACTCATAAGATATTTTTAACTATACTTCACAGTTGTTTTCCTGATGTTCTCGCTTAAGGGTCAATCTTACCAAAAATGTTATTCTCGGAAAAAAAAGTTTTCATAAGATTTTCTACAAATTAAGTGATTAACACATTTTTCATAGGCGCAATAGTTTTGGAGTTGAAAGCTGTTAAACATATTATTGCTCAAAGTTTTGTTTTTATGGAGCTGTAAAAGGGGTAATATCAAGTTAAGGTTTAGAAACGTTTATGTTTCATGATTTTCATTACCCAGAACACAAATTTAATGAAATAATTGCCCAAAATTTTTAAAAAAAGATTTGTTTCTCAAGTCAACAGGTAATGTGACGACCTAAAAACTGCACTCAATGAAAAAATTTCAACATTGAAAAAAAAAGGAGCAAGATATATTCCAATTCTAACATAGCTGAATGAATATAGATAATAAAAAAAAAAATTCGCCACTTTATCTGTTATTTTCTATACCAAACTACTGCATACCTATATATGGGTAGTATATGTATTAAGAAGACCGAAAGAACATGTTGGGCGTCAGTACAGAGCCCAAAAATAAATTCACAGAGGAAAGCCGACTAAGGCTTCGTAAAAATTGCGATATACATATGTAAGGTTTTTTCAACTTAGGGAGTAGTGGGGAGCTTATTTCCAAATTTTCAACAGAGCTCCCTGATGGGACCGGGTTTATAACATTTTACAAATAACTATACATATTTAATTTCATGGAACTTACTTAGAGTTTCACTCACCATGATCCTTGTATCCACTTCATATTTTATCATACTTTTGTAAAGGGTACTTTACATCATAGATTACACACCCCAAGAAAAACTTTTTTTACGTAAATGTCCACGAAATTGACCTCTCAAGAGAGTTCCAATTTTTGTGATATTTTTCTTTTAAAAATGCTTCTATACATATAATCACTTTACTTAGTATTGCTTTGGGGCTTCCAATTATCCATGGTAAATAGCCTCTTCGTCAATTTAAATTTACAGCGAAATCTTCTTGAAGTCGTGACAGCCCCCCCCCCCAACAAACAGGTATATTCTACGAAATCTACGTAAAAATCCTATACTTAGTAAAAATTTTAATATTTTCATAGAAACAAAAAATCACAATAAAATGCTTATTTTTTACAGATAGGTTAATTGCGAACAAAGGCATAGTTAAGTGAGAGTACCGAGGGTAGGAGACAAAATTTCCCTCTCGAGATACTTTTTTCATCTCATGAAAGCTGGTGGTTGTTCGATTTTATCTTCATTGATTGAAGAATTATCACCGACATTCATTCATGTTTCATTTCAAATATTTAAAAAAGTAGGTAACTCTTTTTGGTTCTCTCCAACTTGACTAAAATTCGTGATTGTTTGACGACTCCTCACCTTGTCTTCTTCGCATGAACAAATTTTGCTGATCGTGGTAACTTATCGAGGGGGATTCTGTCATGTCATTCAACTAGAATTCTGTTTGAATTGTGAAGGAAAGTAGTTGGAGTTTTAAAAGTGTATAAAATACCCTAAAATGAACAGCTTTTATGTCATTATTCAAGATAATTTATATATTTTTTTATTGGAATAAAGTTCAGACTCAGAATTGCCTCCATCGACTCTCTCTCCTCATACCTATTTAGTTTATATCAAACTTTACACCATCTTTATATTTTATGTACCTCCTATAATATACTCCTACAGGTATGCACGCTAAAAAAAAAATAAAGATTTACTAATTTTGCATTTTTCATTTATAATAATTACGAACACACGTCAACCATAGTTTTCTGATCACGAGCTAAAAACGTACAAAAACTTTAAGAGAAAATTTAAGAAATTCATGCTTAGTGATGAATAATTATATTCAGGAAACTATTAAAGGTAGCCAGCGTACAAAAAAGAGTGAATGGCACACCACTAGAAGCTTTCAAGCTAAAAATAGGAAATTAGTTGGGTGTTGAAAGGCTTTTGGAAAGCAACCGAAAAAAAAGTTATAGTTTGAAAAACTAATGAATTTGAGTCATATTTTAGAAGTATAAAAAACTTCTGTGGAATAATGGCGAACTCACTCGCCAACCTTACAAATCAGATTGTAAATTTATTTTCCAGTATAAAGCTACGAAGACTCGAGTATGTATAATTATTATAAGTAAGCTTTTCTTCTATTCAACACTGCGATTTTATAATACACCAATACTGCAGCCAACATTTCGAAACAAAATAATGTTTATTTCGCATGAAGCTAAAGCCAAAAAAAAAAAATTAAAGCTTATACCTATTTTAAAAATTCGTTTTTAATCTGAATAATTTAGTTCCATTTGTATTTCAATTTTTCAGAATTTTATTTGAAAAATTTTACTTTTTCCATCTTATTAATTTTATTACGTAGGCACCTACATAAGAATAAAGTAGAGAAATTAGTTTCCAACTTTTTTTTTTATAACTATTTTCCCAAAGGGTGATAAAAGAATTGATAGGTACCTATGCAAAGTTTGGGGAAAAATGGTTACAAAGATTGAAAGAGTTCATAGATTTTAGATTACCTGACTTCTACAACCAGAATTTTCAGCACTCGTTTCTCATTCATAAGAATCGAGCTGATTAATAATTACATCTTCTATTTTGCTTATCATAGACTCAGAACATATAGACTTTGTAGGTATAGGCCGGATAAGTGGATACATTTTACCATTTTACCATTACGTAGGCTAGATACCTACAAATATGTATATTTTTTACATGTTCGTTACCTATGGTCTGGTTGGAAAATTATGTGAAGTCAGAGAATAAAATAAAATGTTGAGAAAGTCAAAAAAACTGAATGAATCATCAACGAATTTAAAAAGATAGGTAGGTACCTAAAATCAGAAAACTGAAACAAATTACCGAACTGAGACCGTTTTTGACATTAAAACTAACTTCATTCAAAACTGGAATGGTCTATATAGTAGGTATTTGACACATTTTTACTAAGGCTAGATATTTTTAAATCTATATGTTGCCATTGGGTGTAGTGACTCAGAATGATTAACGTAGCTATTAAAATGTTAATGTACTTAATTATAAAAATGAGTAATTTGTTCATTTTGTTCTTATTTTGTTTCAGATGCGCTTTGGCACTTCCAACGCCATGCCTACCGATCGTCCCTTCAAAATGTGTCACCCCCAATACGCCGTACAGTTTCTTCTCTTCCGTCTACGAGTCCCAATACTCCTATTCTTACTACAGTGCCAATGTGTGTGCCGCCGTTGGTATCGAATCGATTCCCGAATACATTCCCACCGTCTTGTACGAGGATATCGAAGAGATGATGCTGCAGGCAAAATGCAAGTGGCTCAGTTCGTTCTCCACCTATTATCCGCCCAATATCGCAAACCAATTATGCAATTTGCCCAAAGAGAAGTTGATATACGATTTTGTTATGGTGTACAGCGGCCCTGGTACTCTTAGCGCTTTGGAATCGTTAATCGAACAAGGTTTTCGGGTAGCCCTCATCGAAGAAGGTTTATTCCCTCCAGCGGTGGCCAATTCTATGTACTACAGACACTCGATGTTGAACTCGCCGTTTGTTAAACCCTACCCAGCCTACATACCTGGCTGCAATACTCCAAAAAAATTTTACGTGCCCAACTGTCTCGGAGGAGTCAGTGTGTTTGATTTCAACACCTGGAATTACGGATCTAAGTCCATCTATGAAAAAATGGCACAATTTAACGACATTTTTTCATGGGAAAATGCGCAATCGCGATACAAGAAATTTGAAAGGTACGAGAAAACAACGACAAAGACGACAGAAACAAATGTGAAAGTTGATGCCTGCGGATGTGTCAGCATATCGAAAAAGGTTAGAGAAACGTCTGTGACCAGAAGTATCTCGACAGTGTTTCAGGAATTGGGTTATGGAAATGGCTTCACCCCGTTGGACATTGAACAAGCTCCAGGATTATCAATTGTACCGCACATCGGCAGTGGCGGAAGCAAATCCTTGTTATATCCGCAAGAAATATTCAAAAAACTACCCTGCTTCGACAATATTGACTTGATTATGGGATTACGAATCGAAAGACTGATTTACGAACATGGTAGAATAGCCGGTGTCGAGGTGATCACCAACAATGGACCAATAATCATTTACGCCAGATACGACGTCATCTTGGGTTGCTCGTCTATTCCCATGTTCGAGCTGCTGACTCGATCGGGAATAGGAAACCCACTCTACATGAACAAGTTTGGAATTCCAATTGTCAGCGAATTACCTTACCTGGGACAAAATTTGTTAGTAAATCCGATCTGCATTAATCCGTTCATTAGATTCCCGAAGGGTACTCTGATTGATGAGTACGATACCGATTTCGGTTCGTTCGACTTCATATTTGGTGGAAGTAATCTGTCGGAGGCCTCCAGTCTCAGCTATTACTCCGCATTCCTCAATGTTCGTCAATCTCAGACATCTAATATCATGATGAGGTTCTATACTTTCACCAGTTCCATGTCTTACAGAATCCAACTCACTCTGTACTACTACTTTCAACTCGACTATGAGACGGTTCAATACGTAATAGAAATGTGCAAATATTACGACCTGCTCTTTATTGTTCCCCAACTATTGTCTCCCAAAAGTATCGGTACTTTGGAATACGGAGAGTCACTGCAAGATTTACGTATTAATTTGGGAATGCTGTCGGAGGAAGAGGATATTTTAACCATGATCGAAGCCCTTGAATTCATCGAAAAAATTGGAAAAACATCCTCATTCACCAGTATTGGCGGTGAGTTCATGAATTTACCAGTCAAATCTTTCCCGATGATGAATGGTAATTTCTACTCACCAGAGTGCATTCGTCAGTGGCTACCCTATAGCTGCATTCCCAACTTGCATATTGGTGGTGGCGCAATCATCGGAACCGAAATTAACAACTCTGTCGTCAATTCTAACTTTTACGTCCATGGTATCACCAACTTACAGTGCCTCAGTTCAGCCATTTCCCCATACCCCACATACTCGGACAGTATTGCCTTCAGTAGCTTAATCGGTCGCTATGGTTCCGAATTCATCCTTGACCGTTATAATAGTGGATTTTACGAAAAAATGTCAACATCCAGCAGCAGCTCGTATGACACCGTTATCTCTGGTAATGGAATTGGAAGCATAGGAAGCGAATTTTCCGAAACCTCCATTTCTGAAAATGAAATTAGAAGCATGGGCTACATTCCCAATAAAGGAATCATCCCGAGTATAGACACATGTGGTTCAAACATTGACCTACTCTCGGGCTCATCTATAGATTCTACTTTATCTTCATCCTACGAATATGGTATGGGTACTCGTGAAATGGAGGCCATCAGCGCATCCAAAAATATTCTCGGAGGAGGTGGTTCTTCATTATCCAATATCGATATTGACGTGGCTTCCAGCAACAACCAGTTGAATAGTTTTGTATCAAATGGAATATCAACTTCATTCTCAGAAAGTGAAAGTGAGGCTCTCTCATACTCAAGTGACGTAATGACATCTAGTAATGGCCTCAATAGCATGTGCAGTTCGGACTCTAGCTACGCAGCTGCTGAATCAGTATCTGGCTCTACAGCCGTGTTGGGTAATGGTGGAATGATCTCCGAGTATGAAGCATCCCAAGCTGAAGCCTCCTCCTCATCATTCCAAGCAGTTAATGCTGGCTATGGAGGTGTGCAGAGTGTTTCTCAATCAGCCTCTGAGGCTATCTCCTCGACTTATGAAAGCAGTACCATGTTTGGCGGTTGTTAACCATTCTCTTGTTCTTTTGTTTTTCATCTTTATCCATTTGATTGTTCTAATGTTTCCAACTTTACCTTAAATGTTAAATAACTCAGTTTCTTTTAAAATATCACAATAAATCTCATGGCATATTTTCATTCAGACTTTCTTATGTCCTTGTAATAATTCTCAACATAGTTTTTATACTTGACTTTATCATGGAAGTCGACACTAACCCTCATTTACTGTTACAAACTTACAGAAAATTTACATTTCTGCGCTATATTTCGGCATAACTTTGCTTTAGTTTGTCAAGTGGAATCTACATTTCTCAAATTCTTAGCTAAACTATCTTTTTTTGTTTAAGTTTCTGTAGTTTGGAAGAAGGCACTTAGTTTAGTGATCGCTTAGTTCAGAGTTAGTTTTGACTATGAGTACTGGCCTGAACAAGATAAACAGGTAAATAGGTGTCTACTAGTAGTTATAGAAAATAGCTTCACAAAAAGTTTGTTCATCCATTTTGAGTGGTTCTTATTATTTTCAGTTGCCTTTATGCACGGATAATTACCAAAAAATCGCAACTTATATTTAAGCCTATCGAATGAATTTGTTTCACGTTTATTACTGGCCAGTTGTATCCATATTATAACTACTAAATCTGTTATACAAAATAATAAGGTTTTTTCTTTATAAGAGCATCGCACAATTCCTACTCAATGATTTTGCAAAAATTTTGGTTCAACATGCCTATCTGTATAGGGGTCATTTTAAAAGTTTGGTTTCAAAAGCTCCACTTTAAAGGTTATAATTAAACTCAAAAGTTTCAATGATATCTGTTGTATAAAATTATAAAATTTCATAAGTCCTTCAAAAAGTTTATTTTTCAGCTTCGTTTGGGAAGTTTGGTTTTTGAAAGCTCAACCATAAAAGCTATAATCATGCTCAAAAGTTTCAAAGATATCAAAAATGAATGAATGAAAATTTCAAACATACTGAATGAATCTTGAAAATTTTAGCACAAATGTGTAGCCCATAAAAGCCTCCAACACTAAGTTTTATTTCCATCAATCAATTTGCAGAGGCTCCACAAACTCCCAAAAAATGCAAAAATGAACAAAAAGTATAAATATATATATTAGGTACCTATCTAAAATTAGTCAATACTAGTTTTTACCAGTCAATACTATTTATTCATAACCTCTTTTGGTAATACTAGTTTTGACTAGACAATACTGGTATAGACTGAAAATGATTAATATAAAAAGCTGATCTTAGTCAAAACCAATTCTTATTCATTATACCAATCTGTACAATAAATGATGGGGGCTTTGCCCTCAAACCCCCTTTTTAAACATTTTTAATTTCTTAAATCACCTCACCCTTACACACTCAGAATGATAAATGCATAGAAAAAAAAAATTCCCTAACCACCCACCATATGATAAAAGCAGCCATATGTCCAAAATTATTTCAAAAGAATTAAAAATTTTAAAAAATCACAAAAAAAATAGGATAATAGGAAATAATAATTTAAATTTTTTAAATTTATTTCTGATACATCCCTATGCTTTTATCATATAGTGGTCATTAGGAAAAGTGGGTTGTTTAAAAACGAAAAGTTGGTAAAAAAATTGGGAAAAAGGGGTTTTATTAGGCAAAGCGCAATGTTACACATTCGTACAATGATTAGAAATGATTTTGACACCTCACCAAACCATCCACTGAGCCATAAAAGCATAGGCATATGTCAAAAATTATTATTTTTAAATTTAAAATTTTTCTAAAAATAACAAAAATAGGGCCATAGCCCATGTGAGATAATAATCAACAATAAATTGATAAGATTGAAATTTGTATTCATTTTTGTATAATTCTGATCGTAGTAATATTTTTTTCAGTAAGGCGTGTAGTCGAAACTAAAATAAAATTTTGGTTTGGTCATTAATAGTTTTAAACGAAGAAACATTTTCTCTTTGGTCAATATTAAAAAGGGGTTAGAAATAAATTGTACTGACTGGTCAAGATTTGTCTTGACTAAAATCAAGTTTTGATGGTAATACACGTATAAATACACGCGCGTGCACGCGCACGCACACACACACACACACACACACATATATATATATATATATGTAAGTTTGTTTCCAGTATTTCACTCGATCTAATTTGCACGTAAATAAAGTTTTGTGAACTCGTAATCAAAAGCAGAGTTTGTTGACACGATTAAAAACGGTAGTGAAATTAGAAAATTCAAGATTATTATACACAAAGAAACGAACGCAGATACGACTAGGTTTTATCTGTCTTTATGAAACGGCGATTAACGGGCGAATGAATCTGTGAATGAATTTGATAAATGAAATCGACGTTCGTTACAAAAGGAAAATAGTCATGTTGAGTATGGTCAAAAATGATGTCATTTAACAAAGGATGGTTGAGTTGATAATACATGAAATGACGTAACTTAAAGATAATAATATTGGAATGGTAAATATGAGATAGTCGAATAGTGTCGATTTCTTTATGTGGGTCAAACAAAAATAAACATTACGAATTCATGAATGAACGAGAGTAACATACGAAATAGTAGCTATTTGAAAAAGAAGATTGTTCTTTTATATATATATATATGTAAGTTCGTTGTGTGTCGCGAATCTAATTTGCACTTCGAAATAAAGATAGTGTGAGAGTTTAAAATTCAAAACTATTTATTCACATGTAATTATAATAATGGTGAAATTAGAAAATTTGGATATTTCTTACACACAAAACGAACAAAGATTTATTCTGTTAAACTGGGTCAACGTTGATTGACCGCACGAAAGGATGAATGAAATTATCAATGAAAAATAATCGGAAGCGAGCTGCGAAGTCGATGATGATAACAAAGGAAAACGTTCTGGTTAAGATTAGTCAAAAATGTTGTCATTGGATAAGAGAAGGAATAAATTTAATGAATGAAATGACGTTATTATAGATAAGTAAATCGTATGCAGTTCATTAATACATCGTAACAGCTTAGCCTAGGTCAACATGAAAAATAGTCAAAATCTCGCAAGTATGAGCGAGATTTGGTGTAATTTGGGAAAAGATGACATCGTCTTTTACATATACATATATATATATATACAGAGTGATGCAGGACATCACACACCATAAGAAATATTATATTAAAAAAAATTAGATGTATTTAGTACAATTACATGCAAATTGAAAGCAATTCACTGTGAGTAAATATGAAAATATGTATTATTGATGAGAGTAAAAAACCACATTTTTAACTTTTTGAAATTGAGCAAAAAATGACAGGAACTTAGACCCCCAGAGAAGTTTTATATCCTAGTTGGTAGTTTCACCTCTAGTATTTTGCCATACCACTGGGAATCAAATGCTGCTGTTGGATTAATACGGGGGCAAATTATAAAATGGACAATGTAAAACAGTTATGGGAACATCACTTGTATGAGGTTTTAGGGGCTTGCACCCTTTGACAACAGTCACCGCCCAAAGGCTGGTAATTAATTATCTCTATGACGTAAAACCATTTACACACTTGTGCGTTTGTATGTTCATACCTGTATGTATTTACAGGTAAGATACATTGCATAGGCCGTGATTAATTACCTGATAATGATCTCGATGATGTCATGGCGCAGTACCAAATGCGTTGCATTGTTTCTTATCACCTCAACAGAGGCAAGAAACGACATAACAGATGACATAATTACATACGTACCTATATGTACGTATGTGTGTCTATGTGCGTGTGCCAAATTTGGTATATAAACTCTCAAAACTGGCTACAAAATTGCCAGTGTTCGCCGAGGATTTAGCTCTCCAATAATTTACAGTATGATGGCAGAACACGCAAACTCTGTAGAAGACCTTTTTGTGTGCATATCTCTCACAACAACAGTTAATAATTGAAAGTTAATTGATGTATAAACGAGTGTGAAGTGGAAAAGCTGCGTACAAAGTATTAGGTATTATTATGATTATAATATTGTTAGTTATAAAGCTGAAATTGAATTTTTGAGGGTTGGATAGATGGATTGTTGAATGTTCATAAGGCTGTTGAACCACTCGTAATTGATTTAAAGGCATACTCCAAATCTGATTAGTAAAATGTAATGTATCCGCTGCCTCCCCCACATTATGAAGTAGTGTATCAGTCGATAATTCGCAGCGCATATTTCAAATTTTATGTTACCTACAAAAATAAAGAACTTACAATACTTGTGGATGGTGCATGGACAGTGGCATAATTTTCACATTGATGCAGAACATCACGCACCAAATGGAGTTTTTGAATGGTTTGTAATGTCGTGCATCACCTCGTATATATATTACGTAGAAGAATTTGAGGGACCTATATATTCGTGATCTACTACTCAGGATCGGCGCTTTTTCACAGGTCCCGCCTCCAGGTCCCGTCAATGCACTAAATACAATAGTTTATACTAAAACAAATATAGATACCTACTTACAAAAAAAATATACCTGGATAAATAAAACCTCCTTCTTTTTTTCAGTAGATTAAAAACAATATAAATATTCATCGATTCGAAAATTATTGCATTAGGAATATGCTGGGTATTTTTGATTTTACATGAAAAGTATTCCATATTGTAACCCTCATCCACTCCTACGCCGCATTCCCTGTGACTGAAAATAATTTTCTCTTTCACGCGTCATCAAAATATATTATAGCCAAAACTATTGTAATAAAATCTTTCTATTCATACACGAAACTATGCTTGGTGGTAGGACAGTAATGAAATTTTTCTTAAAAAGTACTATTCACACGTTACCGAGCTTTTGTTCCAGTTTCGCAAAAGGGTGCCCCTAATTTATGGTCAAGTTTCCTATGCCAAGATTCCAGTCAAAGATCGTTAAATGAGGGTGCCATTTTGGCTATTGTTCGAAAAGTTACGCACTTAGATCGTAGATCAAGCACACTGGTATCGTGATTATACTTTTCTTTTTCTTTTTTTTTTTTTGTTACCTTTATTCTTCCCATTTTTGGAATATGAGAATATTTTTTTTTTTTCGTTCTCGGACTATAATATTATTACATTGCAACCATTATCTATTGTTCGTATATACGAGGAATTTTTGGAAAAATTACAGGGTAGACCGAAACGATTTCAGGTAAATCGTTTCAGTTTTATTTTCTTTCAAAGGTTGGAGAGAAAAATACAAATTATTTTCGTCATTCTAAAGGCCTTGGAAACGTAGATAGGCCATGTACTTCAATTCGTAAAAATGTGAAAAATAGCCCACGTAAAAAGAGTTTAGAATATTATTTCGATGTAATATACGGATGTAATAATAATTTTTTAGTTATAGTAAACGCGTGGATTAATTTATCTTATAGTTTATCAAATTTCACATTTTGCTTTGGACCAGAGTTCGAAAGCCAAATGAAAAAGCTATCACTTTCGGCTTTTAGCTTTCAAACTTTGAACATAAAGCTTTCACATTCGGCTTTCAGCTTTTCACATAAGGCTTTCGACTTTCGACTTTCAGCTTTTTCATAATTTTTTAAAATTTTTACAAAATTAACTTCGAGAAAATTTATAATTTTCAAAACTGGAAAATATTACACTGAAAATTTCCACCAGTGACATGTAAACAAAGAAAGTCTCCGTAAACATAAAGCTTTCGGCTTTCTATTTTTTATTCTAAAATTTTTGGACTTTTGGCATTCGGCTTTCAGCTTTCGGCTGGTTTTCAAACTCTGCTTTGAACAGGCCCACGAAATTGTTGAATTTTTCACTAATTTGTAACGAGGCTAAGTTTTAGAATTTTAGGTACCTAGGTACGACAAAAAAATTAAAATGCAGCAGGGTAGGCGTAGGTCACAGGGGCTAGGGCTGCAGTGTCAGCGTTTCTACTGATCTGAATTTCAGAAAACGCTATTTAGCCTATTTTAACAGCAGTAAAATCTTACAATTCGTACTATTTCTCTATTTTTTCATATAAGACAGTTTGAATATCAATATACAGGGTTTCCGAATTTAATTTGGCAAGCTGGCAGATATGAATAAAACTGAATGAAGTAAGAAATAAATTTGTGGGCGAAAACTCGCGTATTCCCAAATTGGAGGCGTTATTGTTTTCTTGAGTATTGAAAAATCACATAATTTTAAATCCACGGAGTTTGGAAAATAAAGAATTATATATCACCTTACTTTTCATATTCTCAAAATTGAAGGAGCAGGAACACATTTAAGATTCATATAATTTAGTCTTTATTTTAAGAGACCAGAAATGGTGAATTTTCAATTTTCAATTTCCAGTGTATTCCACTGTCAGTTTTGAGAAAAGCCAAAATATGGGGAAATAATTTTCATTTTTTTGCAGCAAGTGCTATCATTTGCCCAAATATAAATTTGTATTCCGCTGATCAACCCTTTAGCTTATGTAAGTAGAAAAGTTTTATTTGTCAATATTTGAAACACAGTAGTGCCTACTATCAGAGAATATGTAACTTTTTACACATGGAATTTTTTCTTGTTTTATCGAGTTTTGGCCGTTGGTTTTGGTTCCCCACAGGTAAAACATTTAGAAGAATGAAAAAAAAAATATACAAAGTTTTATAGAAAAATCATCGAAGTTAAAGAATAAGAAAATGAAACAGTATAACAAAATTGGAGCCACATGTGTTTACGAGTGGTACGCGCTCACAGTCACACAATTTACTGGAGGAATCTTTTTTTCAATGATAATTCAAATTTTAACTGATGGATTTTTAAATTTTTTTATTTTAAATCAACAAAGGATCAAGACAATTAATTTAATAAATGATTCATTTAAATCAGTTCCATTCAGTGGTTCTGGAGTAAACTGGGGATAAAAAAATCAGCAATTAAAAAACTACATTTTTTTATTTGGTTTCCATTGGTTGAGTTTCTGAAATTTATCATAGTGTTTGTTACTTTTTGTTTCCATTTCCATTACGTTTCCTGATTTCACCAGAATTTTTCATTCAATTTCCATTTCAGATTCCATTAAAAAAAAAATTTTTTTCTTGATTTACAATTTTTCAAATATCGATATATTGATATTTTTTCGATATTTCCAAAAAATATTGATATTTTTCAAATTTTCTCTCCCGTATAAAAAATTAATCTGGTGAGAAACGGAAATGGAAATGATTCATCGTTTAGTTTCCATTATGTTTCCGTTATTGGTCTTGAAACTAATGGGTTTATTGTTTCTAATTTGGTTTCCATTTCAGAATATTGGTGTTTCCATTTATTTTGATTTCCAGTCAAAAAAATATGGTTTCTATTTCCAAAAAATTCCGTTTCCATTTCTCAATCCCTGGAAAAAACTCATTTAGCTCTTATACTTAATAAAAGTAGATATAAATAAATATTTACGATATTTATCGTAGACGTGTATAATACTCTATACGTATAACCTAAATGGCCAATTTCCTATATAATGAGTGTATTAAAAGTTGGTCCAAAATAATTGCTTATGTACACCTGATGCTATTGGCATATTGTTAAGAGAAATACATGTAGTTAGATGGACAAAAATTTATTTTTGAAATTTATTTGCTAAACTATCCATTGTATGGAAAATTTTATGGATGTTGAGAATACTCCCTCTTAAATTCTCTACCTACATGATTTTGCACCAAATACAACCGAAAAAATTAATTTAATTCCATATAATTGAGTGTATTTTTCATAAAAAATGCCAGTACCTTAAACGCAAATAGGCAATGCACACGGAAACATTTTATTCGAAATTAGCCCTCTATGTATGAAGTATACATGTCTATGATATTTACCAACTTGCCTCAGAAAGTTCGAACATTCTGTATACAGGGGCCACACAAGGGATGATTGGTGATTGGGAGGTGAAACACTTCGATTATATACATAATGGACTGCGCATACTGATAAAATTAACATTGGCTTATATGGAGACACCATGAAGGCATACATTTCATTCAAAAGTTCCCTTTTTTCAGGATTTATCAAATATCATACGTCAATTGATTAAATAATTTGGAGGGATTTGCATTGTCATTTTACAAAATGAAAGTGTTTTTAAAATTAAATAGCGTCATTTATTCCTTTTTAATATTTGTAGGTGAATTCTCCTCGATTCGTTGCTGAATCCTAATTAATTTAAAAGCGACGAATCGAAGAGAATTCGTAGATGAATTCTGTGAAAAGGACAGTTTGATAAGGGAAGGAACTTTTGAATGGAATGTACATTTCATTGGGTTGCCTTCAACATTTTATCAGTATGCACAGTCCATCTAGTATATGGTCAAAGGTGAAACACCTCCTTTTGGTGTTTTTTTTTAAAGTGACTTTTTTTTGGATTTTTTTGTCAAAATTTGGATTGTTTCTAGGCGTGTTGTGAAACTTGATCCATTAAACCTCCACTAACAAAATTCTTTCACTGGGCTCTTGCCTAGATCCTATATCAGTATCATTTCTCTCAAAAAAAGGTAACCCCGGGGAATTTTAAAGCAGCCCATCGATAAAATCATTTCAATAAAATTTATATCAATAATTATATTATAATTATTATCAATATTATTTTTCTTGATAAAAGTTGACGTTGTAAATTTCAAAACTGTCCCCCAATAAAATCTTTTTCGAAAATAAAATTTTTAATGACAAAAAATTTTCGGTCGACTGAAAAAATCAATAGTGCATAGTCATTTGTCCTGGAGACAATAATGGAAGGTCATTTGCGAAGCTGTAATATGAAGGCTGGAAACTGTATTCGAGCAGAGGAGGATTAGAGGATTACCTTCAGCGACAAAGCTAAGGGAGATGGGACGATAGGGGAGGCCCCCCAAAAACATATTTTTAGAGACGAAAAAACTGACTAGTAGTATGTATAGATGTAAAATCGTAGAATTCGATGACTTTTTTTCATTTTTTTTTTAAAGAGAATTTCAAAACTTTGCAGTAGTTGGCAATTTTAGAGTTAAAAAAATTAACAGTTATAGGTAATAAGGCTAGTTAAAATTTTTTTTTTTCAGTTGTTGGAAATTTGAAAAATTTCAGTTGGCAATTTTCGTTTTTCTCCCCCTCCCTTAAAAAAGGCCTTCGCTACGTCCCTAATTACCTTTATCCTTTAACAATTTAACCACTGATTTTTCTTCTCTTTTTTTGTTTAATAACCTGGTATTTGTTTAAGAAGTAGCTCACGAACTTTATAGTCACACCTTCCATTTATCAATATGTTCTATTGCTTCATGAATTTTTTTTTTTTTTTTTAACAAGAAAATTAGTGTAAGGACTCGTAAACTGGGACTGCTGGATTTTTCGCAATCTAATTTCGAAGAATGAAATTTTTTTCACACATTCTCGCTGGATCATGTACGTAGGTAAAATTTCGAATAAATCTAAAACAGTAAACAGATTTCAGGCAACACCTGATCCGCGAACGTAATTGCTAATTGTTTCTTCACGAATGTGGACGTGAGGCCTAAAATCTTCTTTGCATACACAAGCTTTCCAGACGAAATTAATGCTGTGGTTGCTGCTAAAACACTTTAAAAGAGACTGTGACATATCATTAAAGTGAGATAAAAAAAAAATCGATTTTGACGTTATTTGTCCATTAAAATGATCAGACCAAAAAATGAACATGGTTTTCACGTTTGCCAATCAAAAATCGGTTGACGGCGGCAACTCAAATTGAACCGTTTTGTTTTTGAAAGGGGTTAAACTGAATTAATCAACGAATACGTCGAACGTATAAAAAGCCTACGGAACATTTTTTTCGCATTAACCGATCTAATTGCAAAATCATATTGCGCCAGCCTATTTACGTTCGCCTACCGTCATCATTCTAAAATCATCTTAATTACATTTCCAACGGTGTAATATATGCCTACTTCCGAAAAAAATAAAAAAATAAGAGAAAATTATGCGACACACATTTTGGTTTGCATCATTCTAGGCGGCAGATAGTATACCTACATAGGCTACACAACCGACGTCACACATTGTCGTTGTTTTAAGCATGTATTTACACGCATATATTACGCCAACGATGGATTAAAATGGCCTGGAAAATTATTTTCCTCACAAATGGAAGCATACTTCAAGGATTTTGTGGGGCTAACCGTGATAAATTAAGCTCACAAATATTTAAAACGTGTAGGTGTACCTACTGCTAAAAACAGCTTCCTCGTATAAAATGATTAATCGTGCGAATATAGTGGTGCACAAAAATTCCTCTCAAATTTTCTGCGTTACCTCCGGTGAAAAATTATGAAAGCACGTTTCAAACTTGAAGAGTTTTTAATTTTTGTTTGTTTTTTATTTTTCTGTTTTTTTTTTTTCTTATTATTATTACTATAAAAAGAAAAAGAAACAGCTGGAATTTTTTGTTGAATTTCGCGAAACGAAAAACTATTTTACTGGTCGTAGAAAATTAATCGTATGAAGCTATGAATCATTTACAGAAAATTCGAGATTGCTTCATTGTTTGCAAGTGTCTACGGCGACAGAACGGTTGATTAGGTATGGCATAGTAAAATTTTCCTTACATCAGACAGCATAAAATTCGATAGTTCGAAAAATAAGAATAACAGCGACCAGGGGCGGCAACTTGGATTTTTCTGGCATGTACCAAAATCGAAAGCGCAGGCCACGGAGTTTACAAAAAAAAATTATTTTTTTGCAACACCTAACCGAAAAATACGTTTTCTTGTGCCTCTATACTGAAGAAAATGCAGCGAATTTCAATTTGACGTGAAAAAGTGTGATCGAGCGCATGGGCGCTTGCAAGTTGACTTTTTTGCTTGTGGCTCGATTACTTTCTTGCAGGGCTCAATTTTTTTTGTTAAAAATAGTCTGTGAAAAAAAAAAAAAAAACAAAAACAATAATATTATTAATTTACAATTTCATTCCAGTAACATTGATTTGTTTCTTGTGTATAACCGTTTTATGGGGCGAGGGCAACAATTTTAAAAATGTGCGAGTTCCACTGGTATACACTCACAAAGGACTGATGTGTAAACATAAAATAGTGTGATTGTGTGCGTGTGCAATGCGACATCGTGTAACACACACAAACGAGAATTAAAATTATAAGAGTTGCAGTTATGCGAATCTGACGATTGTAATTCTCATTTAGCCCTTACCGTAGACACTCAGCGCTAAAATTCTTACACATCAAAAACAAGTAGAATTATCATCGAATTCTAGGAAAATTAATAATTGATGATGTCACTGAGAGAAGGGTCTAGCACAGACGTTGCAGTTGCAAAAAATGTGTTTAAAGTTTTTACTTTATGGTAATTCTGGATTGTGTAATACTTTACACATCAATATTTTGATATGTCATAAAACCTTCCTTTGTGACGAAGTCTAATGAGTTTTACTATTATCACTTTAAATAATACTGCACAACAGCTGATTGAAAAAAAATTAATTATAAGCCCTTTTAGGAATGCCAATTTTCAAATGTCATTTCTATACTTGTAAACGTATTCTCAATCTGCACTTATTCGTATTATTAAGAAAAAAGTACGAAATTAAATCATTATTTGAGAAATAAAAAATTATCGAATGTATCTATTTTTGTGAATATAGCGACATCTCTTCACATAAGTAATGCCAGTATAAGTTGATAATATTGCTAGAGTCATTATTATTTCTACAAAAATGACTTAAAAACTAAATACAATAATAATAATGTAAAATAACCAGCATCAGCACCAAACATGAAATAATTGACAATCTAATGATACAAAAACATTGATATCTCGATAGTGAATAACGATATCAGTATTTGGTCAGTGGCATATGAAATTAGATGATTTAAAGCACCACTTGGCAGTGTTGCCTTAAAGAGGACCTAAAGTACTACGTGCTCTTCTCATAATGACATCGTCAATTTTGTTTTATTTACCTGAAAAAAACAAAAAAATTTTTTGGAGGAGTGGCAGGGAATTGGGATCTAGGCTATGACTATGAATTGAATTGATAATTGACAAAAGCCCGGAACCCACTTATTTTAAATGGGGGTACCAGCTTCGATCATTTAGTACTAGATATCCAGCAGCCCTATCTCACCAAAGTTAACAAAATGTACCATAATTCTAAAGCCATACAATGGACATCAGTTTACTGCACATGTGCAATAGGTCTTTTTTCATCTGCTTTCAGTCCTGTGAATTTATAGGTATGTAAATATGTTGCTGTGAATCCAGTGAAATTGAGTGAAACTGATATCCAATTTACAGCTTTAGGTGTGAGATGCTGATCCGTTTTTTTATAATTTCATTGTTTCACACACGTCATTCATTCTTCAATCCGTCATCTTTCATTTGCCGTATTTATTCATTCATTCGATCAATCACTTTCGTACGTATTTGTTTTATTTGTTGATTTGCGTTTTGCTGCTTAGGCTAACTCATGTATATGCACGTATGCTTTACTATGCTTTTGTGTCATGCCTGTTAATGCTTGCCTATATTTTGCGGCCCGTACAGTTGCTTGCCGGCCAGACTTAAAAATCTGTTACTTTTAAATATCGCAGCAGCCCAAATTATCTGATTTTTTTCCCACAGGTGATTGGTTGTAAAATATATGGCGCAATGTATAAGAAGCAATGCAATTGGTGACGGGATTCTGTTTTTTTTTTCGATACCTAGATAGATTTCTCACTTGTATCACAAATAACTATTTTTACTCATAATATATAAATATACTATAAGTAATCGAACAAATAAGAAATTCTGGGTAATTGCAAAAATTCTGAGGTGTTGCATGTACAACACCAATGCCATAGAAGCTGCTGCCCTTAGCAATTACTAAATTTTCATTATCTTTGTATACAGAATGTAAGGCGGAGTGGATCTCAAAACTCCTAACAGCGCTTCAGTAGGTTAAGTCTAAATTAACGCCAACTTCGCTCATCAAGCCTTGAAGTGAAAAAAGTTGCAAAAATCGGTCATCGAACAAATTATTTTTGAAGAACTGGAGATTTTTAAGTTGATTTTTAAATTTATTAATTCCAAAAATGCAATTTGCCATAAACTTGAGATCATTTTCGTAATTTATTTCTTTAGTTATAATACAATTGGCAGCTTCGCTATTTCAGCTGTTGATAAGTAAAGTTAGCTTTGGCTAAGTGCATACCTGTTAGGCTATATCTACATAACCAACAGCACACAGTAGTAGAAAACAGCACTTTTTGGAACAGCAAATAAACTTTTGGTGAATTCAACTGAAATAAGTTAGTATTACTTATAGTGATAAAAATATAACGAAAAATAAATAAAAAAACTTTTTTTTAAAACAATCTTTTATCCAAACTTCAGGCTAGAACTAGAAATAAAAGCGTAAGACGCTTATCGGACTCACCTTTCCCCAATTGAGTATGTCTACTTTTTATTTGAGGATAAGGCCCCCACGCTTTTGTTTCTAGTCCTAGCTTGAAGTTTCGATAAAATAATTTTTTTCGTTTCAGTACCTACGTTGAAACAATAAGAGCTTGTTAAAGAGTCCTCCTCCGAAAGGAAATACTTTTCTTCATATTCCACATCATGCAGCAAAAACAAAATATTTTGTTTTCACTGTTTATGCTCACAGAAGGGCTAAACATAATTTTGCTGTGGAGTACATAGGCAGCTGGTTTGAAGTTGCTGTTGCTGCTGGTTATGTAGGGGTAGCCTTAGATGGATTTTATAACCAGCTGCAGATTTTTTTTTTGAATTCAAAATTTAAAAAAATATATAATATAGTCAATGTTATTCGTATCGTATGTGCCAATGCACATTATAAAATTAGACAAGTTTTCACTTGTAATTTTCTTCGTTAAAAAGGTAACTCACTGTTCGTACTACCAAATGAACGAACAAACACTGACGAATAAATTGAGATAAAGAACAGAATTTTTGAACAATTAAAAGTGGAGAAAATTGAACGAGAAGATAAAAACTTTTAGAATAAACTAGCAGCTCAGGGTTACTGTTAGGTACCGTCAACAGAAGGAACTCTGAACTCACGGGGGGAACTTTGAACGTTTCTTGATATTTCACATTCTGCGCTCTGACGGTGATAAAAATGAGTTTTTGGGGTTGGAAATGTACGATTTTAGAATTTCCAACAGTTAATCGATTTATTGTTGCCAAAAATATTACGATAAACACTCAGGACGTTCGCCATTGGATGGGTCAAATTTCAGCGGTAGAACACTGTATGTGTAGATGATACATAATATTACGGTCTAGAACTCGAGGAAACAAAGTAAAAAATAACACAGGGACACGGTTCGCAAATCAGAAATGATGTAACTATACTGCTGGGCCAAATTTCATTCTCAAGTACCTACATTTCAAGAAAGATCAAAACTTTCATCTCCCATGCCTATTCGTCTGATAATTTCAGAAAATAAATGAAACAGGTGAAACGTACCTACTATTTCTTTAATATAAATGTCGTAGAAGTTGCATATCTTCCGTTTCTGCAGGAATGATTTCTTAATATTTTTGATTTGCAAAACCCACATTATATTTGCGCTGCATATGATTTGTTCGTCTACTTGTATAATATATCTACCAATGAAATTTACCCTACCCGATGGTGAACACCCAGTATTTGAATTGATGCGAAAAAACAATCGAATCAACGGGCCAAATTCAAAAATATCTCTTGCAAATTAAGGAAATAGTCAAGTCTAGGTATTACGCCAAAAACCTTCCGTTGACTGATAAAGTTCATCATTAGGATGATTCACTCTTAGCAAGTTTTGTAGCTATTGGTAAGCTATTTGGGGTACTATTCTGTTAACACTTGAAGTCAGTTTGCTGTTTTTGCTATTTAAGTCAACTTTAGGTTGGTGGATAGTCTTCCAAGAATCTCGTTAGAATCTCACATATGACAATCCACCAAGTTGAAGACGACATTAAATTAAGGTTAAAACAGCTAGTAACTTAACAGAATAGTACCCCAAATCGCTTGCTAATAGCATGAAAACTAGGCAAGTGTGAATCAGACTTATGACTCAGATTATGCTCCGATCCTCACTTCTGTTATAAGCTGAATTTTCCCAACATTTCCCCAGATCACGGCCAAAACCCCCTCTTCTCTCCACAATCTCCAGACTATGGGAGAAATAGTTTCAGTGGCGGAACGCGTATTCAAAAAACGTCATTAAATCAAATAGTTGCTGTACAATGCCGCCAAATGCTGTTTCAACACAACATCATCGAAATGACAGCATTTTGCAACATAAAAACAAAAATTGAACTATTTATATCTCTTGTGAGTGGGTGTAAATTTATTTTACCTTCTCTCATTAATTTAATACGTTCGTGTAATTTTTCAAATAAGTGAATTTGCGTCACTAACAGCAAATTTTTGAGTGAATGACAGCTCAACGAACAGTTAACTAACTATACCGATGTGATCTGGTTCATATACTTACGTTTATCACTTTTTCGATTTACCTCTATCACAATTTGTCTTTACTCGTCGCGTCGTAGGATATGAATGCATGAGAAAAAAAAAACACTTGTCGTTTAAGTAAGTGGTACAGCTTATATGCAGACTGGAGGGACAAGACTATCAAATTTTATGAGCTTATGGATTCGATACAGGTTTGTTCAATAGAATTCATGCAGATTCCCATTTGAACCGTACGACGCTTAATAAAAGTACAGGTCAAGAAGATTAGAACTATCTCGAAATAAAATTCAACCAAGTACCTACCTATACATATATTAAGTAACAAAAACAATATGATCTCCTAAAACAGTGACGTACTAATGGGCGGGCTAGCATGGGACATGGTCAACTCAGAAAATTTTTAACTCAGCCAAAAATTTGACAGTTGAAAAAAATTATGCCAATGAAGGCTTAAATTCGATAAATTTTCACGAGTTTTAAGCGTCCAACACGAACTATCAACGAAAAAATTTTTTGTGCAATTACTTTACTTTTTTGTTAAGTTGTTGACGATAGTTTCTGTGCATACACGTATTTGTGATTTTCATTTAATGGCGAGAGAAGTTTATTGACGACCCCTCACTCCTTCATCTCCCACAAAAATAGGCTTATTATTATCCGCTATTTTTTCCCTGCCCCACCAGTGGCCTATGTTCGAAAAAAAGCTAGCTATATTATAGCTCTACAATTATCAGAAACTAATAAAGTGGTAAATACTGTACACTGCACTCACTATTAACACATTTAATTGCTTTTCAGCCACATTTTTTCAACGTTTTGAAATTATATTTTTTTTAATAAGGAAAACACAAGGAGTATGTTTACCAAGGGCATAGAATATAGCTTCATCGTAAAGGGAAGAGTCCACACTTGCTCCAGCATCCTTTCTGATCACTGCACAACCAAACATCACCACCAATAGACACATAATTTCAAAATTCGAACAATTTTTTTTGGCTAAGGTGGAATTTGAGCCCCCCAGAATCCCCATTCATCTACGCCTTTGATGTCTTTGAGCCTTTACTTTTCACTGAAGTTTCACGGTAAAGTTTTAACTGCCAGCATAGGTACTTTCCCTCTCCAACCATAAAAAATAAGCATTAATTGAAATAGCTGTAGTATCTATATTCCTAGATAGGTAGCTTATTTTTGGTGGTACCTAACTCCGCAAAAAACCAGAACTTTCGAACGTGGAAATCGTCATCTCGAAAACTGCTCTACACGGCGTAATTAAATCCGTGGATGGTGCATCGTGGGGAAACTACTGCTGCACACGATATTAATCTCCGTACGTTTCTTTTAAAAGGGGAGAACTCGATGGAAAAGGCAATCGAATGAATTTGGTATAGAACATTTCCACGCGCGACGCTCAAAACTAATGATCGAATCTAACGGCGAGCTAATCAAGTGTGAAAGATAGCATTCTATAAACAGGAAGTTTTGAAAGTTACATTAAACTATAATTTTTTTTTGCCTTTAAATGCATCCAATGATACAGAAAAGCGAGATAGGTAACTTTCTCACAAACGAGAAAGGCAGAATCATAACGACGGCGAAAAAAAAAGTATAAGATTCAAAAATATTTGACATTTATTCAAATTGAACCACAATATCTGCAAAAGGGATCGTATAATGCCCTAGACACGGCGACGTTTTTATTTATCGATATCGGGTTACATTGCCGAATTAAAAGTAACACCCTATGGCGTGATAGATAATGCCGTCACTTACGGGTGCAAGAATCAATCATGGGGTGTATTCCCTCCATTTCATTATCCACAAAGCGAACACTGTACTCGTTATCTTCGTGATGATGTCGAATTTCTATTGAATTGTGTTTTACAACTCGGCACGGAGGGTAAATTACGATGGATCCGCTAGGAGAGCTGTGTTTAAATTACACATCCCGTCGATGGTATGGACTTTTTTCTCTTTTGACTCATCAGCACCGAAGAAACAAAATTAAAAATGAGATCGCCTTCCAACTCCATTTCGTATTCGAGAATATCAAAGAACAATAAAATCGTTTCAGCGCTAACTCGCACTCCGTAAATCAATTTTAATGCTCAAATAATAACCGAAAATACCTTGAATAGCTTCATACTACAAAGAGACAAAATAAAACGAAAGTATACTTTTCCGATGAATTAACACTATCGTAAATATTTTTGTACGAGTTTAACGATTACCAAACAACCAATTTAATAATTTTTATTATAAAATAAAAATATTCATATAATAGAATAAAAATAATAGACCGAAATATTAAGGAATATTTGCAAGATGATCACGAACTGTAGAAACGCTCAGACGATGGAAACCGGTATCGTCGCAAATACCGACTTCAATATTTTCGGCTGTCATCTGACCTTCAAAACCCTCTTTCAAAGTAAGAATAGCTGTGTGTACCGCATCATCCAATTCCAAGTCATCGCTATACCTGAAAATAATAAGGTATATTTTCTCTGAATAAATACTAATCGAGCATCGTAACAACCTACAGTCAGCGAACCCGATTAAATGAATTACCTTTTTTCTAAAAACGTTTTTCCATTTATGTGATTTCTACCCATGGCTGTGGCTTTCCATGCAAAATACGCACCAGATGGATCACACTGAAAAAGATAAGGTCGACCAGAATCCCATCCACAAATTAACAACGATACTCCAAATGGCCGCACGCCACTAAAACAGACAATGAGTTAGTGAAAAATCTGATCGCTAATATTACGTTGAAATAAGTGCAGGGTTTTTTAACAACAACCGAAAGTACTAACGCCCAAAAACATCCGAGTCAAAGAGCTCGTTATTTTAGGTAGATTTTGCAGAATCTAACGATAGCGGAGAGTGGTATGTTAGACTTTCAGAAAATTTAAGTAAAGTAACATACTTAAAACGAAAAATATGGATAAAGCTGCCTTAACGATTGACTCAAAAAAATGTCCCACTCTTAATGAGCGCAGTTACTAACAATACTAACCCCGACTGAGTATACTCCTGCATAACTAAAGCAACTCTTTGTACCAGCTGAGCTGTGGGAATTGGTTCGTTATAAGTTCTATAATATTCTTGTGCCATCTTTCTAGCTTTTTTCACTAACAATCTGTAATCTGGTCCCATTCCTACGAGCATAAAATATTAACGTCACTCTTATGAATGAGAAAAGGCAGTCAAGTTCACAAATGGAAGACTGGAACAGTTAACTCACCGCTATAAACCATTCCAATATGATCCGTAATAGTTTCAACTTTGAATATACTTTGTTCTTCGTATAATATAGATTTCTGTTTGTTTTCAGTCGCTAGTACAACTCCATTTTTGGCTGCAAATCATACGTTAAAATAAGCAAAATGAAACTGAAGAGATGATAAAGGAATGAAGAACCGAGTTAATACCTTTAATTCCAACAGAAGGTGCTCCAGCCGCAACAGCAGCTAGGGCATATTCGATTTGCACTAATTTACCAGAGGGACTGCAAGAAAAAAAATACAAGAATTTAAATTTCCATGAACTGAATTTGACCAAGACATAGAAGTCATAGAAAGCATTTACAAATTATATATCACCCAATCACAAATATTTCAAAGTACTACATTCTACTGATGAACATTCCAAATGGGAGAGACCGCTGAGTATAATCAAAATGAACACATACCTGAATGTAGTTAGCGAAAAACTATATCTTTCTGTAGTCATACTGTGACAACAATATGAAAATTAATTTAAAACGAAGAAAGGAACTTTAAAAAAAAATATGAAAGATAAAAATTGAAAAATAGCGAAAAGCTTTCAAAAGTTGAAATCCGACAATCATTTAAAAATTTTTTTAGCTTCTAAAGATGGAAAATATATTGATAGCTATCGATAACTATATAGATCTTGTCCAGTTCACCTATCGATAGTTATCGATAGTTTCAATATTTTACTTTCGTTTTTTTTTACAAGTGTGACACTGTCATGAAGTAAGGTTTTTGGATTTGAAAAAAGTGAGCAAGTCAATTTGAAATACTATAATGCATCAAATGAACAAAAACCATACAAGTATGAAATCGACCAAAAAGGAGATTGCGATCTCTCTCCATTACAAGAAAAGGGTTTTGAGTGGGAAAAGCGAAAAAGTGTTATTGATATGCGAGATATAAAATGTTGTAAGAGTTGCACAACCTGAACAAGTAGTACGAGTGTTCGAATGCAGTGTCGCTAGTAGTGAGTGAGTTTATTGAATTTGGCTCACTAAACAAAATTGTATTAAAAAAAACGAAGTTTTAGTTTCATCACTTTATTATGTACCGCCATATTAGGCGTTCAGTTGAGGACAAATTTCAAATTCACAAGTGTATATTCAACTAAATAATTGTAGTGAGATCAAATATAAAAAGAGCGTGTTGAATACACGTTTGTCGCCATTAGCCGAATGACGTAGTTCGTCTTACTCTTTACGAACTTGTCCGTTTTGCCTGTGTTTGTGTAAGTTGTTAACGTTTGTTCTACTGACGTTATTGAGTTGATCAATGACGTCATTGAGATATTGATATTGTACATTATCGATATCGAATCGTGTACAACACCGTCGTTCCCGATACTTAGGGGGGGGGAGTCTAAGTCTTTCCCAGTCAACCTTCTATGTATAAGTCAATGTAGGGTTTTCGTCTGTTTGTTTATGTATTATCTGTATATGGAAAGTGAAATAAAAATAATAATTTTTTTTTTTTTGGTGTTTGTTAGTGTTTGTTATGTATGTATTGAATTGTCTGATTTGAGAGAGGTTTGTGTGTTCGATAATATATTACAAAATAAAGAGACATTTATGAAATATTATTATTTATTTATTATATATTACAGACGATAACATTTAAGAATATGTTTATGTTTAGGAACTATAAAGTTTAACAAATAAATGTGTGCATTTGTACAATGGTATAGGAACATTTTGATCTCAATGTTTCGTACCTTGTTTTGAGGTATTGCTTATTTGTTTATTATCACAATGTTTCTCACTTTGCTTTTTGAGGTACTACTTATTTGTTAATTATATAATAATGAGATCTGCCTTCATGTGTAAGAAGGTCTGGTATCACAGGTTCGTTACTTATTTGTTGTTGTAGAGCACTCTGCTTCCTCGTCTTTTGTTGTTTCGTTTATGTCTGGATACATTTGTGATTCTGAAAAAAATTTTTTTTAAATTAAATTAATTTGTTTGTTAATACGAAAACACGTCAACTACATCATTTTTCCTTCTGTGAGAATAAGTGATGGTTGGCTAGTGTTTTGTTTCTGTTGGTTTGTGGGGTGTCACCTGTTTCTCCAATCTTTATATTGGTTTCACAGTGGGTCCTCTGGTTGCAAACTTGATCTGTTTTGTTTAGAGTTTACCCAGAGTAGATTCTCCTAAAGACGTCTGGACTACGAATTATTTATGATAATTCGTAATTGTTATGTTTTTTGGGCCACTACTTTTGTGTGTGCATGTTGTAAAGCGTCTGTGGAATTTAATTCTAGTGGTGCTAAATATTTGAGGGGTCTGGTGGTGAGTGTTCCATTGAGGAACATAATAGAGGCTGATCTGACTATTTAGTCTGAGGATTTATGTAGTTCTTTGCTCACTACTAGTTGTGGTCTGTTAGGTGTTGATACCGCGTCAATGACATGTACTAAATCTCCAATTTGTGGGATGTTGTTATTTGTTCGGAAGTTATTTGGTTTTGGTTGTGGTTGTTTGTCTCTAAGATATTGGAGATAATTTTGTTTCCATTGAATCCATAAGTTTTTCAAATATGTTTGATCCATTTTCCATATGTGTTGTAAGTGTCTTTCCGTTGTTGTGTGATTGATTTCTGGTTTGTTAGAGTTTAAGACAATATGTTGGAAATTAGCATGAAGGAAGTTGGCTGGTGTTAGGTATGAAAAGGTTGTTGTTTCTGTTTCTGGGCATAAGGGTCTTTCGTTTATTATTATTTGTAATTGTTTGATGGTAATGTTAAATGTATGTATGTGAATTGGGTGATGTCCTACTGTTTTGTAGTAGGCTTGTTTGATGATGCCTATTAGGCATTCGTAAGTGCCTCCGTACCATGGGGCTTTAGCTGGTATGAACTTCCATTGTATGTGATTTTCATAGAGGTAATTTTGTACTTTGTTGTCATTTGTTATGTTGTTCCAGAAGTTTGTTATATTTGTGTTGATGACTCTGAATTGTGCTGCGTTATCTGAGAGTATTATTTTCGGAGTTCCTCTGTCTGCGAAACATGAGTGAAATGCACACCATATTTCTTCTGTTTGTAAGGATGCAATCGGTATTAAATATACTGCTCGTATAGTGAGGCATGTGAATATGAGAACCCATCTTTTTGAGTATGTTGTTGATGGAGAGATCTGTTGTGGTTGTTTATTTGTTATTATTTTATTGTATGTGTAAAATGGGCCAAATATATCTACTCCCGTATGTGTAAATGGGTGCTCATTTTCATTGAGTGTGAAGTTTGGTATGGTCAAAAAGGGTGGTTGTTTGTATGGTTTGTTTGAGTGGATTTTACATTTGTAACAGTTTTTCTTAATTGTGGATATGACTAGTTTGTTAATGGCTGGAGTGAAAAAGTTCTTTCTGAATTTTGCGACTGTATATCTGGTTCCACTATGGTAACCTTTTTCGTGTATGTATAATATGATTAATTTAGTTAAGTATGAGTTTGGAGGTAAAAGGTATGGGGTATAGGTTCTTGTGTGTAATGTATGTGGTGGTAGGTAATTATGTAATCTGAGCATATTATCGTTATCTAGTTTTATGTGGAATTTTTTCAGTATTGCATATGGGGGTGGGTTTGTTTGTTGTAGTTGTTGAAAGATGAGTTTGAGCTTTATATAACTTAACACCATCGCTGTCTTCTTTTACTTTAAACAACCATCGACTACTGATGGGCTTTGCAGAACAAAGATGGTCTGTCAGAGTTCAAGTATTGTTTGCATGAAGCGCGTCCAATTCCTTGGCTATGGCAACCTCCCATTCAGACTTATGTTCTGAAGCAATAGCTTCTTGAAAGTTCATAGGAAACTCGTTAAAAACTGAGTAAGCGTAATGACAAAGGTCATTGTCACTTAACTCATCAATAACAATATTATCAATATTTTCTATGTCATAAGGACTTACATTATGTTTATTTACGTTATTTGCATTTGAGTTACAATTTATGTTAGATCATGAAGTGCTTGTAGACGCAACCTGTTCCCTATCTTCCGAATTTTTATTTAAATTTTTCATAAATTTGATCTTGTCAAAGGTCACGTCTCTAGCTACAACCAATTCATCGGAGTTAGTATTTAACAGCTGATACCCCTCAGGATTATATCCAACAAATACCAGGGAGCGAGTTTTAGAATCAAATTTATCTTTCCTTTTCTCTTTAGGAATTAAAGCGTACGCGTCACAACCAAAAATCCTAACATTTGACAGATCAACCTCTTTGTTATACCAAAGCTTTGCCGGGAATTGACACCTGTAATTGAAGGTTCGATTATATAAGTATGTAGAACATAGAACAGCCTCGGACCAATATTTGTTATGCATCTTTGCATGCAACAGCATCGTGTGAGCCTTTTCAACTAATGTACGATTGAAACGATCAGCAGGTCCATTCATTTGCGGACAGAAAGGTACCCTGTTACCAATAACAATTCCATTCAATTTGCATTGTGTTTTAAGTCTCACATTCATGTACTCCGTTCCATTATCACAGCGAATTTTGCCGATACCACGACCAAACATGTTTTTAACTCTAGCCTCATAAACGAGGAAGTACTCAAACACCTGGTCTTTTGTTTCTAACAAATAAATTGTAGCGAATGCTGTGAAATCATCAATAAACATTAATATAAATTGTTTTCCATCATAACTGGTGGTCTGCATGGGTCCGGCTAAATCTGTATGCACAAGTTCGAGTGGACGAGAGGAGTGGTGTTTTGATGGACTGTGAGGCAGTTTAGATTGTTTACCTTCGACACAAGACCTGAAAAATTCTATGTTATTACAATTAAAATCTTGTATGAAACGGGCGTTTGACATTTTCTTCATAATCGTGAAGTTTGGATGCCCCAACCGTGCATGCCAAAAATTTACATCGCCATTTGATTCATTGATATATGATTTTGAATAATCTTTCAAAAAGAAACGAACATTATACAATTGTTGATTAAGCGATTTACTATAATTTATCAGCTCACTAGTTTCTGCTCGAATTAGCTGTGCATTTCCGTTAGTATCAAAATTGACATTAATCCCTGCCTGAGTGAACTTACAAATCGACAAGAGGTTGGTGGGAAATTCTTCAGAGAAAGAGACATTATTAATTATACATTTTTCACCCGTTTTGGACCAACAAACAATCGTGCCCACCTTAGTGGCGTACACATAAACATCTCTTTTATAAATTTTAATTTGAATTGGATTTTTTAATGTTATGCTTTTAGTAAACAGTCCAGCGTCATTTACGTTATGATTTGTGGCTCCAGAATCTAATTTAAACCACACCTCTTTACCACTGACTGATTTATCAGATGAATCAAACGAACACATAAACGATGAGCATCTATCTGTAGCTCCTAAATTACTATTACAATTGTTATTACTATTATTATTGGTCAACGACCTAGCATTACCACCAACACAATTCAAATTTTCAGATAAATTAGCCCTATTAACATTAACGCGACAATTTCTGGCTATGTGGCCAAAACAATTACATTTGTGACATTTTATTTGTGAATTTCCATTATTGTAATTATTACCAGAATGATTTGCCTTCAATCGGCAGTCACGACTAACGTGACCTGGTTTACCACAATTAAAACATTTAAAATTACGATCGGAAGCATAATTATTAACATGATTTGATTGACTATTACCCGATTGGTGATTACCATCTCGTTGACCATTATATTGACCATTACCATTATGTTGATAACCATTGCCATTTGAGTGACCAGCTACCATCACTGACTGTGAATCATTGACTTTCGATGTTACGGACAGACTTTTCAGCTTCGCATACTCCTTTAGGAGTTTCAGCTTCACGTCCTCCAACTTAGGATTGTTTTCATTTTCTAAAATAGCAACAACAGTGTTATATGACAGTGGAAGTGACATAAGAAGTTGTTCCACTACATCAGGAACTTTGAGAAGAATGTCAGCGGATTTCATTTTCACAATGAGCTCCTCAAAACAGCGTAGATGATCTTCAAGATTTCCACCCTCTTTCAGACGCAAATTGGACCATTCTCGTTTCAACATGATGCGATTAGCGGTACCAGACCTTTGATAAACACGATCAAGTTTCTCAATGACTTCATATGGCTCAGTGACATCTTGAGCATATAAGAGATGAGAGTCTGCGATAAAACGAACAATTAATGATAAACATCTATCAGCTTTCTTACAGTAATCACGGTTAGTAGTTCCTGCAGTTTCTCGGGTCAGCAAATCAGCCAATCCTTCTCCTCTGATCGTCATAAACAGATGAAAATGCCATGGATCGTAATTGGTACCATTAAATCGGCCAAGACTGTGACTCTTCTCAATCGCATCGAGTTTAGCGTAAAACGGAGTTTTGCGATCCATATTAGGCTAATATTGCCAATTAAATCCGAAAAAAAAACAAACTAACACATCATGTGCGAAAACAATAGGAACTGGTCCTTGAACAAACTAGTCTTATGTGCGTACATCGATCACAGGAACTAGGAACACGAAAAATAAACGAAACTTAAAACAAATGACTAGAAAGAATTACATATATCACAGTGAAAGCGTGCTGCTGAGCTCATAAGTTATTGAATTTGGCTCACTATTCGAACAAAATTGTATTAAAAAACGAAGTTTTAGTTTCACCACTTTATTATGTACCGCCATATTAGGCGTTCAGTTGAGGACAAATTTCAAATTCACAAGTGTATATTCAACTAAATAATGAGCTGCACATCGTGTGATAATAATCGAACTTAAGTAAATCTAGAGGTACAGGTGGTGACAATGATTAGGTACAACTAGTAAGATGGGTATAATCAAGGGACATTTAATCTTTATAAAATTAACAGTTGGTAATACTGAAATGAGCGCGCAGGTTTGCCACATGGAAGTGTATATCAACAGAGTTGTTGGTTATGTAGAGTTAAAACGCAATGAAAAGATTGGTAAAAACACAAAAAATACAAGAAGTTTACCCAGACCAAACTTTATTAGGTCTGTCCATGATGGACTCGAAATTCGAAGTACAGAACAAACTATCATCAATGATTATCACATAAAAAGAGATGTAAATAACAAGGTTCTGAGAACCAAGAACTGAATACAAAACAAACAGGTTCTACACCAAGAGATGGGCAAGTTTGATCAAATCAACATGAGTGTAGTGAGAGTGTTCCGAATAAGAAATTTTAAATTCATCACGTATGTATATATTTCATAGGCCAGAAGCGATACAGGTCTCTCGCGATCAAATGTTATGCTCTGTTGGAAGCTTTCCAACAAAAACTAATTGTTTTTAATGGCATTAGGTCTACCGATCAACTTGCTGATGTTTTAACGAAATCCCTTGATCGGAAAACTTAACAGAATATTGTTATGAGAATCCTGTGAGTAAGTCAACTTTTCAGCTAATTGTCTTTATTGACACAACCCTTCAAAATTTTTGATATTTGGTCTTGGACTGCGGATGGGCGTAGGTCTTTTAGCGCCTATTGTAAACCGGGTGGTCCATAAATTCTTTTTCACCATTTCACATCACAAATCATATCAACAGGTTCCCTGTCGCTACTCTGTCTTTCTTACTGACATCAGCATTCCCTACATATATTCCATTGATTCCAATAATAGCTTGTTTATCCAAACCCACACGATTTTATTATATATATATATATTCATGTTTTGTCTAGCTGACAATGAGGAAAAATTGATCTCTTCGACCGATTGTATATTATAATAATAAAATTTTATATATTATATCTGATAAGATTTGACAATAAAACAAAAGGTTAAAGACGTACCTAATGTTAGCAATAATACATTCCATAAAATAAATTTATTCACAATATATGTACCTATCTATGTTTTAAATGTGTTGGGATATGATTCCCTCACTCCCTCACGAACACATAACTCTATACTGACTAACACTGTATGTAACATGTATTTTACATTTATTTGTTTTACATGTGGCGACACTGATCGCCAACACAATATTCTTGCCGCCACTGCTCGAAGGAGAATGTTCTCCGCTCCTCAGTCGTTGTACTAACATTGTCAATAAATCATTTTTCTAAGATGGAAGTTCGTCCTTATCTTTTCCATGTGAAGTGATCAGAACTCACCTCAATATGGTAGGCAGAGCTGCGGATTGGAAAAATAAGTGCGGTAATTAAAATGTGATAATTGTGTAATTAATTAAAAGTTAAAAGTTCGTGTTTCACGCAAAGTGAAAAGGCTTAGTGCTGTGTGATACATCCACGCAAAGTGGTAGGAAAAGTGAAAAATTCGTGAATGGAAAGTTCGTTTCAGTGATTAAAGTAACTATCCTGAAAAAGTTAAAAGTTTTAATTCAATTAAATCAATAAAAAAAAGTGAAATTTAATGAAAACAATGGTAAATTCTTGGGTGTCTGTGAAAACGTCGAAATCGAGAATTTGGAGAAAGCAGATCAGATACGAGAGGATCTTGTGGTTTGGCAGACGAGTGCATAGAATCAAAAACGGTTGGCAATTGTTCGTGCTGTGTTCCGGAGAAAAAAACAAAGTAAGAAAATTGAAAATCTGAAAGTTGCAGAGAAAAATTGTCGAAGTTTGGTATCATCTGGGCAAGAAAGCAGCAGGAAAACATTGGAAAAACTACGAAAGTGAACGAAAAAACATAAGATAAGTAGAAAGTTTAGAATAATTAATTATTAATTCGTGTGATTTTGTTCAAAATTGAGTAAAAAAAATTAAAATTTTGGTAACAAAAAGTTACATTTTGGTATATTTTCATGTACATTCTCAACCAAATTTCAAGTAAAGTCGAAACTTGAAAGGTGGATTCAATAGCCTTTCAAACTTTATCTTGTTGGTCGAGAATTGCAGAAAAAGGAAATCTTTGTTGGATGAGCTTCATCAAATACAACAAAAGAAAACCTACATTCATGATCATTAACATTAGTGACAGATTTTTCCTGTTCACATACAATAAAAGATCTTTTTAATTGTTGAAAGCTAATAGATTATTTCATTTTTAGCAGTAATCTCTTTCATATTTTTGTTGAATAATTTTTGGACTGAATATTAATTTATATTTTAACGTGTTTAACAGAATTATTTATGTTCTGAAACAAGATTTAAAGCTTTAACCAATTCAATTTTGAACATTTTGGGGATAAAATCAGAGTAAATCGATCGCTCAAGAAACAGAAACAACGGCAGAGAGATCACCTCATCATCGGCAACATATATTTAGTGAGATTTATTTTAAAATATTAATCAATTATTGAATGTTATACTATAATTTATTTAATTTTCATTCCCTATTGAGCGGATGAGATCGTGTTGTGCATTATTGTGCGGTTGAGACCATGTTACCCTCTAGGTTTAAGTTCTTGTGTTTCTGAGGTAGGATTTAAATTCCCGAATATCACAAAATTAATAATAAAATGTCACGATTTGATACGATAAAGGTATTCGATGGAAAAAACTATGATGCCTGGAGGACCACAATGGTCTCAACACTCTATGCAGAAGGATTGTATCCAATTATGCAGGATGTTGAGACCAAAGTGCTATTTTTGGGACTTGAGTTGATTAACTTTTTAAACCCTGACCCTGGCAATGCTAGTTCAGCTTGTTGTATGGCATATTTCCACAATCAGGAAAAGGGAAAGGCTCTAATCTATCAGGGCCTTAACAACGAATTGATTGAGAGAGTCAAAGATCTAAAAACAATAAATCAAATATTAAAAGTCTTAGATGAAAGGTACAAAAGCTGCACACAAGTTACATATATTAACGCAAAGCGGGCCTTTCAAAGATTAAAATTTAATAGTGATGGCAATATGAGGAGTTATTTAGACGTGTTTTCGAGATCAGCTCAAAGAATAAGGGACTGTGGTAAACCTTTGGATAAACAAGAAGAGATAGAACAACTTTTAATATCATTGAACATAGGCTATGACATGACAAAGCTGGAGTTCAATACTTTAAGTCAGGATCAGAAAACAATTGAAACACTCCATGCCATGTTGATTGAAAGGTCACATAGGCTATATGACGAGAAAAAGTCAAGATATAATAATAATAAATTTCGTAATTTCAACCACAATAATAAGAATCAAAGATTTCAATATGGAGGAAATTACTATAGATACAAAAACACTAATAGAAACCAAAACCATAGTCAAAACGTAGATCAGGGGAAAATGACATAATAATAATCAACGATCAGAAATGTCTCAGAATAATAATAATAATAATTATGAATATAAAAAATATAATAATAACCAAAATCAAAATACTTTGCCAAATTCGAATAACTTAGTATGTTTTAAGTGTCATGGCAAAGGACACATAGCCAAAGTATGTCTGTCAAATAAAAATTAGATGGTCCTGCACAAAACACAAGATACGGACGAAACAATAATAATAATAATAATAAAAATAAAAAGGAAAATGATGTTCAATGGTCCATGAAGATCAGATATAAGGATTATGATCCGAAAAAAAAACACAAATAATAATAAATTAATAAACTTAATCACATCTAAAGACAAGAAACAAGAGTCAGACTCAAATTATGTCTCTCTCACTAAAAGAATCATGTTAGATGGTGGAGCTGTGACTCACGTAATATCAGACTTATCAAAACTGTCTAACCCAATAATGTTAGAGAAGCCCATCGAGCTGGAATGTGCCATTCAGGACACATTACTTATTGCCACACATATAGGTACTATGTTTATCAGAGTGGAAAATTCAGAGAGAAATCAAAAAGTAATAAGATTAAAAAACGTACATTATGTACCATCCCTAAATGTAGACCTAATGTCAGGGATTAAAATAACAGAAAATAGGGCGCTTGGCATAGATCAAAATTTCTCTGCAGCGCACATATACGTCCGAGGAACGGACCAGGTAATCTTTTCAGCCCCAAAAATAAGAGGCGTATAGATGGTGAAGTACGAAATTGTACCAGAGTCCACCGTTAATATTATAGAAAATGAAGACGAATTAAATAGAATATGTCCTTATAATAATGAATCAAATAAATTAGCATGTATACCTAATATAAATTCCCAAGATGAGTGGATGGAATATGAAGTAGAAGAAGAAATAATAGAGGAAAGTCTGGAGGAGAACGAAGAGAATGGAGAGAATATCAATAATAATACACAAAATAATAAAGATAATAATATTGTAATAAATTCTAATGACGAATATGATAATAATAATCCACAAGAGAATGAAACGAATGATGGTGGAAATGAAATGAATGAGGATGTAGGTATAAACATTAATAATAATATAACAAATAATAATGACATAATAAATGATAATCAAGAAGTCAATGAGAGTATAGAAACACCAAAAATAAACAAAAGAATGATATGGCATAGGAGATTGGGACACTTATTGGGAAAAAATTTGAAGTTCTTGACAAAGGTCTCAAGAGGTATTCCAAACGGAATTACTTTTTGTGATGACAAGTTCAGTCTGTGTGAGGTATGTGTGAAAGCTAACTCAAGAAGATTAGGGCACAATAGAACTCGCACACGACCTGAGAGGAAACTCGAGCTCGTTTCATCAGATACAATAGGCCCCCTTCTCACCAGGCATATATGGTGAAAAGTATGTTTTGATTTTCGTGGATCATGCCACAAAATATACTTTTATCTCCACTATTGAAAAAAAATCAATGGTTTTCGAGGAGTTTAAAAAATTATACATGAAATTAAAGTCAAAATTCCCGGATCACCCAATAGCCACTTTAAGATGTGACAATGCTAGGGAATATCTCGACTCAAATATGAAGACATTTTGTGAGGAGAAAGGCATAAACCTCGAGCTAGTTGTTCCATATTCACCAAAGTTGAATGCGATGGCCAAAAGGCAAAATCAAACGATTATGGCAAAGACAAGGGCTATGTTGTTTGACTCTGATTTGGATTTCAGTTTTTTGTCATTGGCTGTTCTAACGGCTGTTTATGTTATAAACAGAAGCCCAACTAGGGCCAACAAAGACCATAAGACCCCGTTTGAGATGTTTTACAGCACAAAGCCAGACTTATCTAATATGAGAGTTTTTGGGTCTCTCACTCACAGGCATATCCCCATAGAGGTCCGTCAGCAACAAGCCACGAGAAATAAAAGAAAAAGAGCCAACAGTGAACACCCAAAATTAATCCAAAGATCCGATAAAGGAATTTTTGTAGGGTATACAAACAGTGGGTACTGTATAAGGGACCCATTAATGGACAAATCGCATGTCACTTGCGATGTCAGATTTGATGAAACGAGAAATATAAAACAAATGAATAATATAAATAATAATAATGAAAATTTACAAGATAATAATAATATAATAGAAACTCCTGTAATTTTAAACTTATTTAAATCAAGATATAAAAATTACATTGAGGACCACATCCCTCAAAAATGGGAGGATGTCGAAAACAATCCTTTTAATGAAGAATGGCAACAAGCCATTACAGACAAACTGAAGTCATTATCTGATATGGGCATGTGGGAAGTCGTCCCAAAGGAGAAAAATGTGAGGTTGGTAGATACAAAGTGGTGTTTCACCACAAAACCCAACAACCAAGGCGTTCATATACCGAAAGTTAGATTGGTGGCGAGGGGTTTTAAAGATCTTACTCACTATTATCTAACCGAAACATATGCCCCGGTAATCCAATACTGGTTAATAAGATGGATACTGTCAATTACCAATAAATACGGATTAAACATAACACAATTTGATATAAAAACAGCCTTTCTCGACTAACAAATAAAATACCCTATATTCATATCAAACCCTAAGGGATGCCAACTAGGTGAAAATAATTGCCTGAAACTCATGAAGTCAATATATGGACTTAAAACATCTTCCAAAAGCTGGTACAATTTGTTGAATTCAACAATAATTCAAGCTGGATTCATCCAATCAAAGATAGATAGATGTTTATATGTCAAACAGGATAACATTGGTGCAATGGCACTCCTGATAGTCTATGTGGATGACATGTTGTTGGCTAGCAACCAAAACGAGTGGACACAACACTTAATAAACACATTTAATAAAAACTTCACATTAAAAATAGAACATAACCCAACCTTTTTTGTTGGTTTTGAAATAAGCCGTTATATCCCAAGGAAACAAATAATACTTACACAAAATAGATATATCGATAAGATTCTCTGGAAGTTTGGAATGACAGAATGTAATCCATCTTCCACACCCATGGAGACTGGACTCAAAATAAATAAACCGACAAATGGAATTGACGATACCGAATACAGTGCTATGATTGGGAATCCGCTATATGTGGCAAGACTGACCCGCCTGGATATTGCCTTCGTCGTCAATTACTTATCACGTTTTCAGGCATCCTCCAATAATGAAATAAAAAATTACGTTTGTGTATTATTAGATACCTTAAAACTACAAGAGAGTTCTCTCTAGTCTTCCACTCCGACCAAACACACATTAAAGCTTTTGTCGATGCGCTGTATGCACTTGACGTAGACGATTCACCCATCGATATAAATAACCTGGAGAAAGGGCGGTCCACAACTGGCTTCATGATTTTTGTAAACGGAGACTTGTTAAATTGGGCCGTTCACCCGCAACACACGGTTGCAACTTTGTCAACTGCAGCCGAGTTAATTGCATTGATTGATGCACTCGACGACATATATGTGATCTGGGGACTTATGGAAAGCATTTTCTCTGTAACCGACCCAGTGCAGGTGTACAAGGACAATATATCTGCATCCCGCATTGCATTTGGGGGAGGAAACGATCCAGGTCCCTCGCGATCAAATGCTATGCACTGTTGGAAGCATTCCAACAAAAATTGATAAGCTTCAATGATATTAGGTCACCTGATCAAGTTGCTGACATATTAACTAAAGCACTTGATCGGAAAACCTTCCAAAATATCGTTACGAGAATCCTCCGAGCAAGTCAACTTTTCGGCCAATAGTCTTAATTGACATAACCCTCAAAATTTTTGATATTTGGTTTTGGACTGCGGATGGGCGTCGGTCTTTTAGCACCTATTGTAAACCGAGTGGTCCATATTTTGTTTCACAATTCACATCACAATACTCAATAAGTTCCCCGTTGTTGCTCTGCCTCTCTTACTGGCATCAGCATCCCCTAATAAATTCAATTAATTCCAACAATAGTATATTTATCTAAACCCCACACAACTAATTATAAGGACATATACATAATAATATTTTTTCTCCACAGCTGACGATGAGGAGATATTGATCTCTCCGACCTTTCCTTTTATATATATTTTAAATTAAAATCACACAATATTTATAAGATGTGACACTATAACAGAAGGTTAAATGTATACCTCATGTTAATAATTACACGATATATAAGATAAAACAATTGATACATAAATTTATACACATTTTAATTGTACATCATGATACTAGTGAACGACATACTTAACATTTTTACCATTTTTTATAGCAATTTTTTTTATATGATATTTATATGTAACAATTTTGACTGCTTTGCTTATTTATTTTTTTTAATACATACACTGTGTGACACATTTTTATTTATATGTTCGTTTGTCTGTTTTGAATTGCAGGGGGGTGTTGGGATACGATTCCCTCACTCCCTCACAAACACATAACTCTATACTGACTAACACTGTATGTAACATCTATATTACATTTATTTGTTTTACATGTGGCGACACTGATCGTCAACACAATATTCTTCCCGCCGCTGCTCGATGGAGAATGTTCTCCGCTTGTCAGTCATTGTACTAACGTCGTCAATAAATCATTTTTCTAAGATGGAAGTTCGTCCTTATCTTTTCCGTGTGAAGTGATCAGAACTCACCTCAATAAATTGTACAACATCGAACACACTAATCAACGACAACGTTTTAATATTTTTTTTTTAGAATTTTTGCAATTTTATATTTTATGTTTGTTTAATAATCTTAGCTCTGTTTGATAGGACTACACCAACTTACACCAACCTACACCAGGAGGGCAATTCCACAAATGCAGGAATTTTATAGGACTTTGCGCCAAGTTTTACTTGAATATTTGTGGAATATCCCTACCAGTGTAGGTTGGTTTAAGTTAGTGTAATCCTATCAAACAAAGCTGTTGACTGCTATTGCTTATTTTATTTTTAACGTTTTGCAATATTATACTATAATAACATATTTGTTCGTCCGTTTTGAATCGCAGGGGGATGTTGGGATACGAGTCCCTCACTCCCTTACAAATACACTGGTATGAACTTATACCTAAACTGTAAATGACATACATGTAACATTTTTGCTTTTCATATGTGGTAACACTGGTTGCCACCTTATCCTTTTTTCCATCTCTGATCGACGGAGGTTGTTCTCTGTTTGTCAATCGTCATTGTTACGATGTCGTGAATAAATAGTTTGATTCAACATTTCATTTTTCACTGTGTTTGTTCTTAAAGATCTCATCTCTCCTCAACAATTTTTATCAATTGTACTATTTAATGCTTTATAATTCATACAACATACAATCTCAGCATTAATATTTATAATTAATGAAAAATAAGCATAAATTCAAATCAACATTTTAATTTTTATTAAAATAGGTACATAATTTTTGTCATCTACATATGAAAAATTTTTTGGTATCAGACTTGATAGTTAAATGATATTTTAAGTTTTGAAATTTGAATGAAAAAATATTGCCAATAAATGATAATCCAACATGAAAGATATATGGAAAAAAATTAGCCTGTGGAAAAAAATAGGAGGAAAAAGAAAATGGAAAAATTTTTGAAAATTACCTTAAAACCTATAAATATGGTCTGAAGGGCAAAATATGGCAAATATGGTCCAATAAAACGGACTTATTTTAATGTAATCTTCCTAAATTGGAAAGATATTTCATTAAATCTTTGATAGCTATGATGGAAAAAAATATTTTATAAAATCAAAATCCTCATCCTACCAAGTACCAATAGGTATTTAATTGCAGTTATCTTCATAAAAATGGCTTTGAAACAAATCTTAGAGGGGTCCCGTAAAAAAATTTTTGGGGGTTCCCCCCTGGACACCTTCTATTGGTTAAAGGTATCACATACTGAAAATAGGTAAAAAACTAGATCTAGTCTTTTTACATTTTTCTACGTCTTTTTTTTAGGAAATTCTACAGATTTTTAAAAGTGAAGGTTGGCATCCCTGTGAACGCTTAACATATAGTGAAAGCCGCATGTTAACTGTAAGGTATCTATCTTGTATATGATGTAGAATAGATATCTGTGAGGTCAACTGAACCAGAAGACCAGAAACGGTCAAAAACTATTTTAACTAGCATAAAAAATGGAAAACTACCATAATTTTAGTCATACTCGCAAACTGTTTACTTTCCAGGAATAAAACCATAGATAACGTACTACTATGTTAAAATATAATTGTCAATTATTTAATTCAATTCAAATATAAAAGTTAAAACGGTTATAACTTTCAGCTTGCTCAAGATGCTCATCGCTTAAGCTTGCTTGTAAACTTCGCAAATTGATAACATTTTTGAAATTTTTAAAATTTTGTTGACAAGCGCGGATTGTTGCGTGACATTTCTTTCCCTTCCCCATTGTTGATTGCGTCCTGTGGGCTTCTGTAGCCAGGCTTGTGGGTCACACGCTCCCACCCCTCCCACCACGGAAACGTTCAAGCCCATCCCACAGGGCCAGAATGTGAAGTTGTGAACTAGGTTTGTAATTGTTTTGTTCTTGTTGAGCCTTTACGCATCATGAAACGTTTTTCTTTTGTTTTCTGCTTGGTTTTCTATTGTAAATAAACTTCTAATTTTATTCCTACTTCAGGATTTCTCGCCAATTTTTGAATTTATAGTTTTCCCTTTTTCTTCATTAAACTTCCGCTCAGATGGGAACTTGACCAAACCCTTGAAATTTAATTATTACAATAATAATAATAATAATAATAATAATAATAATAATAATAATAATAATAATAATAGTAATAAAAATAATAAGTGAGTCATCGCAGCCCATTTAAAAAATTATGTATCTGTGATACGCTGAAAGATTCTAAAAATTTTAAATTAGCTCTCGAGTTGTCCATAATGGCACAAAGCAGTGAAACTTCGAAAGATATCGATGGATGTGGAGGGATGTTAAGACAGAAAACGGAATCTCTGATGAAAAGACGATCCTGCAAAGCCCCATCATCGACGAAGTGAGTTTCCCAAAACAATTTTGTAGTCTTAATTAGTAACACTTCTCAAGTGGAAACATTAATTTTGGTTGTGTTGTTTGTTTAGCAGTATACATTCTTCCAAATATATTCCTGGAGACATGAGAACCATCGATGTGATGCCGCAGAAAACGTACATCTTCTGGATTCTAGTATTCATAGTACTCTTCATTGCAGCTGTAAATTTTACGATTCTTGTTATAATGATAAGTGTTCTTCGAATAAGTGAAGGAATGGAAAGCATTGAAATAAACTCGAAAGATGAAATGATTAAATTTCATGGCGCTGCAGATTTAGATGACATTCTTTATGGAGATGGTTCTATGAAAGGGTTCCGAGACCTTCCTTACGAAATTCACGGTGATGATGGTTCAGTCATTATATCCATGAAAAATTCTGGTGACGAAACTAGTTCAAACAAAGTTGAAATATCAGAAAAAGAAATTTCGTTTTCTAACGTTGATAAATTTTTCGTTTACGATCCTACATCGCGGAGTAATATATTTTCTACAGATTATAAACATTTTAAAATACCGAAAGGACTGCCCCATATAGATGTGAAAAAGCTTTATGTGAAACGTTTACTTAGTGCTCAAGATTCGAACTTGACTGTCAGATCTGACGCAATTACTAGATTTCGCGGTAACGAGGGACTCCGTATTCGAGGTAAAGGTATACATTTTGCTGCTGATGGTGATATGTATATGAACAGTGTCAATGGTAGCATTTATTTAATGGCAGATAATATAAAAATTGATCTGAAGCATGTACCAGTAGCTATTCCTAATGTCACTAATGACATAAACGGAATGCGGCCGACCCAACAGTTTAAATTATGTGTTTGTATGCCGCAGGGATACCTGTTCAAAGTTCCTATTACAAATAATGTAAAATCTCATCTTGCTTGTCATTTCGGCGATTTATCGTCGGCTAATAACCCTTGTACGAATTTGTAGCGGGCTTTGGGGCTACAAAAAAGTAGTAGACAATAAGAAAAAAACCGAATTGCTAGAGTGCAAGCTGATTATTTTTACGCAGTACTTAGAGTACTCGGTAGGCTTGCATTTATCTATCTTGAGTAATTCGAGTAATGACTTGTTAGGCGTTTCTTTCACTATTGTATCATTTATATCCTTGCCTAGGATAAATTCTATCATGCCTCTCTAGCTTCGAGATTATTAATCTTGCATAACTTTTACTCTTAATAAACACATGTTCATCTCAACTGTTATTTGGAGGGGTGACAGCTCGTTCCATATAATTTGTGTTCGATAAAACCCATCACATTGGGTTGCTCGCTCTACTTTATATATTTCCAGTTGTTTATCGTCGGTTCATTTTAGTTTTTGAAAAAAGAAATTTTGAATTTGAGTGGCCCCCATTAAATTTAATTGATTTACATGTTTTTTTTCGTAGTTTGTACGTTTCGTTTACTAGTCGAAATTACTTAGTCAATTCATTTTTTGTTTTTCATGTTTTCATTTTAGTGCTAAGAATTAACAACTGCCATAAATACAGAAATTGTGGTGCATTTATTAGGAATTCGTGTATGAAATTTAGGGTACCGATATTTTTAATTGGTTTCAGTATTAACTTCTTGAATTATTTTGTTTTTACTTTCGCATTTCATTTTTGTGTCATTGTTTTCAAAATACATATAATTTTGTTTTGTCTTTGTTTTTTCAACCGCTAGATAGTCCAGCGTTCTTTCTGGGTATGAGCTGTAAGAACGTGAAACAAAAGAATTATTAATGTAAGGTGATTGATTCATCTCCTTTTCTTCATCACGGTAAACGTCTGTCAGACGTTTTTAATTTGTGAAAAAATTTCGAATAAAAATCCGTGTTGTAAAGAATCCAGAATAAAATGTTGCCGGAAAATACTGCTGCAATAATGTTTTAAATATGAACTTTCATTAAGATTATGGGGATATTTCTTTTTCACAGGCCTTCCTCTACGCAAAAAGTAAAAAACTTCAGTTGTTTAGGATCTTTAGTTCGTTCTCAGATTCGCAAAATTCACAAATATGCCTAATCTTCAAATTATAAAAATAGTCATCCATAAAAACAATAGAAATGTTGAGTCGGAGAAGGGGAGGTAAGTGACAATTGAGAGAATTTTTTAGAGATAAGATTTTACGATTCTCACATTCCAGAATATAACCACCAAGTCTCATCGTTTAGAAATAGATTTATTCCAGAAAGCGATAACTTCAGGCTGCACACGAAAACAAAAAAAAATCAGTCATTTCAAAAAAATTTTTTTTATTTTTTTATGTAGGTAGTTTTTACGATTATTTAAGAATTGAAAAATATCAACCTGATGACTAGGTACATATAACCAAAATATATCTTTCTATACGATTGATACGAAGACGTCTGCACATTATTAGAAAGTTAAACTAGATTTGTCCAGTACAAAGCATAAAAATGAACTTAGTGAAAGTTCTAGTATTACGCTTAACGTAAAGTAATACATTATAGTTTAATATACAATAAGGACCTACGGGAACAGACAATGTAGTCCGCAAAATATAGCCTAATTGTATGAAAATTACGACAAGCAAAGGTTCATGAATGTTAAATACAGAAAGAAAAAAAAGAATATCACCATATTATTCCTTTTTCTTTAGATCATCTTTTCATCTCTTTTCATACCAAAGTAATTTCTCTTTCATAATTACAGTAACTTTGGGATTCGGGCATTTTAGCAGATCTTGTGGACTTTGTTCTCGAATCAGGGACTTGCAAAATGTCAACTTCATTGTAAATTTATCTTGTCGTGTTTTTCACTATTCTACTGTACAAAAAAGTGTTCGCGGAACAGAAATTTGAAAGGTAGAATTTAATAGATCTACTCAGTATTGACAGATAACGCTTAATATAAATGCTGAACTCTTACATATCATACTCCGAAGTAAACGGAGAATATGAAGGAATATCATGAGAATTTTTTTTGACAAAATACTTTTTAAAAAGAGCGTGACGTAATTTAACAAAATAACTTTCTTTGACTATCGGTCTACAAATTTGCAGCTGCGAGAGTCGATTAATAAAAGTCATCGATGGAACGCTTACTTCATAAACTAAATAAGAGAAGAATAAGAAAAACTTTTCTTTAAATTTACATTGAACAGTTATCCGATAATGAAACACATTTTCAAAGAAAGAAGCAAAAAGGTCAAGAGTCAAAAGGAATAAACTCGAGTATAAAAAAGCACGCTCAATAAAACACAATTGAACTTTAGAAATTAATGGATCCAAAAGCACATTCACGCTTCTGTAGGTGTCACTTCCATTTCCTCCACAGCTGGTTCTTTTTCCGGCGGTTTTTCATAGACTTTCTCCAACGGATTAACAAGAACACCTTGCCACATTGAGGCAGAAGTTGTGACACCTAAAACAGAGCAATGCATGTAACAAAAAATTCGGAACACTTCCAAAACTATGTATAATTTATAAAAAATAGTTGTGTTTCTTTATGAGACTTTCGTATATTTAAACCTGAACTTACTAGGTTTTCCATTAAGCAATGGAACATAACCGGTATGGCCCAATATTCGAACTAGCGTTTGTGCAGTCAAGCACAACAAATCTTGTTGCTCATATGGCATGGCATTATGCAACCATTTGTTATTATCACATGGATCAGCAATACCTAAAATAATGAACATACATGAGTGAATTTTATAAACGATCAATGATGAAAATGCGCAGAGGCATATTTTCACAATGAAGGTGGTGTCACTGAACAATCTGAATGTCTCAAATGATATATAAATATGATGATAAAGAATAAATTCCAATTTTCAATATTATAACAACAAAAATTTATCATTTTACTAGCCACCACCAAGATTTATTTTTGCAGACAGAAAATTCTTATCCATTCTTTCAAACAAATTATTCTTTTCTTTTCTAGCCAAAATAGTCATTTTAAGCAGACTTTACGAGTTGGTGCATGGTTAGATACGATGATTGCACGATCTAATACTTACCAGCAGACCCGATCAAAAATAAACCAGCAGCTAATAATTGCAATGCACGCCGATACGCAGCACTTTCTGGTAAAGGTTCTTTCTTTGGATTATTCAACACAACATGATACGCCTGAAAATCAATGGATTATTATAATAACAAAAAAAGATGAACAAATTCACACGTTATTATTATCAATTGAGGTGAATACCAGGAGATCGATCATCCAAGGAGATAATACTGCCAGGCCATCGAATCGAGATTTCAAATCACGCAATAAGCGAACGACGTTTTTCACTATTTCATTTTGCGCATTTTCCTCGAACCAACGTCTAAGCAATTACGTCAAATAATTGTTGAACATTGCAATCGAGTTATATTAATGTGAAAAATGAATCACTAGAACTTACACGTGCTTAATAGCCGCAGCATGATTTTCCAATAATTTTAGCGGAAGGTGAACACTTGGATCCAATTTACTATAATTTGATGGTACCGTTGCAATCCTAATGCGAACCGTACCTAATAATCCTTTGATGACGAATCCACTTTCATTCAATTCGTATACATACTCTTCGGGGGAAAATAAAAATTTAGTTAATCTGATTTATGAATCCCAGTGACCAATAAGGAGTTATGACTTACTATCCACTTGAGGTAAAGATTGTAACTTTTTTAGATCTTCGAGAACACGAGTTGCTAGTACCTCTATAGATTTTTGAAAAGGCAATGTCTGCAGAACCACAACAACATCAGCCACTTTATGCCCTTTCAAAATAGTGCCTTTCTTAGATGATCCAACAGCACGCGATTCTTCAATTTGCTGACAATCAAATATAAGTCACTCTAATTTCAGAATAAACAAAGATATACAGGAAATATTTGAGCATACATACACAACCACTAAAATTATTCGGCGAAACAATGAGCGAATCAAAAACTTTCTGTACTTCGACAACCAACGCATTAAGATTATTCAATTCCACCTCCGTTGGAGTCAGATCGGAGACCCTCTTCAAAAGAGCCTATATGATATTTAAATCGACTTTAACAAGTCCCATAATGTCATCATCAGCTAATAATAACAAAATTTAAAGAATTATCATACGAACTGCTTGAAAATTGTCATCATTAACTGAATTCACGCGAGTAAAACTCGGTTCACTCATAATCAGATCGAACGGTGGCTTGGCGACATGACTTTTAATTGCTTTGAAAGGAGCTCGAAGAGGAGTTCGATTCATAGGGCGACCACCTCGACCTCGCATCATCCTGAAAACAAACTAAATACTCAATCTGCGCTCCATCAGAGCAGAAAATAATTGAAAAATTTATACTTGAGAAGTTCTTCCAAAATGTACGGAAGTGAACACTGAAGATGAAACAGAATTAGAACACGTTAATAGCTAGTTACAAACTTCTTTAACCACACACACCGATTATGGAATCTATCTTTCTAAAATTGATGCACACTGCCCACACTTCAGATTCTTCTTAACTATAAAGGTATACAGGCACAACGTAAAGATACATAGGCTTAAATAAAATTTGTAAATTCAGACGCCGGCCCACCTATCTAAATCTCAATTGCAGCATAGATAAGTAGTAGTATAATTCATATAGAGGGGTCACTCAATGTTATCATTTATAAAGGAACATAATAGGTCCAGAAGCATGCACTGCAGCCCATAGCGCTAGCGTCGGCACTATTTTAAAGCCATACAGAGGACAGATACGAATCCAGAAATACACCCTTATGTATCGACAGGTCATAAGTAAATTTATTGATATTTATGTTACATTTGAGAAATTTTATAGTTTCAAATTTTTTAATTTTTATAAATATTTTCCATTATTTCACTTGAAATCTATGTTCAGACAGATTGAAGGGCCAAAGAAACAAGCCTCTTATCAAACACAATTTTATGGGATTGAACTATGCAATCAAAGTTATCAAATGCGATTTTAAGAGAACCATTTCGTGTAGAAATCTGAAATTTTAATATTATATGTTTCCGAAGAATTATTATGTACAATCAGTTTTAGTGGGAAAGTCATCGCAATTAAAATAAAAAAATCATTTATAAATATTTTGCGGTTATCAACGGAAGAAAAAAGTAACGCGTACCCCAGTTTTGCGTAAATTTTATACGATTGTGCAAATATAGCGCAAACCCCGGGTAATAAACAACAATTTTTTTCACTTACTAATATAAACTCACTTTCATTATTACGTGTTTGCGGTAAGAATGCAATTTCCGCATACTGCTCAATCGTAAAACGAGGATTGGAAGTTATTATATATTTTTGCACTAGATAATTCGATGATGTTTGTGGAGATTTGAAATTAGGATCTATTTCTTCTGCAATCGACAGTAATGTTTCTGTATGTTGATCATCATCGCTCCACATTTGCAAATCTTGTTCATATAATGGAGCAGGAGGAGATACAGCATGTTTTTGCGGAGTATTCAACTTCTCCATATATACCGCTTTAACAATGAGATAGTCCGCATATTGTGTGGTAGCCAGCAATGCAGCTACACGATCTCGGAATTTAAAACCACTAAACTCTAATTTAATTTCTTTATAATCTTTCGCGATATATTTTACTTTCGGTGAATACTTTTGATACGTTTCTAATAACTCATTAACACTTTGAGCCGAAATAGAAAAATCAACATCCGACTTAACAATAAAACGCCAGTGACTGACAACCATTGTAATAGTAAAAATAACATAAAATTTCCATTTCATAAACGACATTTACGTTGTAGCTGCATGTTTTTTTTTTTGTTGATTATTATTTAAAACTAGGAATCTTTTTTATAAAGATTGCAATCGAATGCACTTTCTTCTTTGATTTAACCAGATATTAGAGGTCATTATTGAGTATAATTACACGTATAAACGGATACACCCCGTTATATAACAGCAATTTCCAAAGTACTTGCAAGGTTGACCATTTTTTGCTTTTCCTTTTTTCTTTTTCTTTTTTTTCGTATTTTTTATAGTACCAGGAAATATAGTGGTAACATAGTAAAACTATATGTTGAATACACAATTGATGAGTATAAAAGGAGGAGTTTACTGAAAAATGAAATTACTTTGCATAATACAATAGAGGCTGTATTTGTGTTCCTATCGTAGAGACGTCGTTTAATTAAGTCATTAAAATGGAAACAAAGTTTTTTTGTAAAATTTATCAAAAATTGTTTACTCGTTCCAGTGGTTTATCCAACCATTTACGAAGTTATGTGCATAAACGTAATTTAGTTCATAATATAACATTGGAGATGATGCATGATGATGCTGGTTCTATCATATCTCCAGAAAAAGAAGAAGAAGAATGTATTATACCGAGTATAACTGGATGTGGTGAGGACACTAATTCAACTGTAGCAACGACCATTGATGATGCTAACAAGGATGAGGTGAATATGTCGGCCACAAGTTCCAGTAATTTAGTTGGTACGTTGCAACAACGACATAGTTATAATTGTGATATTTGTTCGTTAAAATTTTTTACTCTCTCTCAATTACGAGTACATGAAAACACATTAATGCATTCACGTGCAATGATGAATGATAAATGTTTTATACGTCATGAAAATAATTATGATATTTTCAGGGGGAGAAGTGCAATGAAACAAAAATTTTCAACGTACATTGTTGTAGAGAAAAAACAAGATGGCACTCCACGAATTAATACGCAATCTCTAATTTCTAATTTAGAATCATTTTTACCCGTTGTTACCGATATTATAAAAAAAGAAGTTTTAGATAAAAAAGCTGTAAAAGTTCAAATTAAATGTATTATTCAAACGCGAAGATGGGTTCATAAGCTTGATACTTATGGGAATAAAATCAGTGAAATGGCTGAACCTTTTGAAATAACCTTACGCACTAAACAATATACTTTTTTTCGTATCAATGCATTTCCTATCGAGGAAATTGTGCGAAACAAAATGTCAGAATGGACATTTGTAGGTGTTAGTTTTTATGATGTAAGTGTGTGTACCTATTCTTTACATTGCGTTGGTTCCTACATTCCATTACCGGTAAAATTAAACAATACACGTTGCATTCTTAATGTTAAAAATGAGCATATTGAAAAATGTTTTATGTATAGTATATTAAGTTATTTTATGCTTAATGATAGAAATTGTCGACATTTACCAGACACTTATGATCGCGGTCACTTTTTAGACTATATTTCTCAACGATATAATATACGGTTCGATTTTTCAAAAATCAATTTCCCAACTCCATTGAAAGATGTGATAAAATTTGAAAAGTATAATCCCGAGGTTTTTATTAATATTTTTGGAATTGACTCAAATGATCTACTATATCCAATTAAAACTATTGATATAGAAAAACGATTTCATTTTGATCTATTATATTTAACCCAGCCTGTTAGATCGTGTAATGAATTTGAAACAGTTGAAGAAGAGGATGTTATATTAAAAACAACTAGTGATCATAAAAACAGTCATTATTGTCTAATTACCGATTTAAATTCATTACTAAGAAAACAATATACTACGAATACTGGTAGAGTTCTATTTTGTAAACGCTGTTTAGCTTATTTTCGTGGAGTAGATTGCGAAGATGATTTACGTGAGCATAAAAATTATTGTAAGAAAAATGAAATTGACCTCCTTGTTCATTAGCTTATATTGATGCGAATTCATTATATTCATGGGCAATGTCGCAATACTTACCCATTGATAATTTTAAGAAAATTGAAAATTTTTCCATGTTTACCAACGAATTTATTATGAATTTATCAGATACGGCGGAAATAGGAATAGGTATTATTTCGATGTTGATATTGATTATCCTATCGAATTACACGATGCGCACAATGATTTTCCATTTTTCCCTGAACGTAGGCATACTGGTAGTGTTACACGTTTATTGTGTACTCTCGAAAATAAGAAAAACTATCACGCATTACCGTATGCTAAAGTTAGGTTTAAAACACGGATTAAAAATTAACAAAATTAATAAAATTATCAGCTTCAAACAAGGTCCAGTTTTAGCATCATATATAGACTGTAATACAAAATTACGAATTGAAAGCAATTCAGCATTTGAAAAGAATTTATATAAATTAATGAATAATGCAATTTTTGGAAAAACTATAGAAAATGTGAGAAAACGTATCAATTTCAATTTAGGTACATCAGTACAACAATATGAAAAATTAGTCTCAGCCGCAAATTTTAAAGAAGCAGTCTATTTTAGCAAAAACCTCATTGGAATACACCGATATAAAACCAAAATTCGATTAAATTCTCCTATTTATTTAGGAACGACAATTCTCGAGGTTAGTAAAGTTCTAATGTATGAATTTTATTATGAAAAAATGAGAATGATGTTTGAAAATATTCCATATAATTTATGTTATATGGATACTGATTCATTTATTTTTTCGTTTCAAGATCACACTATTACTCCATACCTTCAACAATATTTGCATTATTTTGATTTATCTGATTATCCCGATGAACATCCGTTAAAAAATAACCTAAATAAAAAAATACCTGGTGTATTTAAATATGAATTATTAGGTAAAACAATGTTAAAATATATCTCATTAGCTCCAAAGGTTTATTCATTCCTCATAGCTGGTGAAACTAAAGAAGTAAAAAAAGCAAAAGGTGTGATGAAAAACATCGTTACACGTGATTTGACATTCGCTTTATATTGTGACGCATTATTTAATAATACGAACATTATAAAACAGCAAACTTTGTTTCATGTTATTGCTCATAAAATTAGAACAATAAAACAAAATAAGATAGCACTCAATATAAATGATCAATGCATTAAATGATATTTTACGGATAAAATAAAAAGTTTAGCATTTGGTCATAAAAATATAATTTTATAAACTTTGTATACATTTTATTATTACTGTTATGTTTTTATACACTTTTTACACATGTTGTTATTGTTATTGTTTTTTATATCATATTTACACCAAATAAAAATATTGCAAATGAATGTAAACCTTTTTTATTCGCAATCGCATACCTCGTCAATTGGACAGTTACATAATGTCCTGTAATCAGAATCCTCCGGATTGTAAAATAATAAGCTCAATGAATCGGCGTAATAATCTTCCTCCTCCAACTAATCCAGACTACTTAGACTACTGTAGACATCATAGACATCATAGACATCATAATCTTTGTAACTGCTACCACCGCTATCGTCGCTTATATCATCTGCAATTATTTGCTAATGAATATCCACCAAAAGATTACCTACTACCTCCTCCTCAATTAATGGATGTTCCAATTCTGGGATTTCAATGTTCTCCACTCCAGATCGTCGAGGTATACACATTTTTGATTTAAAAAGGGTAAATAAATACTAAAAATGAAATATGAAAACTTACAAACAAAGCAAAAACAACCAAATACACGAACACAATCTAAATACTTTGTAAAATATGTTTTCCAGATACGATGTTGACTACTCATTCAAACTATCTGACTATAATATATATATATTTCTTGATATTCATTACTTACATCTTAAACATTCAAACCAGTGCTTCATTAGTATTTCAATCAGGTTACTTATTAGCAAATGCTCCACTTAAGATTCTTTGTCTCAAATTTGCATTGATTACCTTTCTTTTCAACTTTGTATAAATAGATGCTTTGAAACGTAAATGTATTAATAAGATATTCGCAAACTAATTATGAAAAAAATACAACTTCTCCCGCAAAAACTAAAACTTCCCATTGCAAATGTGAGTAGTAAAAAATCCATTTTGTCACGACATAGTACTTTATTACCAAATAATATTCGAGCTATAATATGCGGACCCAGTGGTTGCGGAAAAACAAATTTGATATTTTCTCTATTAACACATCCAAATGGTTTAAAATATCAGCATGTTTTTATATTATCGAAATCTTTGGAACAAGAAAAGTATTTATTACTACAAAAAATTTTCGATAATATTACCGGCTTAGAAGCAAAATTTATACACGACGAATCTGCATTACCATCTCCCGAACAATGTCCTTCCGACTCTATAGTAATTATCGACGATGTATTATGTCTCAAAGCTGACAAAAATAAAATTCGATCTTTTTTTTGTTTTGGAAGACATAGAAATATTGATGTATTTTATCTGTATCAAACTTATACTCACATTGAAAAACATTTATTACGAGATAATGCTAATTTCATTATTATTTTTGCGCAAGACAAAATTAATTTACGACACATTTACGATGAACATATTGCGCCGACTTGCACATTTGATAATTTTTGTCGTATGTGCGATTTATGTTGGAAAGAGAAACATGGCTTTTTAACTATTGATAAAGAAAATAATATAAATAATGGAAAATTTCGGAAACAACTAGACATTTTTCTCATTCCATCTTCATCCCCAACATAATAATGTCGTTGAACATGAAAAATGAAAGTAAGACTCCGCAGGATACAATACGAGACATTTCTTCTGAAATAAGCGTTAAGAAAAATTTAACAAGTTTAATCGATAACGTGCAACAAAAAGTTAACACAGCAAAATTTAAAGAAATACAGCTATCCAAATTACGAAGAAAAACCCTAGAACCTGTAACTGAACCATTGAAAAAAATTGTGACATCGTTATCTGGTATTGAACAATCATCTCGTCCAATTTCTCACTTTCGTAATACGTTGCATCCCATACGAGCTGTATGTAAACGAGTAACCCCGTCTTCTCCATTACATGAACTTTCAACAATTTTTTCTCCAATTAATGCGAGTGACCAGTTGTCAACTGATGAAATAACAATAACAGAAGGAAAACGACATATTAAAAAGAAATTGAAAACTTCCCCACGAACAAATGATGAAATAGATCCAGAAAATTTAACTATTGATAATGCGGGAAATGTTGTAGCTAAGTTTAATCCAAAAACAAAAAATATCTCTCCACCATCTACGACACTTTATAGAGGAGCATTGTTTCCCAATACTTCGGAAGAAGCAAGTACTAATACTATTAGACGTAATGTACAAGAAAATATTAGTGATGCTGACGATGAAAATGCGGATACAACTGATAATGATGAGAAGTATAATACCGATTACGAAGACGCTGATAGCGGTAACAATGAAAAAAACTTGTACTCTTTCTCGCAAAATAGTACATCACCATTCATAAACAAAACAAGATTAGGCTTGAACATGTATAGGCTTACTGGACAAAAAAATATACATTATGAATTATCCAAATCAAAACTTCCTGTCACTAAAGATGATATATCGAAAACTATAACTGTATTAGATCGCACTTATCCTTTAACAAAGAATGTGTGGACTTTATTAACACACAATACAACTGATAAAAAAAATATCCTCGCAATGTCGGAAAATGATAAAAAAACGTATTTTAAAATTTTGTATGAAAATGGAGAATTAGAAAACCTAACTGGTGCCGATAAAAATTTAAATAAGTATCAGCATATTATACGTCTCTTTTCTCAAAAACCAAAACTTGGTGAAGCCTTTAACTTTAAAAATAACTATTTAAATAGACTGGTCTTGAAAAAATTTGTTACTACTAAACCTAATTATGTTTATTGGAATAACGTTTCCGATTTAATTTTACGATTACGAAAACTCATAGCCTCTAAAAACGTTGGAAATACAAGTGTGGAAGAAGAAAACGAAATTATTTCAATTTTAGAAGAACTCAGAGAAGCAAAAATAATAGCTTAAATGGAACAACTTGCATACGAATTACACCGACCAGTTCGTAAATTTTTTCCACGTCGTCATGTCAAATTAGAAGGTATCGGCGACACGTGGCAAATAGATTTAATTGATTTTACAAAATTGTCTAAAGAAAATAAAGGTTATTCGTACGTATTAGTCGTAATTGATATTTTCACAAAATTTTTATGGACTCGTCCGTTAAAACAAAAAACTGGAGTACTCATTCGCACCGCTTTAACAGACATCATTAAAACATCACCCTATGGATCACCACACAATATACATGCCGACGAAGGAAAGGAATTTGTAAATGACTCTTGCAAATCATTATATCGAAAATATAAAATCAATTTTTTTCATACTTTCTCTTCTCTAAAAGCGAGTATTGTGGAACGTGTTATCCGCACCATCAAAGAAAAACTATTTCAACACTTTACGCAACAACATTCAAAAAATTGGTTATCACTTTTGCAACCTGTGGCATCTGCTTATAATAATACGGTGCACCGAACAACTAATATGAAACCAATAGATGTTAAAAAATAAAAATGATGAAAAAGCAATTTTCCAATATCTATTAACTCATAGAAACTTTAATAAAAACTTAAGACCACGTTTTAAAATAGGAGACAATGTTCGAATATCGAAATATAAAAGTATATTTGCGAAAGGATATACGGCTAATTGGACAACGGAGATTTTTCAAATAAAACGCGTGATACCCAGTAATCCACACATGTACATATTAGAAGATCAAGATGGTGTGGAAATAGCTGGAATGTTTTATGCAAATGAACTATTGAAAACTCGTTTTCCAGATACATATTTACTTGGAAAAATACTGCGAAAAAATACTCGTAAAGGAATAGCAATTGTTAAATTTTTCGAAATACCTTAAAAAATTTTATCAAAAATTTTAGTATAAATACAATGAAATTGCGAATATTACTTGATACTTTCGCTTTCTCCTATATTAATAAAACGTTAATAATTAGCGGACTCAATCGATTTAATTGTGATTCGGTATCAGCAGTTACCACTTTGCTGAATACCTTGAATTCTAGTTTAGTAGCTTTTGATCATACTAAGTTGAAAGAAATATGTATGGAAATGGAAAACCTCGTTAATAAAACAAACAAAAGTAAACTTTCATTTGATCTGGAACGTATCATGCTAACGTTATTTGATAAAGCTGCAGGAAAAGAAGACTATTTAAATGGATTTGTAGATATTCTATTAGCTACTATAGAAAAACATGGCACAGAAATTTCAAGTTATCTTGGGAATGATTTCCTTTTACAATTTGTTAAACTTCCAACGTCTTTAGAAACATACTGGAATGCTATAGATGATGTAAAACACATCCAAACTGACATCAGAAACCTACGTGATTATTCTTTTGCCGAATATGAATCATTGAAAACCTTATTAGTGCAACTAGAAAGAGAATCAGCGAATGTGCGAGAAGAAATGCAATTAATCGTTTCTTCTTTTATCGAATTACGAACACTCATTACTAAGACAAACAAATTACTCGCTGAAACTTCAACACTCTCAAAAACTATGTTAAATGCGCTGAAACCTCCTACTCCATCAAGCAAGGATGGTGCATTGTAAATACCTATTTATTAATAATGCAAATATTGTTGAATATGTAAAATATTGTTGAATATGCTGAATATTCCATTCCCTCTTGAAGGTTATTAAAATATACTTCACTTCACTTCACTTCACACTGCAACTAATATTATTTTAGTATATATTCACTATGCCTTTCCTACTGTCGTCAGCGTATAAGTTTCCTCTATCGTGCGATGTCATTGTTGAACTCGGTTTGTCTACTGTACAAAATTTTGAACCGAGTGCGGCATTCAGTGGTTGCGCAAATAACTGTATACTATTAAATTTTAAGTCTTTTACATCTGTTTTAAAAGTTTTACTATCGCATAATTCATTTTTTATCTCCAATTGTGCTTTTTTACAAGCGTCAGACTATCCGCAACAAACTATTGATAGTCTTACGTTTTCATTTGATACTACTAAACAAGAAATACTCATAACAGACTTATATGATTCTTCGCAACATTTTATTTTTGATCGACTTATATTTACGGATTTGTGCGCGTTAAAAGATGTTTTTTCTTTAAAATTTAATGTATTAGAAAAATATAGTATATATTCGCGCGTACTTTATTCCCGTTTTGTTAATTTTTACGCGAGTCAAAATACTTCTCCTGGAATAACAGTTGCCGACTTGCTGCTCTACGCGCCCACCAATCTTATACCAGATCATAAGTACGTGCGTATAGATGTAACACATTTTGATCCGGTTGTGTGCCAACTAGTAGACGCTGAAATTAGACGTTTTTGTAGTAGGGATATTTTTCACGATGCAAAAAAATTACGCGACGATGAAGCCATTACCCTATCGACAGAGTTCACCAGATTCTAACTATCATACTCCTGTTTTTTTATATTCAAAATTTTTACATGAAAGAGGGGAAAATGTTTGTAAAAGAATTATGTTTAACCACTATTGGTGATGAATTTTTTCATCATTCGGTATATGAAACACCAAAAGATGTCTTATTGAGGCAAAACCAAAATTGTAATGCAAATCGCTGGTTAACGCGACATTTTCATAACTTCGCTGTCAACGATGGTACTCGAAATTACAATTTAATTGCATCGGATGTGCAACGCAATTTAAACATATCTCCTTCCATTTTTTTTGTTGCCGGACGTGATAAAATTGATTTTCTTCAAACCTTTTTATGTGGAAGCCTAACACCATGGTCTGATGTAGAAATACTTTATAATCTAAATATTGGTATTCCTATTGTAGATGTTATTTCGTTAGAAAGTTCGGACCGATGCGACGATGATTACAAACAATTTCAAATTTCTTCTCTTAAAGAATTATGAAATAAGAAATTTATTACTTCATTTTCCCCTCTTGAAACAAATTGTCCTTTTCATTCTTCCATACATTGTGCCTTATTAAATACTTTATTATTAGGTGATAATTTTTGTAGCTAAATAAATAAATATATTTTCACTATATAAAGACCTTCGTTATTTCATTTATTTCATTACAATTACGTAATTACGTAAGTCAATGTATGCAACTTCGTCAAATAGCCACTTCGGAACAGGTTTAGTTAATTTGCTAATTAATAATCTACCGATCAAAGTGCATGTACCAGGTTACTGGTTTTTAGGACCAGGAACAAATTTGAAAAAATGACTGCATCAACTTCCAATAAATAAACTAGATGCTGCAGCTAAAGAACACGATATTACTTATTCAAACTATTCCGACCTTCAAACTCGACATAAAGCAGATCAAATTTTAGAAAATAAAGCGTGGAATATAGTTTTAGATCCGAAAGCATCTTATTTTGAACGAATACCTGCCTGGGGTACAACAAATATAATGAAAACTAAACGGAAATTAGGCTTTGGAAAAGTGCATAAGAGAAGACGACGAAACGTTCAACAATCAAACGTAAACCTTCGGTACACTTTTCTACGTTACTTTCAAAAGGTCGTTCAGCTATTAATCGATCATTACCTTTGACAACAAATATCGTTCGAACCATAAATACTTTACAAAATTATAGAAAAGACAACCCTGGTCCAATCGTGGGTCTAAAAAGAGTAATTCCTTTACCTAAACAAGGTGGCTTCTTACCATTATTGCCAATAATGGCTGCACTAGGTACACTCGGTACTATAGGGGCCACTGTAAAAACTGTAGCAGAAGCCGTTTCAGCGGTTAATAATGCGCGAAAAAATTTATCTGGAAACTCGAAAAGTGGTTCTGGTTTATACCTCAATCCATATGGTTATCCCATTCCATTAGGTAAAAAAGGTATGAGTATAAAAAGATATAAAGCCGGACTCGGCTTACGAGTACATCTCTAAATAATTATGAATACTACTACTGAACGTTTACGCAACTTCGGATTTCCAATCAAACGCGGGTTATTTGATTATGAAATTTACAACTTTGCTATACTATATAACATCTCTCATTTTTGTGGTGTTTTTAATAGAGAAACGTTACCAAAATGTCCGTTTCCAAAAGAGAGTATGGTTATTAATTTAGATAATATTGAAAACCCCGGTACACATTTGTTGCCTTTTGTAAAATAAATAATACGTGTATTTATTTTGATAGCTATGGAGATTTACCTCCTCCTAAAGAAATTTTACATTATCTCGATGGAACTACTATTTTATATAATACTACTAATTTTCAAAACCATTTCTCAAAAATTTGTGGACAACTCTGTTTAGAATTTCTTATAAATACGTCTCATTTATAAACAGTATATACATTTTTTACAAGCGCACAAAACAAACAAACAAATATATCATTTTGCTACTATCAACATGAGTTACTTATTTAATTTATCTCGTAATCGTAACCCTTTAGTTTGAGATATTTTTCCACCTCTTCAATTGGATAGAACTCAAAACCATAGTCTAGGACTATTTTACTTCATCGGTTATAATAGTGTGAATAACATAACGGAAAAAAATAATACGTTCGAATTTTCTATTCCAAACACTGGTGTTCCATTTTTGGTATGTCATATCCCTAATGGCTCATACGAGTTTGACGACTTAGCTATACAATTCAAGAGCAGTATACGTTCGATGCTTCTTGACCACTTCAACTATGACGATGCACGAACACAACTTCTTTCCACAGTTGATGCAATCGTCTTCGAATACGATAAACAGCGACAAAAGTTCCGTTTAATTTCATCAACCTTCTCATTTCGTTTTCCAAAAGAAAATTCTCTCGGACCAGTTGTAGGTTTTTCCGAAAATCATCTTCCAGTAACTACACAGGGTAATCTTTTAGAAGGTCGTGAACCAGTTCACATAGCTACCATTCATTGTCTCAATGTTCTTTGTAACATTGTATCCAATTCCTATATAAATGGTATTCCTTCGCACTTACTGTACAGTATTGCGATAAATGTACCAATTGGTTTTAAAATTGTAGAGGCGCGAAAAGATATTATTTAATTTACCAGTCACAGAACAAGACATATCATCTATTGAAATTCTCATTACCGATCAAAATAGTAATCCTATCGATTTCTTAGGAGACGATATTACGCTTTTACTACACTTAAAATCTGAAAATAAATGAATTCTAACAACTACTATTTGTAATAATGCCGTTCTTACTAAATACTTCATTTCAACCTATCACTCGTATTGGTTACGGATGTAATTTATCCGCAATTCAAGGAAAAAATAATACGTCTTCCAATGTATATAAAAAGACTAAACGTAAACAAAAAAGTATTAAACAACCACGGACTTCGGTGAAATTAACACCGAAAGATAAAGCCTTTTTGCAAAATCTTGGATTGCAAGTACTCGTTTAATTATGACTCTCACTAATAATGTACGTAGTTTAGATATTTTAGAAAAAATAAACATCGACGATGGTATTACAAATGTTACTTTTTTCCATCATTATCCTTACACATCAAGCGGCCTTGCAAATAGTGATGAAATTAGAATAGGGGTTGATCAACGTAACATTTACACTTTTCCCTCCGATTCGGGGCTTTTTATGGAATTAAAACTGAATAATTTCAATACTGAATACTACTCGATTGATTATAATGGATTATCACTTCTGTTTAATGATGCTTCTTATATGTTAAATGGTCAAGAAATTGAGCATATTAATAATGTTGGTATAACTTCAACAATGAAAGCTGTATTACTCCATAATTCTCATAATAATGTTTATTGCGATAATCACGGCTACAAACAAGGTACAAATACTATTCAGCCTTACAGCACATCCACAGCTAATGATAAAATTCGTTTTCTTATGTCATTGAACCTAATTTTTGGCTTTTTTGCCGACTATAAAAAACCAATTTTACACGCTCGACATGAACTCATTTTGAAACGAGCAACACACGATAAAAATATTTTTGTACGACATACATCTATCCCCCCCTTGGATATGGGTAAACCTGAACCAACCGTAACATTAACGTCCATCTCTTGGCGTATACCGTATATTAAAGTTAATGATCAAATACGTGTTTGGTACTTGAACTCTTTAAAAAATGATACGGCCTTATCGCTACCTTTCCGAACATGGGACCTATATGAAAATCCTTCCATTTTGGAAACTACAGATTTCAATTGGAGTTTAAAAATGGTTAATAATGCTGTTAGACTTTTATATGTCGTTGTTGCCTTTCAAACTGGTCAAAAAAATGATATTACGCATTCCATGGGTAACTACGAACATTGTAACGTGCGTGATATTAAAGCCTATCTCGATGCCCAGTATTACCCGTATGATTCGTATAATGCGGACTTCGATGCTAATGATTATTCGTACTTTTACGAGGAATTTTCTCAATTTGAAGCTTCATATAATCGCAGTCAACACCTCACATGGTTTCCAAATCCACATTATTCGAAAGATGGTTATAAATCTATTTGGCCTTTCTTCATTATAAACCTACAGTATCGCGACACATCGCTAAAAGCTGGAGTTTCCGATTTAAAAATTATGGCTAAAATGAATAAGAGTATCCCGAAAAACACAACTGCATATGCGTTACTTGTTTATGAAAAATTATTCACATATAAATTGCTAAGTGAAGAAGTATTACGAATCTTTTAATTTCACTTACTCTTCGATGGCTTGATATAAACTATATACATAAATAATAATAATAAACTTTATTTTGTGAAACCATTTCTTTTATTCCATTATATTACAACCATTTTTTACATCACTTTCTTCCTACTCTTACACTTCGTTAACATTTATCAACAATATCGTATTTTTCCTCCAATGCTTCTTCTTCTTCTTCTTCATTAATTTTCTCCATTTCTTCGTGTTTACTGGTGGCTACTTCATTCCATTTTAAAAATAATTCAAGTTCAACAAATTTGTGTAACAATTCCATACAGGCTAATTGTCCGGATTGTAATGTTTCCATCTTCATTAATAACATAGACGAATTTGGAGCTAAAAAAATATATTCATTTTCGCAAATTTTATGTGCAACATTTTCACACGACCTTCGAAGGTCTTCTAAATATGTAACCAACTCGGTCATTTTCATTTAAACTAAAAATAACAATAAACTTACTTCAACAACACATCATTTATACGTATATTTTATTAATCTTTTTCCATGTCTTTTATACTACAACTTCATCTCCCTTCCTCTTTGCACTTCTGACAATGTATCCTCCATAACAATTAATTACTTACTCCAGCAATCATACTATACTTCATCATACTCATCAAAAAACAAAGAAATACAATAATACTACATTAACCACTTTCACTTTATAACCACTTCTCATTTGGTATTCAATATAATCTCTCTCATAGCTCAGTTGTCTGCGTTGTGGTTTTGGCTACCTGGATGTCACTGGTTCAAATCCCAGCAGCAGCAGAAAATTTAATAAAAACTTTAATAATAAATAATAATTATCGGGATACCTTCGGTATCCGATAGATAGCGCTAATATATAGGTAACCAACATCCAACGGAAAGGGGAGAGGGGGATATATTACTGGACTTGTAAAATTTTCAAAAGTATTTCTGATGTCACAGATATCTGGACTTGTAAAAATTTCAAAATAAAACATCACATGGAGAGATGAGGAAGGGGGGGATGAATATATAATTCTGGACTTAGAAAAATTTCAAAATATATCCAGAGAGAGAGAGAGAGCAATTTTGTGCTCGTATACAATATAACTTGGTCAATATTCGAGCATAATACAATAGATGAAAAAGACAATGGCGAAGGACACAAAAAACAAGAGCCAACTCAAACAATGGCCTTCCTAGAGTGTATGTCGGGTCTAGAACAATAGCAATATAACAAAGAAGTAGTGGTTGACAATAGAAAAATACGACAATGGTATTCTAAGAGTGTATGTCAGGTTCAGACCTGACATACGGTCCGAGTAGGCCTAATATGGTCAAATATAGGCATTTCCTCAAAATTGACCGGTGATATATGGAAAATGGGCGTTTTTTAGGGCGTGGCCCTGAACCTGACATACGATAAAAGACATTTTCATACTACTTGTGTGTTGCAAATTTGTAAAATAAATCGTAATTGTAATGACTAATTGTAATATCATTTATTTCTGTTTAGGGCATTATTTTCTTTCTATATTCTAATTCTGTATTTATTTCGTTTTCATCTCAATCTCACCTCTAAGTTCGGAGTCTGACTAATTTCTATCAATCTACTAGTAAGAATTGAAAGAAAGGGCCAACGTTCTTTTAGGTGATCTAGATCATGATCTAGGATCTAGTTCATGACAAAATTGCAATCTTTTAAATTGATCTAGATCTCAATTTGTCCGTGATCATTAGATCATAATCTAGATTGTGGCCAGTGATCTTTTGCCCAACACTAGTTGAAAGGGTGATCATGTAGTTTGATACTGTTTTTAAACACAAAAAGGGCATTTTTGAAATGAAATATTTAAGGTGAGAAGTGAAATTTTTGATGACTAAAACATGATTTTGTTTTACTATTGTTACTAGTATATAATAAAATTGACAGTTGTAAAAAAAATTACTCCAAAAGGAAGATATGGACATTTCTCACCTTATGGGGAATAGCACGTAAAATTTCAAGGATATATATGATGGAGACGACATAATAGTGATTTTTGTGTGGCACCTATGAGCTCTGTTTGATAGGATTACACTAACTTACACCAACTTACACCAACCTACACTGGCAGGGATATTCCACAAATACTCAAGTAAAACTTGGCGCAAAGTCCCATAACATTTGTAGATTTGTGGAACTGCCCTCCTGGTGTAGATTGGTGTAAGTTGGTATAGTCCTGTCAAACAGAGCAATGCCAATGCCATGTGTTATGCTTTCTAAAAATCTGATTGGAGGAAAAAATTGACACAAGCATTTGTTTATAAACACTTGGGCTCATATTCACAAATGTCACTTTAACCTCCCTTCTCTTAAACTTCACTTAAAAATGACTTTTGGCACAATTTTGTATTTAAGAAAGTGGTACCATTTTATTTATACATTGAAACTCTGATAAAAGATACAATGTTCCCACATTTTTAAGTACAAAATTGTGCAAAAAATTTTTTCAAGTGAAGTTCAAGGAAAGGGAAGATAAAGTGACGTTTGTGAATATGGGCTTTAGGTACAAATTACCCAATTCCAGAGAATCATGCAAATATTAATGAATAACTTATAATTAACAGTTATAAATTTATATGTTATAACAATCCCAGTTAAAATTTGGGAGCCACTTCATAAAATATTTTTCAAAATGAATTATTCTATTCTTTATTTTTGATTCTCTATAAAGTATCAATTCCCAACCAATGATAAATATACTTCAAAATTCATAAAATGAAGCCCTCAAGATACATGGTGCCTCAACTATTCGAGTGTTAATTTTGCCAAATGAAATACGTTACTCCTGAATTATAGAAATTAGGATTAAACTTATGCATTGTGCCTTTGGAGTGGGTATCAATGTAAATTTTCTCTCAATCTATCAATAACCAATAAAATTGAAACTTGAAAAAAATCTTTTTTTTTTATTTTGAGAATTTCAATCAGGTATGATCAATCATACAATTTTAGCAAAATCAATTTTCTATTTTTTTTCTATTTTTCAAGATAAAGTGGAAAGAATAGATAATTTTGCAGATTTGAAATTCAGTTTTATTTTTCAAGGTAAAAAGAGAAAGAAAGAGAAAGAGAATATAGATTAAGTTCCCAATTTTCAAATTTTGTGTTTTAGTTGCTTTTAACGTCTTTCTTCATGAGTATTTCACTCCAACTTGGTTAGAGCCTTACAGATATAAGTACGGCAATACGCCATTTTATGTCAACAGTTTAAATCACATAAAAGTACGTCTCCACAAGGCAAGTTTTCTAGCAGATAGTTTGCTATATTTGTTAGAGAAATTATCACTCATATTTACATGTCGCAATAATTTAGCGCTATAGCGTTTTTCACTGTGTTAATATAGTTATTATCAATTATCAAAGATAAATAAAAATTGTTGAACTATTCTAATAATAATTTTATTTCAACTACAGCAAAAACAAAATTATTGATAACAACAAAATTACAAAACTGATATTATAGGATTAGCACATTTATACACTTCATGATATCATTCTTCTATCTACTTGCACTAGCCAACTATCCATTCAGTTTGGATAGCTGGCTAGTTGCAAGTTTTTACTATCCCCTGAATTTACACCAGGCAATAAATTTCTTGCAGGCTAGTGAAATTCTAGCTGCAACTTTTGACTAGTGGTAGTGTTTACATGAGAAAAATGACTTGCAGCTAGAAATTTTCAACTAGCTGTTAGAAAACTTGCCTCGTGGAGACGTACCTTAACTCTTTCAAAATTTCAGCTATATCTCAAGAATCAATTGAACAATTTTTGCAAAATTTTCACAGAATCCTAATCAAACATATGTTAATGTTTTACCAAAATTTCAGCTTTCTACAAGCAATGATTCTCTTGAAATTGCATTCGATAGTTTTGCTTGTATAGTCTGTTCTGATAAAATTGTGCAAGATAAAGGACAGTTTAAACTCACTTTCTCTATTCTCTTATCCTAATCTGTAATCTGTAAAGTTAGGAAATTTCAAATGTAGGAATATTATATGGTTTTGTGCTAAGTTTTACTTGAATATTTGTGGAATATCCCTACCAGTGTAGGCTGGTGTAAGTTAGTGTAATATTATCAAACAGAGCCAGTGTAAACCAAAGCATAATAGCTCTATGTTGATGTGATATTTCCCACTCGGCTGTTTTTATCTTGCCAACAGCTAGCTACTCTCAATTGACACATTGTGCATGAATTGTTCACATTTATACAGTCTGTTTTACTGTCTGTTTTTCTTCTTGAATAAAGCAGTTGAATGTTCGCGCATATGTGTTTTAATTTTGAAGTAAAATTTAGGCGTTTTCACCTCAACATTTTGGTCCTTTGGGCCGGTTAATTTTTATCTGGCAATTTGTTTTTTTTTTTGTTTTTTTTCATAATGAATAAAAATTTGTGAAGTTTTAATTAAATGTTTTCTGCCACACCTTTCCCAATTTAATTTTTTTTTCTAGTTCAAATTAAGTGATGTGTTTTTTCATTCACCATTTTTTTTATGCGTGCAAATATGTAATTAGGTACATTTCATTTACCAACAATTCTTTATCCTAAATTAGTCTCCCAATTTTTCGTTATACCGCAACAAGTTCTCATTGCCATTTTTCATCCATTTTTAAAATCATTGAATTTCAATATTTTTTGCCTTTTCTTACGCACTAACCATTTAAACCGCTATTACGGCTACCTGTGAATCTCTTGACCGAAGACTCCTGTTTCTTAAGAGAGATTACAACCATATTAACGATGAAATTAATAAATTGATTAAGTCTTCCTTGTCCATCGAAGTTATCAAACAATTAAACACCCTTCATTTGTCAATTACAACTACACTTTGAATAACTGAGACCACTAAGCCAGTTGTGCTGTATGCAGTGGCGGCAGTAAGGCTCTTGATCAGACCTTGAGTTGAGACGTATGCCATTTTGGATCATAATTTTACCAAGTGATGGTTTATTCAGTTTATTGAACATACTTTATAGCTCTGTTTGATAGGACTACACCAACTTATGCCAACCTACACTGGGAGAATGGTTCCACAAATGTTGGAATGTTGTATGACTTTATATCAAGTTTTACTTGATTATTTGTGGAATATCCCTACCAGTGTAGGTTGGTGTAAGTTAGTTGAATCCGATCAAACAGAGCTATTGTCAGCAGAAAAAAAATACAAAATAGTATATGTCTCAAACTGTACTGTGATTATAGTTCTCTAGTGGCAGTGCACTTGAAGCTTCGATCATTTAGCTCTGGTAGTGGTATCAACTTTTCAAAATCTTTCAATCCATTTTAATTGATTTAATAGAAGAAAAAAATGATCGATCTGATTAATAATTGATGTGTTGAAAAATTGAAAATTGATTTATCAATCTTAAATTTTGTTTATGTAAGAAACATTGAAAACAACTGAAAAACAAAATCTGAAAATCAAAAACATGATCCATATTCTCTTTTTTAATTTCTTTTTCTTTCTCTTTTCACCTTGAAAAATAAAAATTGAATTTCAAATCCCCAAAATTACCTGTTTTTTCCATTAATTTTTCAAAAAATCAGAAAAAAATCAAAAATTGATTTTGCCAAAATTGTCTGATTGATTAAAAGTGATCAAAATTCTAAAAATAAAAAAAAATCAATTTTTTCAACGTCTGATTTTATCAATTATTGATTGATTGAAAAAAATTAACACCACTAAGCACTGGATATCCACATAAATCAGAAACATACAGCTAAAGGTAAAGAGATGTCCAATGCTCCATACGCACAGTGGTTTGATAATATGTAAATGATAGAAAAGAAACAATTTAAGTTATATGTTCTGCACATCCAAAACCAGGTATATTTTTTTGTTAAAACAGACATCTCCACACCAATTACTAATTCACACACACTATCAAGCTACAACACATGTGCAGTAACAAATATCAGAATTCAAAATGTTTTATTAACATTCTATCCAGTGATATGTTTTTGATTTGGCGCTGGACATCTCTTCAAAATTTTTTTTAATTTTTAAATTTTCAATTTTGGTAAAATCAATTTTTGATTTTTTAAGAAATTAATGGAAAAAATAGGTAACTGAGGATTTAAAATTCAATTTTTATTTTTCAAGGTAAAAAAAGAGAAAGTAAGATAAATAAAAAAAGAGAATATTAATCAAATTTTCAATTTTCAGATTTGGTTTTTTAGTTATTTTCAACGTTTCTTACATAAACAAAAAATGTAAAATCAATAAATTGATTTTCAATTTTTCAACAGTCGATTATTGATCAGATCACTTATTTTCTTTTCGATTAAATGGATTAAAATCAATTGAAAAATTTTGAAAAATCTACACCACAAATGAAAATCCGTGCCAACATCTTAGTGGATTGAACATCGGTTTACTGCACATGTGCAGTAAATCTTTTTGTCTGTTTTGATTTTGTTGTTATGTGAAACTGTAAAGGTTTCCAAAAGTGTATGAAAACAGATATAAACTCACCACTAACTCATTTCCTCTCCCGCTTATTTACCACCCCATTCTATATGATTTTAACTCCCCCTCCCTATACTAATTTGTCCCCTTCGATGTCCATTTATCCTTGTCAGACAGAGTCCGTGTAACTCTTACATATCTCATCCATTACCTAACAACACTGAACTCTTAACATACAATATTCGTATTCATATTTTTACACACACTGTTACGCCATAGTGGGGAATTTGTTATTTCACCACTCACTTTTTCAAATGTATTTTGTCCGTAAATTAAATGTTGTTCAATTGAATCCATTTCTGTTATTACTTGAAAATACGATTCTCAGTTAAATATTATCCTCACAATCCTCATACCTCTGTCTCTCTGCCTAATTCCTTAAAAAGAAAAACTGTAGCGCAGCAAGCCTCGCTAGAAAAAGTAGGTTTTTGAGAAAAAATAATTATGAATTTTGATGGTCACATTAATAGTTTGTAAGTTCATATGCGTGAATGGTATGTATGATTGAATGAAATTTGCTAGCTGTTGACGAAATATTAAATAATATGAAATTTATAACCATTATTTTTTAAAATGAAAAATTAATTAATGATGTTTTATAGTAAATAGTAAATAAACATACAATTTCAAATAAAACCAAATAAATATAATAAAGTAATGAAATAATAAAAAAAAGAAAACACATACGTGGTTAATTTTAGTAAAAAGAAAAATTCATGCAAATTAGAAAAAAGAGAGAAAAAAAGCTTTACCGGAAGTACCGTCCGGCCGATCCGCACCAAAATTGGTAGTCTACTACAACGAATTAAAATAAATATTCATTCCTAATTTCATGGCTATTGGTGCAAAATTAAGAATTTAATAGCCAAAATAAAAACGAAAATGGTGGTATCGGAATCACTGTCCGGCCAGTCCGCACCAAAATCAATAGGTCTTGTCCTTAGCCTAATAAAAATGTCTGTACTAGATTTCGTGATTATCAGACAAAAATTGCGACCTCTACTGGGGAAACAAGAATACGGAATATATAATATATACTTGCATAAAAATTTTAGTTATTATTGGTGCCAAAATTTTTCTGAGGTCATGAAACGAAAAACGTATCCACCTCCAATCCTTGGGGCTAATACCGCACCAAGTGTAATGAATAAATTTTCTAAAGTATGCTACTTAAAAATACAATCATTAAAAATGATGAGTATTTATGTGCACAAAGTTATTAAGATCTTCTGGATTCTTGAATCAAAATATAAATCAGTAATTTTCTTCCGGGCAAAATAATATTAATATACAAATTTGAGACTTGCACACCAAATATTACTGTGTTCCATTTTCTTTAATCAACTATCTCCGTCCAAAACAATGTAATTACCTCTTAAAAAAATATTTATGTGATTTTTTTTTTCAGGAAGATCCCCCCTTAATAGATGTACTGGATGGGGTTGGAACCATTTTATCACTAATTTAAAAGACTACTCGGTTCTCCCATCACATTTCCAAAGTAAAATCTTTGTTAGGTATTATTTCATTCCCAAACCCCTTAATTGACAATGTGTCAGGGCCATATTAGTATATGTTTCAATTTTATAACTTTTGGCACCCGATATGTCAAAAAGGAGGTGCAGAAATATAAAATTTTATGGACTCCCTTAACACCATTAATAGTAATATGTTTCGGGGGTGAAGGTAAAAAATAATAGAATTTTTAAAAATAAATTGGAGGGGTAAAAACTCACAACTTTTGCCCCAGGTGGGCTACAGAGTACAGACTTCCAAAATCATTATGAACCTTCCTTGGTATACTAAAATAAGTTAGTGAAACCTCATCAAAATCTGTTCAGTAAGTAGTTCTCCAGAGATACTTGGACTTGGACAACTTTTTAGTATTTTAGATACTCTATAATTTTATTAATATAGATTGATTGATAACCTTGGATTTCTCCAAATTCTCCAGACCTAATAAATGTTTAAGTATATATCCCGCGGATAAAGGTGTTTTATTACCTATAGGACATACCAGAACGTCCGTTTTTATTTTAGTCAATTCAGTATTCCTCTAATGTTGGACATTGGAAGACAGTTTCGTGAAATGTTATTAGGTAAATAGATACAGTAAAACTGCACTGTAAAGCTCCCAGATTGTAGCATTATCCTGAGTATAACGCTTTTTTTTTGTGGCCCCGGTCCCTGGATAAATTTTTACATGGTAAAAAACACGCATAATATACAACACCGAAATCCCCAATCCAGCTTATTACACTCAAAACAATTTAAAAAAATTTAACTTTAAGTTGAAAACGAGTTTTTAAAAGATAAATTTTTATTTTGTTTTTCTGGCTTTCGCTCCATACGAAATAAACATTATTTCGTTGAGGAAGGTTGGCAAAAGTATTAGAATATTTTACAAATCGCAGTAGCGAGTAGAATAAACGCTTATAATTAATCTGTTTAGAACTTTTTTTTTTTCTTCAAAATTTGAGTGTTTGGTTTGGAAAAATAGAAACACACATGCCCATTATTGTTGAAAAGTTTTGTTCAATATTCCTATTTGAGTCATACATTTTTCGAGTACATATTCCCTTTCCACTGCTCAAAACTAAAACAGTGGGTCTGCACTAAAACCCTGAGATGAACAAACCTCTAACCAAAACTTCACCCACACAGCACACAGGACACACTAACGAAACTTCCAGTGCAGCAATTTTTTGTCATATCAAACACAGCTATTTATCAAAATGTAAATGAAAACAAGGTTTTTGTTTTTTTAATTTTTTAATTTTTTTTTTTTTTTTTTTGAGATGGTGTTTTTATTTTTTGTTTATAACGCCGTCCCGCTTATAGCGTGTTTTTTCATCCGACCTTTCAAAATCGTTTTATAGAGGTTTTACTGTGTTTGTTTTTCTGATTTGACGATTTCAATGCGATTTTTTGAAAACATTCATTTTTAAGCGGAGTATTTCTGTAATAATTATTCGCTTAATTTGTTGAAGTACACCGGATGACCAACTTCAGCGCTGCTTTCACGTGTTGTGATAACCGCACGCATACCCTTATATCCGTTTTTAACAGTTGTTTTTTCAATTTTTGTCTGTTTCTGTCTCGGGAAAAAGTGAGAAATTTTATTTTCTCTTTCTGCCGTTATTTTCTTCAAATTATAAAAGCGTATTTTTTTTTAAGCTCGTTTTTAACTCCCTTATTTCTTTTACTGTTTGTTCCAGCATAACCTTTCACCTTGGACACCGATTTAGATAAGATTTTTTTAAATGATAGAGAGCGATCCTGTGATAAACCTATTTTATTTTTTCTAAAATTGAGATAGTTTTTGAGCAACATATCTTCAAAAAACGGTTCATTTCAAAGGAAAGTTGATACTAACGTAAGAGTGTAGCCTAAGTAAAAAAAAAAAACTCTAGCGTAAAAAGTCGCGCTAGAAAATGTAGGTTTTCTTTAAAAATAAAAAATAATAATAATAATAATAATTTCAGAAAAAAAATCATAGGTAGGCTAATATCAGAAGTATTTGGCAGAATGGTGGCTAAAAATTGGGTAAGTACGTTTAATATGAAACGTCGAAGAAATTTATGATTAATAAATTTTATTGTGAGAGTACGAAAATCATTAAATGATTGCTTAGCAAATAAAATGACTGTAAGCCTGATTTCCGACCAGCTCCATTGTTCATCTAGATTCTGAAACTTATCTTCTTCTCTAAGAAACAATTTGAGATTTTTTCGAATAACCTTTACGGATGAACTGTTAAACCGATTAAAACCAAATTTTCCAGAATGTTAGAATATAATTCATTCAATGTCTGTATTAAATTGCGTGCCTATGGCTTAAAAATTACTCCTTTTAGAACAATAAAAGTTCCAAAAGTGAAAAATAATATAGGATGTAACAAACGAACCGTAGGGCCAATCTGGACCAAAAACAATAAAGTTTGTCTTTGTACAGATCCAAATAAGTGTACCAAATTTCAAGACTATCGGATAAAAATTGCGACCTGTACCAAATTCAATGGAAATGTAGTGTATATATAATATATATATATATATATTTCCACCTATTCAGATTTCAGTCCGTCTAAATTATTCATAATTTGACTGTAATAAGAATTGTTTCACATTGTTAATTTATTATACCCAACTGCTGATTACTTCGCTTCATTATGATATTAGGAAGGAACAATTTTTGGTACGTAATTTAGAAAATGACAGAATTTTTACGATGAAAAATAAAATATATAATTATTTAAATTATCCTGCAGTGGTTTTTAATGGTGATCTACTCTTCTTTCTCCTTGAAAGTGTAGCTATGAGTTTTACCCAGTTTGCTTGCAAACGGGGTATTAAAATTGAACTCACAAAAGGGTTAGAAGTGGGGATGATAAAAATTATCTGTTTCATGCGAATAGAAAATGACTGGTATCATTTTCTTATTTTAAACTAATTTTTTAATATATTTATATATACACTTATACAAGCCATGAAGCACCGCTCTATGGTTCTTTGGTTTGTGCTAACCCTGAATTTCTGGTAACACGGTAGAATTTGTTTTTTTGGAGGTGATAAAAAACTTTATTTTTTCATGTCTATGTGTGTCTGTGTGGGTAATGGCGCATGCGCATCGATGGAATAATTGATGAAATAATATCAGGAAATAATTTTGTGAAATAATTAACAGCTTGTGTTTATTATAGTGATATATACTTATAGTTATAGGTTTATTTACAGGTAATGTGATGGACTTTTTTCTTAACAACAGATAATGTGACGGACTTTTTGGTCGCCACATTACCACAGCCTTTTTTCTCAGGAAAAAATGAAGATAATGTTTTGCCCTTGGGGGTTTATTGTATTTGAAGGTGAACTATATAAAATCAAATACCCCCCATTCTCAAGTTGATACTCCCCCCTTAGGTCCCTAACATATTTTGAATAATAGTTCACAATAGTTTTCCTGATTTTATCATTGAAAGATGATTCGTACAGTAAATTTTATGGTTTTAAAGAGTTTTCTCATGGCATGTCCTGGACATGTGTCCTTTTTTGTTACATCTAAAACATGTAACATCCATTTGGGAAATGTTATCTTTAGAAGGATAACTATTTGGTTTGGTTTGACTATTTTTGTGATCGTTAAGATAACTAGTTGTATTATAATTCGTATTTGTGTTATTGGAGTTATTATTATTTCTGAAATTACAAAAATTTCTTTTATTATTCATCAGTTGGTATGATGATTTGGGCTGATCAAACCCAGGAAACGTTTTATTAGAATATTAAATACGATCACATTTTTCTAGTATCATTTTTGTAAGTCTGACAGTAGTTTGTTTTTTGATTTCTAATTGACGAAATTCGGAGAAGACAGTATCAAATTTTTCAGGTAATGACATCATTAATTGATCAATTTCATCTGCTTCTGATAGGGGGTAATTAGCATCACGTAGTTCTTCAACAATAGTCGAAAAATATTCCAAGAATCTACGGATGGTACCTCTCCTAGGATCGAAGCGAAGGGACTGAAATTTTGATTTTAAAACCATGATGTTAGTAGCTGTTTGGTTTCTATATCGAGCATCCAAAATTTCAAAAATTTGAGAAACAACATCGCAAGTTTTGACATGATGAAGAATTCTTTTGTCAAGTCTTTCGAAAATGTGGGCTTTTGCCCGTTCCTGAGTTTGAAAAAATTTAAGCCATTTAGATGTAAGGCGTTCTTCAGATGAGGTATAAATATAACTAGTTTCACGAGCAGAAGGAAATATTGTGGAGTGGCAGCCTTTACCAATTAGGGTGCTTGTGACAGTTGCACGCCATCCCTCATAGCCATTTCCACGGAAGATGTTTGAAACTCGATCATTATTGTCAGTGTTCATAATTAATGAATTGACTGAACTTTAATTAATAAAAAAAAATATAAAAAAATATTACGGATATCAATCCCCAGCAAATGCTGCAAGAAAAGGATTGCCGTCCCTGTGTTAACCAAACAATGTATTTTTACGACGATAGTATATTAGTTTGTCCTTGTGTGTTTCTCGAGTAGGTCCACTCTGGGCAAGAGACAACACACGTTAAAGCTGAGATTGGACACTTCCCTTTTTTAAAAAAAATAAAAAAAATAACAAGACTTATACAACCCAAGATGATTTGTAATTGAATTCAATATTCGAAGAAATAATTAATGAAAAATGAGATAAATGAAAGAAAAAAATGAGGGTGAAATGAAATTAGCTACTTTCAGAACAGGGAATTAGGAAAGAAAAATTTTAAAAATAAAAATTTGGATAACAGGGGAAAATTTGATCTAATTCTGTATTCCAACAAAACAAATAATTCGAAAATAAAAGGAGAGAAAAAAAAATAAATATGAAAATATTGCAGGTGATTTGAAATAATTAAGCACTAGATGTGTTATGAGAAAGAGGTAAAATAATTCTTGAGGTAATGTGAGAAAAAAAATTCACAATACAGAAAAAAAATTTGTAAATAGTAGGAAAAGGAATTCGAAATAAAAATAAAAATCGTATATTCGTAATAAATTAAGCGAAATTAGTAATTGTGTGATTGAAATTAATTAAAATATTCGAGGTAAGGAGAGAAAGAAAAAAAAAAAAATATTAAGTATAAATTTGAAAAAAAAAATTGTTAAAGTGTTTTCGACACAATTGTGCAACAGCAAAAATTTACAAGTTGCAACAAAATGATGGTTTGAAATTGAAAACCTCGCCAACGTATTTATTCAATGGATGTAGATAAGAGTTTGTAGGTTCGTTGCACTTAACAAAGGTTAATGTACAAGTTCGAACGAAAGAACAAAACGAGCTGTGCTTATGTCACGAGTTGTACACTCCAAGACAAAAGTGGCTGCAAAATTTTGCAATGAACTTGCCGAAAATTGTACTTAGTTGAATTTTGAAAAAGGCCAAAATTATTTGAAAATAACGGTATTTTCAAATATATAAATTAAATTTTGATTCCGAAAGATTAAATAGTGCAAAAATACGAAATAATACACAAAAATTACGAAAAAAATTGCGAAAAATTACTAAAAATATATTTTTTATTACCTGTTTTCAGCGGAAAATTTTCATTTAATACCTTTTGGACCGGTGATTTTCTTATTTTCAGGTTCGTTTTCAAGAATTTTTGAGATAATGCTCTGGACTTTGATGGTTGAACTGCGCTTCGGTTGTGGAGGACGTACTTCGGTGAGTGATTAAGTTGAATTTTGAAGTTTTCGTTGATACCAAATGATGAACTTTGATTGAGATGATGAATACCAATTTTGATGTTGATGATTTTTGAAGCTTTTACGTTGGTTTCTGATCAATTTCTGATGGCTCAAGGCGATTTATTACCAATTTGATGACTACGACAAATTAGTTCATACACAAGCAGGGCAGACACTAATGACTTTACCAACTTTTGAGCAACACAAGCAGGGCTCTCAAACAGTTGAGTAATCGACGAGTCTTGGAACTTTCGAACACTTGGCCGGATTATACACAAGCAGGGCAAATCCAATTCAGCAAACGACAAAACTCATTGAACGTTTACAGCACTCAAAATAAAAAAATTTTTTCGAAGACAAAAATTATGACTCGAAATAAAAATAAGTTGGAACTTTGTGACCCAACACGAAAATAAAAATTACAAAAAATGACTAAAAAACACAATTATTCACGAAAAAATATTAAAAAATTTGACTTAGAAAAATTCACAGTATAAAAGATTTTAATTTTTTTTAAATTTGTTTCAGGTGCAAGGATTGTTACCGAGCGATGCTACCATATAGAGGATGAGGACCAGAGATGAAACAAGAAAGAAAGATTTAAGCGAAGTTCTGTCCAAGAAGCGAGTGTATTTCATAGAAGATACATAATTTAAGCAAAGTACATTTAAGATAGATAAACGAATGTTAACGGAAATGAACGAATGAGCGGCGGAAGTGGTAGATCAGTGTAGTCGCGAATAGATATAAATAAATTATGTATTTTATGTAATCGTGTGTTTGTGGAGTGAGAGGGGAGAAGGATTGGTGGTCTCAACAAAACTAGCAATGAAGTATCAATGTATCGATATGTTTGTAAGATATTAATAACTATCGATATTTTTCTATAGTTATTTCAGACTTTTGTAATTTATATAGTTTTTTTTTTGTTTTTTGTTTTTTTGAATCATTAATAAAAACAGGAAACTGGGTTTTCTGGCGAAGTATTGTTGCGCTAGTTTTTTTTTTTTAATAACTACAGTTTACAGTTGTATTATGAATAAAAATATCAATTCATTTTGTTTTGATACAGGTTATACCTATTATGTATATGTCTTTGAAACTGTATTATAATACTGCGAAATGATGGAAAGTTCAATTTCCGATTTCTTGTACCTTGATGAATATTATACTGTGTTGTATACCTAGCATACATATTATACCTACATATAAGTTATTCTTATGTAATTTTAATATAATTATACACATATATATTCTTTGCCATCAGTTTTTATTGTTTGTAAAGTAATCAGGTTGGTCACCTTACACGAATACCTACATTACGCAATATCGTACAGACGTAGCATTGGTAAAAACTATATAACCGGGTACAGGTGCTGGCAGTGAAAGTAATCCAAATAAACTGCATGGAAGGCTGTATCGCAGCGAGTAGGTACCTCTATACCTCGATTTATAACAACTGCTGTGCGAACATGTGTAGCTGTGGTAAAAAATCTGGTAGGTAAAACGAAACGAATATAAAGCACGATGCAATTTAGCATTTGGTTTCGTTACTTTAGCATTGGCCAGCCTGCACGAACATGCACGTCCAACGTTCTTCACGTTTAAATGAACTTTTAAAAACTTTCAGTTGACATACCGAATAATATGGACTGCAATTTTATAAATAGGTTTAAGTTTTTTAGTTTTTTTGCTGTAACTTAACTTTTTCTTTCATCTGCTTTTTTTTTTTTTCCCTTTCTTTTATACAATATGGTTTTTCAAAAAGCAATATGCTCTCAATTAATTTGTGCATTTCATTAATTATTTACATTGTTCGGTGCTCGGAATCAAAAAATATTTGCAACGATATTAACTCCAATGTTACGGTCAACGAAATTTACAAAGAAGAAGACAGTTTGTACTACGGTAAGAAAATTATACAGGTAGTTCATTCCGTGACCCACTTTGCTTATATATTTACATTCGGATGTTCTTACTACTTTTCGACGTTTTAAATTGGGGAAAGTTTTTAGTTTTTTTCATTACAATTTTTTTTTTTTTTGGCTTCGGCTATTTAGCCATTTTACAGAGCGATTAGCGGCTGGAGGATATTTCCTGCTGGAGGGGAAAGGGGAGTAGTAAAGATCTAAGCGTCAGTGGTCTCTCACCAAAAATTTTTCGATTATCCTTCTAGAGCAACAATCTAACTGAAACGAACACACTGCCATTTTGATTGGGAATGCGACATCGGAACCCGGTCTCGAACCCATCATTTTTTGACAGTAGCCACACTGACCTCTAAGTTTCAAATTTATTTTATAATTTAGAGAAAATATGGCAGTTTTAAGGGCATTTCGCAATGATTCAAAATACCAATACTCACGTGTATATGCTTGTGTTAGAATATAAAGGGTGTCCGTTGATTACACGGCATAATTTTCAGATTCGACTTCTCGGGTCGATTTTTCCCCTTCCCCCTTGGAGTAGAGGAAAAAAAAATCTGATATAAATTACTAAAACTTGACAATAATGAACAAAATTTGGCGTAGAGAAGTAAGTTTTCGTATATTTATTTTCAAATAGTTTTTGAAGTTCTATCTACATTTTTATTGGCTCCTTCCTGTCACTTTAAAATCAGCCGTATCATTCTAACACTTCACTTTATCAAAAAATATGTCACACTGCATTTTATCTGGGGAGAAAAAAATTCTCAGAACAGGAATGGGTACACCTATTATATAAGCCTACAAATAGATTGAAAATTAAAATTTTATTAAAATTGTTACCTGTGTGGTTTAGTAGTGAATAACTAATGAGTGATGGGTTGAGTGCAAGAAAAGATGAAATGTTGCTGAAGGGTATGCTAACATGAACAACAGCAAGCAGCAAGAGGAATTTCAAACCAGTCTCCACACCAAAATGCTGTTACCAACAGATTTTTTTTGAGCTTCATTTTAATTTTGCTGTTTACTGTGGAATATGAATACAATTTGTACCACCTATCGAATTACAACCCCGCATGAGTTTATTCTCCATATGAAAAAGGCCGTAATCAGCTACTGATATCAGATGCGTCAACTGAAATTCCATCAGGGGCAGGATTTCAAATGTTTCGAACGAAGCAATGCCCCCATTTGTCTGCTAATGGTTATGGTTTTATGTCCAAGCAAGGGTTTTTGGCTGTTAATTATATAGCTGTAGTGGTATATTTTCATTTATTTTCAAATATGACGAACATATTTGTCGACACTATTTTGAATACCATTAATTCAGATATTCGGCCCTGTAAACAAAATACCGTTACAATTTCTTCAAAACAATTTAAAATACCCGCACCAAATATTATGAAAATATGTTAATATTGTCATAATATTCAGCACCAAATATGCTGGTCCCTCAATTATATCGCGAGTCAGCATATCCCTATAATAACAAGTCCCTACTTCACTTAGTCTATTCACCATGTACATTTACATACCCTGAATGGGTATATAAACCCCGTTTATGAAGTACACAGTACACAGTGCTACTAGTTAGCTTTAACATACAGTTTAAAATAGACAGTCTTTGTCTAAGGGTCTTATCCCAATGTTCAACCTAGTTATTAGTGTTTGAAATATTATTTAATGTACTTGTGTTGTACAAATTATTATTTTATTAAAAGTATTTAATCATTGTGTTTGAAATATTTTATAGAGTCTCTCAAAAGGTAAGGTCCACAATACTTCAGAGATAATAAATTATTTATTCTAAATTATTACAGAGATATTGGTACTTTTCTGATATCGGTATTTCGTGTATGGTGTAACACATAAAGTGGTCTAAAACCTTCCAAAAAGATCTCTTTTAAGCCATTACAGTAGCCCAAGTTTATGAACGTAAAAACTATCATATCGACTGTAGAGAAAATTAAATCAAACCACTATGGGATCTCCTGCTTTTATCATTCAAAATACAGTTTATCAAAATATGTGTCTGCAGGGTGAGAAGTTTTGCTGGAATAAACCTTTTAAAAAAAAAAGTATAAATATAATAGGAGTAGAGAAGGTATTTAGACTTCTACTGTGTGGCCTCGATCAGGATATTTTGTGTACATGCGAATAACATCACATGTGGAAAGCGGTCTGATGAAAACAAAAAACGCCCTAAGGAACTGACTCCTTCATTCCGCCTCATCCATTTTCTTTCTATATGTGACATCATTTCACGATTTTCATGCACAATACCAAACTAATAAACTGATAGCATGCCTAGTAACAAAGTAGCAGGACCGTAGAAAGGGAGAGGAAAATGTGGAATTTCCTTTGGGCCGAATTTTCTGAAAAGGCCCTGAGGGCCCTCTCCAAATGCCTACGCCAAAACAAAAAACAAAAACAGGAAAATCGATTGCTTGTCAAGATAATTATTTAGACTCCGAACCCCGTTTTTTCTTTCTCCAGCCCTGCAAAGTAGTCTAGGGAGACTGTACCTAAGATTGTGCAACTAATTTTTAAATGGACCTAACTCCTACTAAAACACTCCATTACATTATAAGTTGAAAATAAAAAAATCTTTCTTTTTTTTTGGGGAATATTAATTTAAAAAAAAAAAAAAACGAGTACGCAATCTTAGGATGATATGTGCTTAAAATAGCGCACCAATTAATTCCAAAAAAAAGTAGGTCCAAAGATATCATTGTTTATTGTAAAAAAAATGTAAACTCAAATAGATACAGACATTACTAATAGTCATCTTCATCGAGCCATAACTCACAAGTAATAGTCAGGAATATATTCGAATAATTTCGTTTCACTTGTCCTATAGCCACCACTTTTCATGTTTTTTACTAAAACAGTATTCAATTTGACTTCTCTGTGTGCCTACAACATGACAATGTTTAAATAACCTCTTAGTTTATATAATTACCAAGGTTATTATGGAAATTCTATATTGTTTTAGTGCGCAGTCTCAGTAAGTATCGTTAGTGCTTAATCTTTGGAAGAATTAATATTTTAAATAAAAATGATAATAATTCCTTAACACTGTAACGGATCACCTTGAAAAAACCAACAAATAATTATTAAATGACATAGAATCGAAATAATATTTAAGTCGTACAACTTGGAACGGCGTTAGATACGATAATTTGATACAGGAAAAAGATTTGCTTATCGATAGTGTTACCTGCATTAACATTTTTGGGAACAAACCAAAGTGCAAACTTGAGAAAAGCAGAATTTTCAGCACAGTCCCCCTTTATACATCATGAGGAGGCATATCTACAGATAGAAAATTGATATGCTACTATTTTTAACGAAGTCAGTTGTAAACTAAACAGAAAAAATCAATTCATCCAAACGCAGAAACTTGACATTTTCTTTAAAGGGGACAGACCCAGTCAACAAACGATACAAAGGGTGTAATTTTATATAGATAGATACCTACCTATTTTAGTGCTGGTTTTTTTTTTGTTTTTTTTTTTTAAATCTTTTTATTTATGAACAAAGGGATGACAGCCAAAAGTTAATTGTGTTTTGTTTACAAGAGCTCTTTTGACCAAGAAGTCAGTCAGCTAATATGTCTATTTGCTCAACCTTAATCCGCCGCTGGTTGCAGAATTTCTTACAGCAGTTATGAACTTAATGCTTGGAATTGGTAACTACAAGAGATCAGCGTCGGGACTCGAAAAGTTGGCAACCAGCTGACCCGAAGTTAGAATTCCGATCAATGTTTTATTTCGATGCCCAAATTTCGAATTGACCGTCTTCGAACAATTGTTCATTTTAATGCCCGCAATGACCACAAAAAGGGGTTACGATAACTTTTTCACAAATTATGTGGTGATATAATTATCGTTGAATAAATTTTATTAGACTCTGAATTCGAATTTTTAATCCATTTTTGGATTTGACCACTTTTGGAGCCCCGTGTGATAACAAAAATAGGTTAGGCATAAAAATTATTTCGCCAATTATATCGTGTGACGAATCGTCGAATATTTCTTTCGAAGAGCTGATTACAAATTCATCGTTCATTTTCATATTCAGCAACATTTTGCACCCCCTGAAATTCCCAAAATGGGTTGGGACGATTTTTTCATAAAGAATTAAACCAAGAGGGTCCTGACGTGTAATTTTTTTTTTAAACAAATGATTCCTTATTGAATTTTCAGGTAAATGTAATTATGTCATATTAAGTAAAATTTAATGTTGTCACTAACTCTTTTGTTTCTCCATAAATACAAGTTGATAATTTTAAAATATTTGTACATATTTAAAAAACTTCATAATTTTAACAAAATTTCTATGCTAACAAAGAAAATCCTTATCAAGTGGTCAGGCCCATAGATTGGTCTGACGCATACAAGGATATGATACAATGAATATCATAATTTGCCGAAAGTTACTTTATTATATTAGGAGTTTTGAATGTATCGAACTTTGACAAAATTTCCAGGCTCAGGCCAAATCTGAAGTAATGACGCATGAGCCTATCACCCGTTTAAAAATAAATAAAAATAAAATCTGACTTGAAAATAAAATAGAAATAATTCGAATTTTTAAAACCCTTTTTAATAATAAAAACGTACAGTGGACAATTCTAAAACTTACACTTATCTGTTCAAACTAACTCTTTCCATTCTTTTCACCATCTGCAGCCCTCTTTCCTTCCCTGTCACTCTTCACATTCTTCTTCCTTCTCGTACTCGCAGCTTTCTTCACCTTGATATTTTTCTCTGTCATTTCACAAATCTATCTGAATCTTCATATTTCTTATAATTTTTCATGTTTCATCTCATACTCCGCGGATTGTCATCTCATTTTATTTATTTTTCCTTATCTTCCACCATGGTACGTAATTTTCTATTTATAATTTTGTCCACCAAATGTTCTATTTTTTTCCATGTTGTTTCATTTTTTTTACCACCTTTTGAAAATCTCAGAGGTAAAATTGTGTCATTTGACACAGTTTCGATTTGGTTCCTGTCGTAATAACATGTTCTATTTTATTATGTGTTTTCATATAAAAATTTTTATTTCTGATGAATATAATTATGTTTTTTAAAATGTGTTGATCTTTTAAAAAGGCAATGGGCAATAATTGGTGGTGTGACTCGTGGTTCTAAATTTAAGTTTAATGGCAGTATGTAAGTAATTTATAGAGATTTCCAAGGTACATTTGGTATTATAATTTAGCCATTTACCACGCTGACATTGGGTCCGCAAACTCTGGTAGACCAGGTGAGTCAGGGGGTGACAGTTTTTAAGTTGCCTCCCTGTGCAAGTTGATTTCTAATTTGAAAGTTCTTGGCCATAATTCGTGGTCTATTACATAAAAAATAATGTCGGGACTGTGGGGTGGAATGTCAAAATGACCCCCCTGGTATATCGCAGTAACTCAAATTTTCAAAAATTTTTAAGTGAAAACTTACGTTCTTATATATTTTTTTCTAGAATCGATAATTTCAATATAGGAACCTGTAAAAATTTGCTACTTTTAAAGAAAATTTCAACAAATACGTACTTTATTTCGACAAAATTTGTTGGCTAAAGGTTTAGCCTATATTCGATTTCAGGCAAATCATCATATACCGGAAATGTAACGATGAATATTTTTTGTTTGAAATATTTTTTCTGAGGAAGCCTTATTTTCGAGATGTAGGCAGAAAATTGAATTTTTGGGGCTAAAACGTGTCACCGAAAATTTTCCACAACACGTAGGGGGTGATACTTTTTTTTTGGCATCTTTCTGACACCTTTCCTCGCATATTCCAGAAAACTCTCGCATTCTATCTAGAAAAAAAATTTCTTTTATTCGCATTTTGTATCTAATTTGTCTATTACCTTCTAGGCCCTCTTGTGTCATTTGCGGTTGAAGAACAGAAGTCGATTATGAGGATAGTAATTCAATGTTTCATATTTTTATGTCACCCCGAACTACGTTTTCGGGTTGGGTTTTTACCATTTACACGAATTGTATTTTCAAACGAACAGCATCTTGAATTCAAATTTTGATTTTGCAAACCTAAACCGAATTTTCGTAATTCGAGACCGACTAGGAATACCATTTTTTTCGAGTTCTTATATGCTTTTGTGCCAAACCTGTCTGATACAGATCTCTATAGTATCTACTTATACCCACCAAATAGAAAGTAGGAGCTGCGTAATTAATCAGCAAATCTACGAAAATTTCGAATAGCGCGAGTTTCAAAAATTTTCGATTCATAAATAATCAATCCTCATCCTGAATTCTAAGCGAGCCCAGAACTATATAGTCCGCTGGTTGGTAAATGTCCCTAAAAGATTCTTTCGACGTTGAGTAATGACTACACATGATTTTTGAAAACGTTTATGCTGTATTAAATAATTTTTTAACTGCCGTAGTTATAACGATGAGTCGGTACAAGTTAAAATGATTTTGTACCAATTTTAAATCGCAAAAATGCCAACAACGTATTTAACATGAATATGTTACAGAGTTATGAGATAAGCTGAATTTTGAAGTTTACGACTCTTTTAAAAAGGGTAGTGGACTACTTATATAATTTACCTATAATTATTAAATGAAAGATGATAAAATAAATATAGGTAAGTACCGCACGAATTTATCTACTCATAGCGAAATTCTTTCCTCCTTCTCAACTCATTTCTATCAAAAACGAATTTAATTAAAATTTTACACGCGTACCAACCTAACAGCATGTTTTTTTTTTTTTATCATTTGAAAACCTGCAAATACCATCTACCGGTTGCCATAAATTATAAGTAAGTATAGGTATGACCACCTACAGACAATACTATATAGGTAAAATGACACACTTTATTTTTGTTAACAGCAGGAATGTGACGTACTTTTGGTAAAAAGGCCCCAGTTCACACCAGTTTTGGAGACAAAAAAATGTTTTGCCCCTTGAAGGTTTCAAATACCTATTAGGGAGGGATCAGAGAACCATATGAAATCGAACAGTCGTAAGGCCATATTCTTGAACGTTTTTTTCTCAAAGGGAAAGCACTTAAGTAACCTTTCTTCTGTACTTAAGTACTAAAATCCCAAATAAAAAATCACTCGAGTGGTTTGTTTTTACTCAAGGATCAACTAAGAATATGGCTCATATTTTCTAAAGTTAATACTCCCCTCTCTATCCCCCAACATATTTTAAACAAATACTTCAAGCAGTTGTTCTCGAAATTTTATCGTCTAAGCGTTGATTTCATGAAAAATTTTATTTTCATTGAAAATTAAAATTTCCTACCTATAAGATAAATTTTTGAACTGAAAGCTGTCGGGCATTTTACCCATACGAAATTGACCTTCCAGAAAAAATGGAGATCAGCTCACACAATAATAGAAACTAGAAAATAAAACTGCGAAACTGATGATAATGGAAGGGAAATTTTTGATGCGAGATAAATAATATTTTACTTAGACTCTTAATTGTCACCTATACCTATAACTTGTGAGAATTGCCGATATCTCAGGAGTAAGTTTTTTTTGTGGAAAGGGGAGCAGTAAGATGTCGGTGAATCAAATTTCGGGATTGAAACTGTTCATTTTTATGACGTCCACTCCTCAATACAACCCCTCCCGTGTACATATTGGTAGACGTTCCTTTTTGCGAACATTTTGAGCTCACTTCAAAAAGCGGGAATATCCATTAGAAATTTTATTTATATTTTCCTCAAAATATAGATAATATGACCTTGAAACTTTCCTATCAGATTTCTCATATTAAATTGTGATTCAGAAAAGATAAACTCATGGGCTTGTAAAAATAACTGGTACATTTTTTAGTTACAAAAACAAAATTCATGAGTACTTTCGTATGGGGCGGAGTTATTAAGTGAACACCCTGTATATATGCACGTACCAATACGTTTATGTTCCGCAAAAATAAAAGTTCTATTACTTTGTCTGCGTGAAAACGTAACAGCTATAAGTACGTAGGTATCTGTTTTTCTTGTTCTTCAATTCGACATGAATTCAACTACCAAAAGGCAAGAATTCGATAGATCGAACCAAAATCCAGTCGTCATCATTTTAATTGCGGATATCATTTGAGCATTTGTTGCTTTCTCGAACAATTATTGTTGAAAGAATTAAATATAAAATAAAATTTGTAGCCGATGTATCATGTAGTTAATTTTATATTATTTAGTAGTGACTTTACCAGTATAAAAAAAAAATAATAATAATAATAATAAAGAATATTAGTAGACTGTCTTTTTGCATAGGTACATCATTCACAAACCTACATATGACGTGTGTCCTAAGTAGACCATATCATAAATTAAAATCGATTCAGTTCAGTGGAGAAGTACCAGCGTAGCCTACCCACCTATACATATATTTAAGCTTTGTAATAACCCACTTCAGAAAGATTTCATCGCACCAACTATTTTATACGATTATGAATGTATTTATGGCTGTAGCATAGCCCATAAAAATTGACAATGAATTCTATTTTTATTTTAATGTCTTCTTTTTTCCTCACTTGTTTTCTTCTCTTTTTCTTTATTTATTCGCAGTTGAAAGAATGGTACAAAAATGGGCCCCATTGGTATGGCTCGCACCAGGAGAAAAATTTTTTCCAACCGAAGTAACAAATTTTCTACACTATGTAACGGTGCCTGCGAAAGAAGATGAATTTCAAACTTTACCGATTGGACCAAAGTCCGAACAAATGTTTCTAGTCACAAAATCAAATATAGGTACGTAACTGAATATAGGTATGTATTTTTTTTTTCTCGAATAGACAATCTGTCGGCTCTAGTTATTTTCTAAGGAACATTTTAATCTGCCCAGTCACATTCAGTAAAAATTACTTGGCCTATTACAGGAATAAACTATTTTTTACAATATGAATCTCAACAATTGCGCAAGTTGAGACCTGTCAAATTCATAAACTAATTTTTGGTATTACCCAAATTGAGCTGAACTGCCCCTTAGAATAGGCACTGTTTGTCGAGCAGCAGGGTAGCAAACAGCAAGCCTACAGTCACAGGCAGCGGAGAGATGTAAATCCCCCGAGTGGCAATCACCCACTACTCATGAGGGTTACATATTGTTTTTTAAAGAAAAATTTTCTTCTAGATGGTAAGTACAACAAATTACATCGCTAAACGATGTGACCACAGGGTTTTGGCTTTGTTTTTATACGACTTTTTTTTTTCATTTGCTTTATTTGTCATGAGAAGTGACTCTAGAGTGACACCATTAACATCAACTATGAATAAAAACTGGAAATAAAAAAAAAAGAATAACCGAGAAATTTTAGAAGTATTTTCAAAAAGAAGACAACTGTTGAAAGGAAGTGTGAGGACAACAGTCGTATGAGGTATAGGGGTTCATACCCCTTGACAACAGTCGCCTCCAAAAGGCTGGCCTATTTTTGTGTCTATGATGTTAAAACATGCATGTATGTTTGTATGTTCTTACCTGTACATATGTACAAGATACATTATACCGACCAAGATGAATTACCTGATAAAGATCTCAGTGATGTCACAGACTAGTACCAAATGTACTGTGTCATTTCTTATCACCTTACGGAGACAGGAAATGACGTAACGTATGCCATAATACCATATTTATATGTACCTATGTGTATCTGTGTGCATGTGCCAAATCCATTATATAAACTCACAAAACTGGATACAAAATTGCCAGTGTTTGCCTTGGATTTGGCACTCCCATACATTCGTGTATGATGTGGTAGAACACAAAAATCTGTTGATTACCTTCTATGTGTGAATACTTCTCACAACAAGGTATTCCACAGGAAGTGATATAGCTGTATATTTCATTTAATAATATTTAATGAAAACGAAACAGTTGAAATTGAAACATTATTATTGTCAATTGTCACATTTTCCATAAATTTATCGCAAAATTAGAATCAAAAAAATAAATGGTCACAGATAACATCATGCAAATGGATGATCATTTTTTCACAGTTTAAAAAGAAAACATAAAACACAGGTTGAAGAAAATGAAGAAGAAAAAGAAGAAAAAGAAGAAAAATAAATCAATAAATAAATGTTTACAGATATCTTCATAAAATAGAAAATTTTATTTTCACAGTTAAAAAAAAAAAAACAGAACTCAGGCTGAGGAATAATGAAGGAGGAAAAGGGAAAACATAGTGATTTTAATAGGGTTTTTTGCAAGCAAAAATCCTAAAAATGGCAAATTTTTCTTAATTTGCGTTTTTTATTACTGACGGTGTACGGAAGAGGTTACCTATATGTTTGGTATGTCTATCTCTGGAATTAACGGAACTTCGTTTTCTCAGAACAAGTGTCTTACTTTATAGATTTTAATGAAAGTAGGCTCAAAATATTCCTGACCATCCGGAGAATGTCCTAGGATCTTTATATTTGAAAATTAAAAAATTAGAAGGGTGTAATTGAAAAATTATTGTCATAAATTTGGTTATATCCGTCAATAAGAGCTACTCATTCAGGTTAACGCAGTTGGTTTTTTTTATTTTTAAATAAAATTTAATATTGGTTCGTTTATTCTTCAGGGGGGCACGTTCAGAAAGGTAATTTTGTACTGTAACGAGAATATTGGTTACAAAATAATTAAATACTCGTAAATGTTAAAAGGTTGTATTGAACAAGATATAAAACAGTGAAATACTAAATAGTAATTTTAACAGATAAGGTAATGTAAGGTAAAGATGATAAAGATGATAAAGATGATAAAATGTACATGGTTACATGAGTTTTTATAGATAGAAGTTTTGGGAGGAGAATATGGCGATTTCTTGGAGAGTGGAAATGGTAGTGATATGATTGGAGAGTTATGACAATACAAGTTTAGATATTGTCCAATAGGAGTTTAAGGAAATGACGTAAATGGTGATTTTGGGTATTTGCAATATCTGCAGAATGGTTTCATAGAAAAGAGTTGTTATGAAAAGTGTATTTATGTTTGTTTATAAACATTGAATGTAGAACAAATGAGTCAGTAAAGGCAAGTAAAGACTTGTTTACATGACATCAATATAATGAGAATTGTTTTAGGTGATTGATATATATGTGAAATATATATATAAGAGAGAGATATTATGAATGATACGAAATTATCATTACATGTACTCGGAGAGTAATTTTTTTCCCCAATTCTGGAGACAGGGAAAATAATTCCCCAAGGTAACGTCACATAATTCGTTGTACTAAAATGAAATCTCCTTGTCGTTCAGATTGTGTTTACCGAGTAGGGTAAAAGTGAGATTACGTGGTGTGAAAATTTTTACCTTCCCTCGTAACGTTTCTGAACACACCTCAGTAACTACTCAGCTGACTTGCATGAATAAAAAACAAATACGTAGAACAGCTTGCAGAGAACTTGTAGATCAAAATTTGTAAGTGGGATTTCTATTAAAAATCTACTTAGCTATTAATCTTGGAGGCACGGAACAACTTGGAGGTAAGGAAAATTTTGGCACTAATAACTCAAATTCATATACATATATTTATTACGATCCGTTATTAACTTTTTAGCGACTACCTAATTTTACATTTTTCGAAACCTACTTTTTCTAATGGAACTGCTGCTACGTTAAAGTTTTTTCTAAATAGAACTGCCAGGTTTCAAAAGTTTTTGAAGTCCAGATGGCAACACGAGAAGCTCTTAAAAATTACCCGAGGCGGATACCAGTGTAGAGAATGCACTGGAAAACGAATAATTAGCGAAGTATAGTGAGTAGGCTACATAATATGTACAAAGTGAGATGTAACCCTACTACGTCCGAGTGACGTCATCATATAATGATGAGAAATATACAGAGTAGGAATAGGTATTAATAAATTAGCTTATTACGGAAATTGTAATGAAATGTGATTGAAAAACTCTAGCGCAGCAATACTTTGAAAGAAAACCCAGTTTACCAATTTATGTCTACAATTCAACAAATAATACTGACTTCAAAATGCTTGAAAAAAATTCAAAAAACTATGGTTATTTATCGATGTTTAACAAACATATCGATAAATTTAAATTCCATTGCTACTGTTTTAAGTAAATATACAAGTAAAAATACTTTAACGCAGCAATACATCGCTAGAAAACACAGATTGCCAAATTTCAAAAAAAAAAACCATGACCTAAATTAATGCAATGCAGTAAAGATATACTCATAATTCCTTGCACCGTAGATATGAAAAAAATACTTCAAGCAACACAGAAGACTTGCTTTTCTTCACTAATTTTTTTTTTTTTACATTTTTCTTGGGAACTACAGAATCAACAAGCATTAAACTGCTACCAGACTTAATCCGACATAAGAACTACGTTTTGTGAAAATTTCTGCCTTATCCTTTTTATAATTACCTCAAAATCCAGTAGAAACCACTTTTTCAACAATTTTATCTTTTCCAGTTTTCTCGGAAACTACTGAACTAAAAAACAACAAACGTCTATCAGACTTGGCACCTACATAAGGAAAATCTGTCGTGAAAATTTTAGCCGATCCCTTTTGTAGTTTCTTCAAAATCATAGAAAAGCCACTTTTCCAAGAATTTGTTTTTCTATAGTTTTCTCGGAGGAGAATGGTAGGTAGCCATCGTTTTATTTTTTCGTGGAACGGATAATTTTCATCATCCTCATCTCAAACCTGTTTGCGAGGTCAATTTTAATACCCCGTTTTCAAGCAAACTGGATAAAAACTACCTACAGCGACGAAGACATCGACACATCGAGTAGCCGCAACCACCTGGATTTTTGAAAGAAAACAGAAGAAAACTTGAAGAAAAAATTCAAAAATTATATTTTTTCACTTATTAGCGTACCCCCATGGAGAATACCCTGATGAAGTTTACACGAACGAAAATCATATACCTATATGTATTATGTAGTACCTATGGCAAAAAGTGGAGTTAGTTTCATTAGGTTACTTCGAAGCTACCCTCTGCTCCCAGTCAATAAAATTTTGAACGTAGAAAAATCTATATTCTTGCATACAACTCACAAAATTTAATGATCTGTTCCAGATGATCTTCTCCAAGATCAAAACTCCGTCCTATACGGTCAAAATCCGAACGTCACCAATGTTCCAGTTTACGCCTTCATCACCGAATGCGGTTGCCACCATTTTCACGTAACTTACTGGTTTTTCTTTCCTTACAGCCAAGGTAAAACCATGTGTACACTCGATGTAGGCATGTTGGGCCCGGTACCGATACCACATTTTAATAATCAGTGTTACGGATCGTTACGCGAATATGGAAGTCATGTCGGCGATTGGGAGCATACCAGCTTCATGTTCAAAGTAGACCACATAATATAATATATATCAATTTGAAAAAAAAAAATTTATCGTAAGAAAAGTTTCCGGTACCTAACCACCTTAATATGTATTTAACGGTGTCCTCGTAATTTAAAACAAACTTTTAATGTTAAGAAGGGTAACGAGTTATATTTTTTAGTGGGTTTATTCTATTGAAAATCTATTTATTGATTTTGGTGTCACTGAACCACCTGTGGTTGGAGGTAGGTACGTTTTTCGTTTCATAGTTCAAGGAAAATTTAATCACTAATAACTCAAATTCATTTACATATATAAACCAATTTCTTATACAAGTCGAAATTTTTATTTGATAAGCACGAAATTTGGAACAAACATTAGTACCAAGCCAAGGACCCGACCTACTGATTTTGTTGCGGATCAGCCGTACTGTACTTCCGGTATCGCTATTTTCGTTTTGTTTTGGCTATAAAATTTTTAATTTTCTACCAACAACTACGAAATTTGAAACAAATATTTAATATGATATATTAAAACTTGCTATAAATTTTGGTGCGGATCGGTAGTACCGTACTTCCAGTATAGACATTTTTGTTTTTGTTTTGGCTATATATAAAGTATTTAATTTTCGACTAATAGCTACGAAATTTGAAAAAAATATTCATAATGTTTTATTATAACTTTTTATATATTTTGGTGCCGATCGACAGTATAGTACTTTCGGTATAACTATTTTCATTATGGTTTTGACTGAATATTTCTAATTTTCAACCAACTGATACGAAATTTGAAACAAATATTTAATATGATATATTAAAACTTGCTATAAATTTTGGTGCGGATCGACAGTACCGTACTTCCAGTATAGCCATTTTTGTTTTTGTTTTGGCTATAAAATTATCAATTTTCGATCAATAGCTACGAAATTTGTAACAAGTATTATAACTTGCTACCTATAAATTTTGGTGCGGATCGATCGCACGGTACTTCCGGTAACAATATTTTCGTTTTTATTTCGCCTATAAAATGCTTAATTTTGGACCAATAGGAACATAATTCAGAACAAATATTTATTGCGATCTGTTAATAACTTTTTATTGACTACCTACCAGAGACATACAGCTAAAAAACTGCTGCTGCGTTGGAGTTTTTTTTTTTTTTTTTTTTTTTTTTTTTTTTTTTTTTTTTTTTTTTTTTTTGCCAACTTCATAACTGCGAGTGCATAACTAATTATTTTATGCAACCAAATTAGCGAATAGTTCACGGTTACTGGCGCAAGCTGGCACATTGTACGTAGTAGATTCTTTTTCGGTTGAATACCCAGATAAAATTCAACAAATTCAATCAATATAGGCTTTAGTGTGAATAATGTTATCAATGCCACGCAGTACAACTTCCATAACTCTCAATTTCTGTAGTTCGAAAACTTCCAAACGAAATACCCAGAATTTTTTCAATTCTCTGATCTTAGAAAATGAAATATTTTTCGAATAAAAAATATTACCGCTCTCGTAATTCGCACCTATACTTTTTTTACGTTCCTACCGTAGGATATGAGATCTACTCAAAAAGAAAAAGTAAATATTCTGGCCATGTTCAAGTAAGAAAGTTATGTGGTACCTTTCGAAAACTCCCCCTCCTCTTCCATCCTAATTGACACCGCAAAATAGGTTCAGGTGTTGCTTCAATTATTTCCTTTTTATCACAGAGGAACCCAAAAGTACTCTTTGCAGTAGCCCTCCTCCCGTGACTTTAATTAGACGTTTGCTGTTAGATCACCAGTCATGTGTTATCCTGCATCTACAATTAAAATTTTCAAAAACTTCGCCATAGTGAGTCAAATATACAACTTTCAGTCTAAATCGTGACGACTTCGGCCTTCTTGGGCCTAACCAGGGGCGCAAAATGACTAAAAGAGGTCAGAGGTGGCTGTTTATTCTGAAACTCTGGTTTACAGTTTGCCGATTAAATTTTGTTGAAGAAGCCCACAGCCGCCAGATTCCATCGCTCCCTCGTCTGTACACTAGAAAAATAAGCAATTTTCCTGCAATTAAATTTTATTGCAACCAATATAGGACCTTTCTGTTGAAGAAGCCCGAGGTGGACCAGCCCCATCTCCCTCTTTTAACCCGCCACTGCAGATCTAATTTTAGTCAGTAACTCCTGAAGTTATTTGTCTGATTAAAATATTCATATTGTTTCAAAACACCGAATTTGTATTTGTTTTTCACAAGCGTTGATCAGAAAAAATTATTTTTAATTAAAAACATTTCATTTGAAATTCTCAATGAGAAAAAAATTATTGATTTTTCAATTTTTCATCAGTTTGGCGAATAAGAACTATGTTCAGCTCCCTACTTCAACAGAATTTTCGCGAAACAAAAATCAATACCATAAAAAATTCACTTAAATTTTGGAAAAATGCGGCAGTATTTCCGCAAAAAAGCTGTTCGATTTTCCAGTTTACCCTATAAAGAATGAGGAAAAAAAAATTATTTTTCTCAGACAGTTCCGAATTTTTTGATCCAAATCGATGAATACCTAGTTTCTAACGAGAGGTTCTGTTTTAAGAATAGGTATTTATAATTATGTTCGTGTTCACTTCGTTTTTTATGGGGGCCTACGGTACAGGTACCCAATTACCCAGAACCCACACCCAAAATCTATCCATTGGTAGCTAGTATAATAATAATAATAATAATAATAATAATAACTACCCCTATGGGTTAAAAAGTTAATTTTTTCATCATTTTAAATATTTTGAGCTGAAAATTAGAAACTCCATAATCCCCGACCTAACCCGAACTGTATCTTGTAATAACTTTTCTTGAAGATTCGAGTTATTAAAATTTTTATTGTAAGCTACCCACCACATTAGAATAAGGAAAATAAAAATACAATAATATTTTAGGGCAAAGAAGAACCAGAAGAAATGTACGTGTCTGCTCACGATGCAGGAGCTTTTTATAAATACGACAGCATTGCAAAAGTTTTCGTATTCAATAGACAAGAAATACGAAAAGGATTTATTCAACGACCAACCTTTCCTTCGTCCGTAAAGCTGTTCAATGATAAGAATGGATTTCATCCAATTTTATTCGCTGCAAAAGGATCTCACGGGTTATGGACTGCACCAGGTGACTGTACTAAATTTTTCATTTAAGTAGATATTACTAATTAACTCAAGTAGCTAATTACAAGGTAAAGCTTAGTAGGCCAGTTAAATTAGATGTTTTAACCGATAAAATGAAGGAAAAAGTTTTTCTTCAGAATCCGAAAATTTAAAGTTCCAACATAAATGTATTGAAAATCCCCCAAAATCTGACCGCGGCCTCACCCTGAAAAATTCACTTTTTGTACCCTCATCAGGTTTTTAGGGATTCACTCTCTTACAAATAATTTTACAAAAAAAAGTTAAAATAAACAGTAGGTATCTTTTTTTTAATAATGCCATAAAGTTCACAAAATGACTCGACAGTTTGCACATAGGTATTATTGTTGAAGGTAAACTGTACTGGATGAAGCCAAGTCTACCTTATACATACTACACCAGGATAACCTATCAAGCTGATAGACCTACAATAATATGTGATACATATTAATAGATAAATTTTTATTTTTGTGTATGTGTGTGTGTTGGTGTATGTATGTACGTTTGTTTGTTTATTTGCAATACCAGAAATTCAGATCCATCCAACAAAACAAGTTTAAATTTTCTGTGCATATTTTTGCTTTGTTAAGGAAAGTTCGAAGTCAACTCGGAAGTCTTTAGCTCACCTTAATGACAATGTTATGGATTTTCTAAGCAGCTTTTACCAAAGTAATTCGGCAGGATTGTGGGGTATTATATGTTTATGGGTAATGGGTTATATCCACAGTGTATTAAATATAACAGAGGGCACACGTGAAACTTAAAGTGGCACCACTTTCGCGATCAAAATATTTTGGCCTCCTCAGGTACCGATAATTTTTAATCTCATTTTCGTCTAAGAAATTCGTGTTCGTTGTGATTTTTAAATTATAATTATATTTATTCATTATTTACTTAAATAATTTAAAAAAAAATTACTGATTATAGACAATGAGTCCGAATGAGAGGATATCAAATTTTCATTTGGTACGGTAGAAGTGGGGACAATAGCTTCAAAAGTGGTGCTGTTTCTCATTGCAGCGTTGTTTATATGAATGTGCGTCCGCTATTACGTGGTTATACCTCAGAATAAATTGAAATTTTCTGTGCATATTTTTTTATCCCATTGAAAGTTTTAAGCTGAGTTGGAAGTCTGTAGCTCCACTAAGCGAAAAGTTTTGGATTCTACTCCTCACCCTAAGAAAAATTTTAATGATTTTTTTCAAGAAACAAATCCTATTTAATGATATTGAGAAGCCTCAAAAGTTTAATGTCAGTATATAACCCCCTTCCTGAGATGTGGGGGTCAAAAAATTCATAAAATTTACCATCAATAGGTATAGACTATACTTGCAATCGTACTGCATTACTTAATTGGTCTGAACTGGTTAGAAAATCCGTAACTTTGTCATTAGGTGTGCTACAGACTTCCGAGTTGACTTAAAACTTTCCTTGACACAACAAAAATTAACGCCGAAAATTTTAACTTGTTGAGTGGTTCTGAAATTGTAGGGTTGAAAATAAACAAACGCACGTGCATAAAAATAAAAATTTTTCTATTAATAAGTATGTATTAGGTAGGTATATGCTAGGTCTATCAGCTTGACAGGGTATACGGTGTAGTATGTATAAGGGAGACTTGGCCTCATTCAGTTCGCATATTACACCTTTAGCAGCGGTATATGCAAACTTTCGAGTCATTTTGTGAGTTTTCTATGGCAACACATAAAAATGTTAAGAAACCTTGTCTGCTGGAAATTTTATTTACTATATTGTTAATTCGTTGATTTTTATGGTATCGTTTTCTGATGAGGGTACCTACAAAAAATGGATTTTTAAGGGATTTCCAATATATTTGAGAAGGCACTTCAAATTACCGAATTCCAAAAAAAGACCTTTTCCCTGACTTAACCGAATGAAATACTATTTTTGACTCGCCTATATGGTGTACAAATTTATACCTAATTCAATCGAAAGAGGTTAGTTAGTTTTTCTCAACTGAAGATGGGTCTACTTCATTTTATACAGTGTTTTTCCTGCAAGTCTTCCCCTCAATATGAACAGTAGGTATTGCACTTTAAAACAAATACAAAATGTTCCATAAACACGAGTCTTGTTCCAAACAGTCAAGAAGATAGGTATATTAAAAGCACGACATTCTTAATTTAGTTTAAATTCGTTACGTCTAGACAATATTATGTATATTCTGCGTTCCAAAAGAGAAATGTAAATAACCATCACGTAAAATACACGTAGCATGTGGACATTGTGGGGGAGGAAAGAGTTCGGATTAACACTGGACGCGAAACAGTATTTAGGTCAGTTCGTCTACATTTTTAATTTTGCCTAGCAAATTTAATTAAACTTCCGTAAGGTTTACTTGAGGCGGCCTGTTTGCGCCTTCCAGAATTCTTGCATTTCTCTTTTAGAACAGAGTATAGATGCATAGTAGGGGAGCTGTGCCCAAGATTGCACACTTAATATTTAAAGGTCCTTAGCTCTTCCCGGTGTTGATGAAAAATTTCGAAAATTTGAGGGAAGGTTCTCCATCCCGTTGAGTACAACATATCTTACACAGAACTGCTTCGGATTCTCCATTGATGAGATATTTCAGTTTTAGTAAAAGAAGTGCAATGCGCAATCTTGGGACGATCATGCCCAAGATTGCGCATTGCACTTCCCAAGATTGCGCAAGGAATAAGATTCTGAAAAAAATGCTATCAAATCATAATTTATTAATACTCATATGTTTTCTCAAGTAATAGTTACTCGCAGATTTCACAAACAAAGGTTTTTTGTACTTGTAAGAGAGAACAAGCTAAGTGTGCCCATCTGTGGCATTGACTGCATCCTTCCTCCAATAGTTTTTTTGCAGCATCTAACTTTTCTTTTGTGAATACATTTCGCTCTGTTTTCCGCTTATACTCTTTCCCCATTCTAAAATTGATAATAAATATAAAATTGGCAAAAATATTGCAAATTCAAGTGCGCAATCTTGGGAAAATTTTCATGCGCAATCTTGGGGAAAATACAAAATTATCTAAATGTTGAAGTTTCGCATTCTAAATTCACTTATTTTCATTATTTTTATAGTGGAAATATTGCTTAGTCTACTTTTCAACAAATGGTAACTTACTTCTTATAAAAAATTGAAAACTACAGTCTGGACATCTTCCGGTATCAACTTTAGAAATTATATCAGTGAGTGCACAAAACTTATTTTGGCTGATAACTCAAGAAGAAAAACTCCACAGAACTCCAAAATCAGGTTAGATGTTTCTACTATGCATGTATTTCGTTAACAACGTGATTGCATGCTGCCACTCACGTCACATTACAGCATCTTATCACTGCGCAATCTTGGGCACAGCTCCCCTACAGGTATTTACCACGAGAAACAAAAAAAGTCCTCTTCAGATTTGCTATTTCTATATTACATCGACAATTAATTTGAAAAATTGGCCGGTTGATGCCTACAATTTTTCCCAACCTTTCGAGAACTTAAAACATTGTTCCGCCCCTTTTTGCCATAAAAAACAGAACCATTACATAATTCGGCTGAAATTCGCCGATTTATTTTCAAGAAAGATTATTTTCGTTTCGAATTTTAGGAAAATCGTTCACATTTCAGTTAGCTACGGCCATATGATAGGTTAAAACAAAAACTAGGCCTGCGCCTATACATAATTATTTTTTCTACAAATTTTGCAATCTATTTTATGAAATTTTAGTAGCTGCAACAAATATTCGGCATTACTTTTCCACGAGCCTTTTCCCCGTAGGTATCTACATACTTTATCAACATATATTACCCACTTATTACTCTCATTAGTACCTTGACCTTTCTATCTACGTGTAATCGATGGGCCGAAATTAAAGTTTAATTTTCTATCGTTAACTTTCACTCGTTAACTATTCCATTGCAGTTACGACCTACAGGTTAGCCGGCTGAAATATTTCAATGTTTGTTCATCTTTCAGGAAAACATAAATACGTTAGGCTGCCCCGACTGTACGATGTTAGCGGTTACGGAACGCCGTGGAAAACGTGGAATCAAATCGAAATGCTAAATGTGAGTCGTAAATTACCGCACTGGATGTATTTTTTAGGTAAATGGGGAAACCCACGTGACAAATGCCACCCTTTATCCCGAATGGGTATCAACATATGTCAAATAACGGACGGCCCTAGCGGTATTCCGAAGAAAAAACAGAATTTCGTTTGCGACGAAACGCCAGAATTAGCTACGAATATTGTGGGTAAGTGAGTTTAATTCTATTAGGCAGTAAGTTGTAAGACTCCTAAAAATTAAAAAAAAATGAAAATATAAAATATTTTAGCAGTAAAATACCATATTAATGCATAAATTCAAAATAATTTACAACATTTTTAGGCCTTTACTGTTACGTAGAATAAGGTGGGGTAAAAGTACCACTACACTTTAACGCCGTCTGTAATTACCGATTTTAAAGTTCGGTGTCACCAACGAAGCACTAAATATCATAAATACGGGGCTGTTGAAAAAATCAAAAATTATACAAGTTCTTATAATATTTTGTTTTTGAGGTACCTAGGTAAGTGTTTTAAATGCAAATTATTTGAGTAATCACGATCAGTAATGACCGGGTAATGACTGATAACGTCCTCAGTTATTTGCTATTATTTACTAACGAAAGTATAGGCGGTAGTAATTATTAAGAAAAACGATATAGGTATTCAGACATTTCGAGTGATCATAAATGTGTACATTGTAATCGAAATGATAATGTTGAACAGACGAGGCACTATCGATCAAATAACAAAACTTGAATTCCGTTCATTCATGATGTAATACGAATGAAATACTTGCGGGTGGGAGATTAGATTGCTAATTTCGTTTTTATAAAGGATCTCGTCTTCAACTAAAATTATTATTATTTGTTTACCATAATGTTGTTAGTTACTCTGATCTGATGCTTGGTCAACTTAGATGACTTGAATCCTTGCAGTTGCTTGTCTAGGTTGGTCTAAATTGTGACATTAATTGTAATTACTGATCGTGAATCGTAACAAAAAGCTTCGACTAAGAACCCAATTAAAAAAAAGTCATTAATTTAATTTGAAGCAAGATTCGCTCTTAAATAATATTTTATCTGTGACTCCTATGTATAAGTATACGATAAACCTGGTTGAACAAGTGCTTAAGTCTTACTTAACTTTAAGACACATTCTAGAATTTGGGTGATTAATTAATAATTACTTTTCGTGGCTGTCTATTCTTATATATCCTGTACCACCAAATCAAGAACTGGGGACAAAAGTCCTCATAATTTATTCATGAAAATGTAATAATAAAATTTAATTATGATTATTTCTCTCTCCTTTTTGACAAAAATTTTGCACCTATAACCGAGATACATCCTAAAGAAAAATTATCACAACTAAATTCTATCATTATATTTTGATGAATAAATTAGTCGGACTTTTGCCCTACTTTGTGATGTATTTAGGAACTAGAATAACATATAAACTTTTTTATGGGTGATCCGTGTCAAAGATACTAATGGAATACTATTGCATAACTTCATTTTGTTGTATAATTTTTTTTTTTTTTAATAAAAATGCCTAATTTCCAAGCAATTTTGGTAAAAATTATTTATAGGATCTTCGCCTCATTGTCTGCATATTTTTGCCCTGTGGTAAGGGGCAAAAATTCTACAATACAAATGTTTTTTAATCGCCCCCAGCTCACCCTTCACTTATTTTTCAATGCAAGCTGGTGCCTAATTTCATTGGAGCTGATTCAAAATATCATATCTACATAAAAAATTACCTGTTTATGTAAATCAAAATTTTTTACAAGCCAAAAACCTCCAAATGCGTTCTTTTTCCCCACCCCATTCTATTTATTAGCGTGTTTGTTTACCCAGGTAAAGTACAGATTCTGGTTTTATCCTATTGTTATACTTATTTGATGATACAAACTAGAATATGGCAGTGTAATGTAGGCCTATACGAGGTTATTCATGTTATCACGCACCATAGGAAATTAACATTGTGGCGCGTGATAAAATGAATAGTAGGTACTAAAACCTAAATTTTCCTAAAAAAATTTTTATTTTTCTACAGGGCGAACAAAACGTCGAAATTAAGATGAATGAAAAACCACACGTGCGCTACGATATGCTGAATCATAGATGAAAGCTCCACGTCGAGTAATTTTCCTTTAAAAAATTTGAGAAGACTGAATAGTTTTAACAATTAATAATTTTAAATAATTTTAAGTTTACTCGACACGTAAGGAAGAATAAGAAATTACCGCATTCGTAATATTATAGATGAATTTCTAATGAATGGTCATTCATTTAATTTTTTGACATTGTAAGCACAAGGTCGTGTCCTGGATGCAAGGAACAGTTCATTCTACTCTCAACTTTGATAATCATAATGAGAAAATAAAATTCAATATATAATGTTAATTTTTGATCGTCTCACAAAAGAAAACAAATAATCGTACACGTTTCATTTTAATTTAATTCTTTATTAGATTTTTTATTTTTTTCCCACAAAAATGAAACACTTTTTTTGTAGCAAATTTGTAGTTTTTTGTTGTTTTTTTTTCGCTTAGCAATCCACAGTTTATTGAAATTCATAATGTCACAGCTCTCAATTTGAAAAAATTCGCGAACATTGTTTTAAACTTTGGATTACAACACAATACTCAGCTGAGCTTCGTTTTATCGGTAGAGAATGAATCATTATTTCTACACATAGGTAATATAAAATCTATACAAGAAAAATAAAATTAATATCACATTATAATGCAAACTTACATTCGAAATTTCTATAAAAATACATACGAGTACATACATTTAGCAGGATACGGATCGAGATGCCTTTGTTGACAAATTAGCGACTGTTTTAAACTTCATGAAATAATATTAAAAACCAACGAACAAATTATTTGAAACAATAAAAAAGAAAAAGATGAAGCGTTAGTTAAACAAATGACTACGAACTCGTTTCAACAAAACCAAAAGTAACTACAACAAGCGAAAGGAAAGAAAAAAAAATCATCATAAAAATAAAAATAAAAATAAAAATATTAATTATAATAAAGATAAAACAATTTGGATAAATGCAACGAAAGTAATTTTTTTACATCAATAATTTTGATATGCGCGTAAAATTACATGGATAGTTTCTATAAAATTAACGATCCATATTAGACCCGAAAATGGGGTCAAACCAATAACACTACGATACATTCCGTATGTGGTCGAGAAAAACTTCGAAATTGGTCCATATATGCATTCTGATCGGCGAAAAATTAGCGGTTTCGATCAAATATTAAAGTATCAGTACGAAACGTATATAATAGTATATAATGGAAAATATAAATTTACAAATGACTATAAAACAGTAGTATCGCACTTTTCAGCAAGCCTGAAACGGGAAAAAAAAAGCATTAAATTAGTGTAAATATAACATTATAACATTTCAATTGTATATAAATATATACGAAAATTGTGGAGAATTGTGACAACAAATTAAAAAAACATGTTTGACATGGTGCACAATCATAGTTACTCATAGAAATAGACGAATGAATTGTCGCGAGTAAATTCTTGGAAATTGGAGCAATTAAAACCATCAAATCATCCGTAATATTCCAAAGGGTCAAAAAAATCTTCATTTCTTTTTTAAACCCCCCTCCCTTCGCAATACAGTTTACAGATTGTTTTTGCCAATTATGTCTAGTAATTTCAATACAATTTTCTTTCTGAATCCTAAATAAAGTTATACTTGAAAAAAAAAGAATTCTAATTTTCAATCCTACCCAGCAAATGGAAAAAACGCCACTCGTAGGTATTTATTTTACATTATTTAGACACTTATTACATGAAAATCTACATCTATTTATCAAGTCGGATCTCATGAAACGACTAACGGTGAGGGTTTTTGTTTCACCACCCAAGGAAACTTTTGCCACTAAAAGCTCAAACTCATACTTTCTATTGTCTTGTTAACACGGTACAAGGCGAAATTTTCGTCCGATAGTCACTAAATTTGGTACGAGAATTAGCATTGAGTCAAGGACCAGAAATATTGGAACGAGTCACCTGGATAGTACTTCTAATACGTCCATTTTTGTTCTCATTTTGCAAGTTTTCTAGCTCTAGAATATGTAATTTTTCATCAATAGCTACGAAATCTGGAAGAAATATTCACTATAATCGATTCTAACATGTAACTAATTTTGGTGTGGATCAGCCGGATTGTACCCACAGTATGTGCAACTTTATTTTAATTTTGGAGTCTACACTGCGTTATTTTTAAACAACATCCATAAAATTTAGTACTTAATCTATACGTACTGACTAATTACCAATTGAATCGTTGGATATTAAAAAGAATCAATTCCACTTTCTTGAGATTGTATATGAGATCAGGTATATGTACATCGTTGGGACTGTAAGAAGGTAGCTAGATCAACTGATTTTGAAAGAAAATCAACCCGATCTCTTTTTTATAGAATAACCTCATGAAAGGGATTCATTTAAAATTTTTACTGACTTTTCAATCATTTGTTTTACCATATTCTTTTGAAGGTTAATAATTCCAAATTTTTACACTGATTTTCAAACATTTTATCGTCATAATCTTTTAAAAAGTATTCATTTTAAAACGTTGAGGCGATGTGGCGACAGATGCTCAAGAGAGTTTGAGGAGTCAATTTTTTCACGACGTAAAGGAGTGATGCGACTTGCATACCATCCAAATTTGTAATCAATAGTTTTACCTAAGGCCAAATAGAACAGCACTTCTCTCTTGCTCCTGTTTCAACACCCACGCAAAACTTTGTCTCCAACTAAATCTATCAATCTCCAACAATTACCACAGAAAAGAAAAATGCCTTACCACAAACACCACTCTCTAGCTATCCAGCTATAGCACCAACACAAACACATAATTATGAATATTTTATTGTGTAATATCTTTTTGAATACATTTTTTGAGGCTCTAAGTTCGAATTTTACCTTCAATTTTTAATTTGACCCATTCTTCAATGCCAAAGTGCTTCAAAAAAGAGTTAAATTTCATCTTCTCATAGTTTATTGTATACCTAATACATCATCGAGTATGTTTCATGAGGCGCTGGGTTCACGTTTATACTTCCTGTTTGATGGAATTACTCAATGGGCCCCTCATGGTCCCAAAAAAGAGGTTTAGAGTAATAAGTAATTTCAATGCTACAAAAAATCTATCAAATAAAAAAAACGTTTTAAAACAAAACATTTAAAATCACCACCCACAACAGAAACAAAATGGTTAATGACAAGTTATTGCTTCCTAACTACTAAATAAATTAAGTACCAAATTACTATCACACTCAATTACCACATACTAACACATATATGGTCGCTGATTCAGGTTTTCCATAACTGAAAATATAACTTGGACATTTTAATGATGATATATTAGTTATACCACGAATTCTCTTGGGTGGTGAACTCATAATAGAAACTGACACCCTCATACAAGTTACACAACTAATAATAGAACCTGAACCTGTAATCATCTGCATGGTAGTACATTGTTGTGGGGACTCATCGGTATGAGGTGTAGGGGCTCGGACCCCCGACGACAGTCGCCGCCCCATAGGGCAGGCAACTTATCGTCCTTGTGACGTTAAACCAACACACAAAATTACGTTCGATCGTAATTACCTGCAAATACGTGCAGATAATATACGAGTACGAATCGTGACGTCATCCATCAATCAATGTCACGATTCGTACACGAACCGGCCAGCCGCCACCTACGATAGTAGGGGATGATGCAACCTGGCCGTACTTAAACAACGTACGTATTTTATTACGTACGTGTGTTTGTGTGCACCAGCCAAAACCGGTATAAAAACTCTCAGAACCGGCTCTAAAATCGCCAGTGTTCGGTTTGGTTTTGGCTTGCCCATACTTTCGTATGAAGTGGCTGAACACGCTTAAATTCTGTAGAATTTCCTTCTGGTGAGAATATCTCTCACGACAAGGTATTCCACAGTGGTGACCTCGACGTGATTTCGGCCACGTCGTGAGGAGTCTTAGGCGCTTCGGCGCTATTTCAACTTGGCGCAGTAGCGCTGGCGAGATTCTCGCTTGCTCGGCAAATTAAAAAATATTTTTTTACCTAGACTAAGACACCTTTAGGTCGTCGAAGTAAGAGTCTGCTGAAGTGGGAACTTATACCCCTCTCCTTAAAATATACAAACAAGGAGAAACCAGACAGTAGACCTGGAGGAAGAAGGTTGGACTCATCCCCCAACTCCCCCGACTTCGACTCGACACTCCTTGAATTTGGCAAATATAGAAGAAGGCCCTCAACACCCAGAATTAGCACGACTGGGAACTGCAATAAATAAAGAAGATCTTGCAGTTAAAACGTTGAGAAGTGGTCGGACTTTAAGCCAAAGCTCCGACCCGAAAACACCTGTCCTACAAACACAGGAGCCAGTGTTTTCGACCAGTAAGGAAGGCAGAAGTACTGTGGAATACGCTTGTCAACAAAAAGACACAGCAATGGTTCCACCACCAACTGAAAACCCGCAACCATCACAGGGAGGCAGTAGTCAGCCGCAGCTGACACCCGAAGTCCTGGCCCAAATCTTGCAACTTTTACAAATGCAACCAGGACAGAACCCTAATCTCTATAGACGAAGGATAGACATCCCGGAATTTCTACCAAACGAGGTAGAATTATGGTTGACTCTATTAGAAGGCAGGTTCAGAACAGAGAACATAACTCTGAACCAGCGGTATACACACATCTGTGGAGGCATGCCCCCACAGATAATCCGCCACATTCCGGACGTTATGGAATGCCCTTCGACAGAAGAGGACAAGTATGCCTGGTTCGTCAAGAAAATTAAAAAAGTATTTGGGAAAACAAAAAATGAAATAATAGACGATGTGATGGGTGGTATGAAGATGGGGGACGACAAACCCTCAATCTTCATGGCGAAGTTAAGACAGAAGGCGGACAATATCGTAGCCCCTTCTGTCATAGGCAATCAGTTCTGTAAGCAACTACCACAAAGTGTTGTGCAGTGCCTAGCCGCCGTTGGTTCCACGGTAATCAATACATCCGCGGATCTGGACTTCCTTGCGAAATCCGCAGACAATGCGCTCGAATACACAAGGTCAAAGCCGGTGGTCAGCGCAGTATCTGCAGAGACTGGGGAACTCGCTCAACTTCGAGCACAAATAGCTCAGTTGACCGAGGAAGTAAAGAGGAACAAAAGCCAAAGCTCGACGAAGCCCAATAGTAGCTGGCGACAAAGATCGAAAAGCAGAGGCAACAACAATAGCAACAGCAGCAGAGGACGTCAGTCCCGGTCAAGAGACCGCAGATCTAGTTCCGGAAACAGGGGTCAGAGTTCAACTCCCCCTAGAACATCATCTCCCAAAACCCAGTCTCGAAATTGGGATGATAAGAGTTGCTTCTTTCATAATAGGTTTGGCGCTGAGGCCACCAAATGCAACAACAGGTGCAGATGGTGGGGTAAAACCTTTAACAAGGAAGCGTCAAACTAGAACGAGGGGCCATCTGTGCGGCCGAAGACCCCTCGGAAAAATACTCACGCCGCCTGTTCATCAAGGACAGGACAAACAGGAGACGTTACTTAATAGACTCGGGAGCAGACCTGAGCATATTGCCAGTAAATAGAACCCAGAAAGTACTTCCTCCGAAATACTATCTCCGTACTGTGAATGGTCAAAACCTTCCAGCATACGGACTTGAGACAAGCAAAGTAGACATCGGACTCAGCAAAAATATGACGTGGTCCTTCACGGTTGCAGACGTTCCAAACCCGATCCTGGGTGCAGATTTTCTTGCACACTATGGCCTGATCATCGACCTCAAACACGGTAAACTGATCAATAGTGAAAATAAAAGTGTGGAAGGCAAAACGCTAGCATACAGACTGGACACAAACATATCCAGCTGTACTAAAGTCGACGGACAACTCTTACGGATCCTGTCAGACTATCCTGGAGTCACTCAACCCTCAATTCGCAGGCATCCTACGTACAAACACGACACGGTTCACTACATAGAAACCAAAGGACAGCCTTGCCATGCTAGAGCACGACGGTTATTACCCGACAAACTCAAAGCGGCACGAGAGTACTTCCATCGCATCGTTGAGGAGGGCGTATGTCGCCCCTCAAAAAGCTCATGGAGCTCTCCAATCCACATGACAAAGAAAGCAAGTGGAGAGTGGCGAATTGTCGGCGACTACAGGGCCTTAAACGCCATAACAGTTCCTGATCGCTACCCAGTCCCCAACATAATGGACTTCAATGCGAATATGAAGGGTAAAACGATGTTCACAAAAATAGACATCAACTGGGCATTCCACCAAATTCCTATGGCCGACCAGGACGTTCCAAAGACAGCGGTTATAACCCCCTTTGGATTATTCGAATACCTTCGAATGCCGTTTGGACTACGCAACTCAGCACAAACTTTCCAACGATTTATCAATGGACTGTTTAGGGAATTGCCGTTTGCATATGCATACCTGGATGATATCTGCATTTGCTCAGAAGGCGGTGAGCATCAGCACGAGGAGAATGTGAGAGCCGTGGTACAGCGTATACACGCAGCGGGACTCACTATCAACGTAGGCAAAAGCTTATACGCACAGACCGAAATTGACTTCCTCGGCTACAAAGTCTCGACCGAAGGCATTTCCCCCTTGAAGACCAAGGTAGAGCCAATATTGAACTTCCCGAAGCCCTCAAATGTCGCAGAACTTAGGCGTTTCTTGGGGATGGTGAATTTCTACAGACGTTGCATGAAGAATGCAGCAGCCGAACAAAGTAAGCTGTTTGCATTAATAAAAACAAGTAAAAAGAAAGATAAAACTCCACTCGAATGGAACCAAGAAGCCGAACAGGCCTTTGAAAATATCAAAGAAACACTGGCAAATGCAACTCTGTTGGCTCATCCAGACGAAAGTCTGCCGTTATGCGTAAGTACCGATGCATCAGACTTTGCTATTGGTGCAACATTGTACCAACTGGACACTAACAACATCAAATTACCGCTAGCTTTCTTCTCGAGGAAGCTCTCAAAAACAGAAAAGAATTACAGCACATACGATAGGGAATTGCTCGGAATTTTTGCTGCGTTGAAGCATTTCAGGCACCAGTTAGAGGGTAGATGTTTTTCTGTGTATACTGACCATAAACCCCTAACATATGCCTTCACACAAAAAGCAGAACCGGCATCTCCGAGAAGAGCACGACAGTTGGACTATATTGGCCAACTGACTACAGACATTCAGTATATAAGTGGAGAACTTAACACTCCAGCTGATGCCTTGAGTAGAATCGAAGCTATCTCGGTTCCTGTCCAATTGCCTTATGCTGAAATAGCTAAAGCACAGCTTAAGGATGCAGAATTGCAGGGGTTGTTATCGAACGATGATACTACCCTCAAATTGAGACAGCGAAAAATTCCCGGTACTGATGTTTTATTAACATGTGACATCAGTACAGGTAAGAATAGGCCATTTCTACCGGTAAAATATCGCAGGTTGGCTTTCAACAGTGTACACAATCTGTCACATGCTGGGCCAAAATGTAGTGCTAAACTAATTTCAGAAAGATTTGTATGGCCACGAATGAAGTCTGACTGCAACAAATGGGCTCGCAGTTGCCTGAACTGTCAAGAATCCAAAGTAGGAAGACACACTCGCTCGCCCCTCAAATCATTCAAGCAAACACAGCGGTTTAAAACGGTTCACATGGATCTGGTAGGCCCATTGCCACCATCCCAAGGACACAGATACCTGTTGACGATAATAGACAGGGCAACACGATGGCCGGAAGCAATCCCTCTTCACGAGATGTCAGCTCCAACAGTAGCTGCAAGGTTATACGATACCTGGATTGCGAGGTATGGCGTACCGGAAGTCATAGTCACGGACCAAGGTCGCCAATTCGAGAGCTCGCTCTTTAAAGAGCTGGCAAATAAGCTTGGTGTTCAACACAGTCATACCACAGCTTACCATCCTCAAGCCAACGGCAAAATAGAGAGATGGCATAGAGCTCTCAAAGCCTCCATCATGTCACATGATACAAAGAGATGGGTAGAAGTACTCCCTACCATCCTCTTAGGCCTTCGATCCGCCCTACAAACTGATACAGGTCACTCTGCAGCGCAATTAGCGTTCGGCGAAGAGCTACGCCTTCCAGGGGACTTCTTCACAAAATCGAAAGAAGTTAGCCCCGAAATAATGGTACAAAATATAAGAAATGATGCCAACAACTTCCTAAATCAGGCAGCTCGTCATGGCCAGCCCAAGATTTACGTCTCGAAACACTTGGCCAATACGTCACACGTATTTGTTAGAGACGAAAAAATGAGATCTGCGCTGGAGAAACCATACGCCGGTCCTTATAAAGTAGTATCACGAGATGAGAAAAACTTTGTGATACTCATCGCAGGCGAACCAAGAACAATTTCAATCGACAGATTGAAGCCTGCGTACTTGGTAAGTGACGACAAGAGAATAAGAAGGGTGCAAAAGGAGAACCCCGAAAATACGCAGACGAATTCCGAAACAAAAACGGAAGAATTCGTCGAAAAAAGTGAGAAAAACACCTCACATAAAGAAAAACTCAAGAAAACAGTGAGATTTTCGGACGATGTGATCACCAAAACATTTGATCCTGAGGCCCCCTTACACCCACGTAAAAGAGGTAGACCTCCAGGTACGAAAAAACGCAAAAATTCACATCCTTCCCGCACGTCCGAGAGGTTAATGCGACAAAAATAAAAATTTACTCCCGAAAAGTAATATCCGTAGTAAAAGTCGAAACCCGCTAAAAACACACGGGAAATATCGGAACTCCGCGAGACAAAGAAACTCCGGAGATAAGCAAACGAGGAATGCCAACAAAAAGAAGAAGACAGGAATAAACAAATCCACGTGCAATACGGAAACAAAACATTGCAACGTGCGAGTACCGTTAACCGCAAAGATAATCTCTACGACGTGACGTCACAAACGGAGATTCCTTTGTACTTAGAATTCGAAAATAATATTCACTGAGTTTATTTCAGGCATAACTCTGCTTAAACCGATCAGATCTTAACCGGAAAACTTATATACGGCCGAGAATTTTAAGCGCTATCCCCTCTACGTGTAGATAAGAAGATCTGAAAATAAAGAAAAATAACTGTAAAGGTAAATCGAAAAATGAGGTAAAAACAGCAGTTCTCGAACTTCTGATTTACTTGGTCGTCTCTTGAGCTTTATTTTTGGTGCCTTCTCCTAACTACAACCCATTCTGTTCTAATGTCACGCATACCTATCCCAACGTCCGCCAGCTTCCACTTCGCTAAGACATCCTCTGAGAAGTCAAAGACTCAGCGGATGACAAAAACGAAAACGGAGCTGGATAGGATAGAGGAGGAGCTGTTGATGGACACAGCTCCTCCGGTTGCTGATGTACTGGCGGAGATGACCACTCCACTGCCGCCAGTCATCTCTCCTCCTCGATCTCCGGAGGAGACGACTCCGACTCCGGAACCCCCGAAGCCGGAGCCGAAACCCGAAGAGAAGAAGGAAGCGATGGGCTTCCTGTTCACGGCAGAGAGGGCCGCGAACGAACGAGCAAGGATGGCTGCATGGACATCGGGGAATACCAACTCCCCGATGCACCGAAAGCCAGAGTTCAAACGTCCGCTGCCCCCTCACTCCCGCCATCATCCCTACGCCCACGCAAAACATGCGAAGTCGAGGCACAGGGGTGAAACTAGCCGGAGCAACTACCTGGCCCGAGCAAACGCCCGTAGGGAATCCTACGAGTGCGTCGGGGCCGCGGTGGGCAGCGCTCTGGCCAAATGGGAGGCCGATCAAAAACGTAAGTAAACCCGCACGTCCCCCAGGCCTTGCGCAATTTTGGTCGTTTTTGTGGCGCAAAAACTGGGGGGGAGTAGCTGTGGGGACTTATCGGTATGAGGTGTAGGGGCTCGGACCCCCGACGACAGTCGCCGCCCCATAGGGCAGGCAACTTATCGTCCTTGTGACGTTAAACCAACACACAAAATTACGTTCGATCGTAATTACCTGCAAATACGTGCAGATAATATACGAGTACGAATCGTGACGTCATCCATCAATCAATGTCACGATTCGTACACGAACCGGCCAGCCGCCACCTACGATAGTAGGGGATGATGCGACCTGGCCGTACTTAAACAACGTACGTATTTTATTACGTACGTGTGTTTGTGTGCACCAGCCAAAACCGGTATAAAAACTCTCAGAACCGGCTCTAAAATCGCCAGTGTTCGGTTTGGTTTTGGCTTGCCCATACTTTCGTATGAAGTGGCTGAACACGCTTAAATTCTGTAGAATTTCCTTCTGGTGAGAATATCTCTCACGACAAGGTATTCCACAATTGTAATTAACAATTTGATAGTAATGTGATACAACGTTTACGTAGTATTTAGGAAGCAACAACTTGTTATTAATCTTTCAGTTTACATTTTAATAATGTTAGGCAAGTCGTTTTAATTTTTTTTAAACTCACTATTTTATTCATTAATTTGTACTGCAAAAACTGTTATTTTGAAAAGGTTGGTCCAATAACGGTGCAACGTTTTATCTCTTTTTTCTTAGTCACGTTACGTTCATTTTATTATCATGTCGTAATTTTTTGGTTAAAAAAAAGTATATTTTATTATAAGAAATTTTTTTTCACGAATTTTTATTCTGAGGGAGGTTAGTGTGTGGCAAAAAATGGTGTGTGACACGTGTACGAAGTAGGTGATTGCTATTCTTGTGATTCGCAACTCTTTCTTTCGACTTACGTAGCAAATTTTATACTTGTGAAATTTTTTTCGTACTTGTGTCATAAATAACTATTTTTAAGTACAGTTCTTAATTTGCTCTTAACACCTGTTTTTTTCTTTCAGCTGATCTGTTGCTGTGCTAGTGTTTTTTTGCATCATTATTTCACGAAATTTCGAATAAAAAAAAGACGAGAAATCATTCTTATTTTTCGAAATTATTTTTAAGAACATAAATTTTCTTGACACACTCAACCACAAATTCTGCGAGTAGAATTAAAAAACAATAAAATAAATGAAAAATAAATCTATCCGCCTATGAATTCAAGCCAAATTAGATGATGTTTTGTCTGGATGTGATTATATCAAAAACTGAAAAATTGTATATTACTTAAGAATGACGCGACTAAGGTTTTTTTCCTCCATTCAAATTTGATGAGTTTGGATACCAAAATTGATTTTATTATCAATAAAACCCGATGAGACAGAGTATATATTTCAATTTTAGGCCTACGTACTACCATAAACTCTGAACTACAGCACTTCTTTTTAAATGAACAAATGAGGTTAGAACTATCCACACCAGAGAGAAAAGAAAAGAAAATATTTTCTTTTCTAATATAAACTGATTAGAAAGCTAGTGATTTGTCAAGTTCAAGAGTAGAAAGAAATAATTTTATGGACTTGAGTATTTTCTAAATCTGAAAGAGCAATGCTGTCACAGCAACCCATCCTCACTGTTAATTTGGAAAATAAAAATTAAATTAAATTAAATTAAGCTACGTAAAAATGGATTTTTAAAAATTCACTTTTATAAGACGTGTAAAACTCCTGCCACCAAAGACTCATGTCCGTATCTCCAAAATAAACTTTGGAAAAAAAAAACTGACACAGTGGGGATTCGTACATAACCCCTGACTGAAGAACCAAGTCGATACTACGATACCATAGTGATCTTCAATCATTTAGTATGGATATCTAGGTAAACACACAAATCCACGCGAAACAATAACTGAAGCCCTAAAATGAATATGAGTTTCACTCGATTTAACTGGATTCACAGCAATGTATTTAGATAGCTTTAAATTCATAGGACTAAGGGACTGAAAACAAACGAAAAAAGATCTACTGCGTTAATTGCGCATGCTCAAAAAATTTACGTCCATTTTATCATTTTAGAATGAAGGCACGTTTGGTTAATATGGGTGAGAAAAGGGCTACTCTAAATAATCGAAGACAATGACGGTTGACTGTCACATCGCTCAAGTCATTAGGCCCAGTTTTTTTGAAGAACAGCATCCCATTTTTATCGTTTTAAGAGTTATTTATTGTATTGTAAACAGGGCTGATCACTTTAAAAATTCTACAAAAAATATAAGAGATTTTTCGAATAATTTTACTGTTTTTGGGCCTTTTTGTTAATTGGTTGCATTGTTTGTCCACATACTTCAAGTCTTTCTCCGAGGCGCCACTGTACTATGACGTCAAAAGTAAAATTCCTCATTGAATGCTTTCTTGTTTTATAGTTCCTACATTTTGGAAATAATAAATAGTTCGTCAAACATTTAATAGAGACTGGGTTAAATTCTACTTGTACATCGAATTCAACGAAGTTTTTTCTCACAGACTAAAACGCAAAAACACTGATAACATACGGATAAAAAAGAGTAAACTTGTCAAACAAAAAAATATATTCCAACGCCACTATAAATAAGATAATTTTCTCACTTTCAGTCGCCTAAAAAAGAGCAATTTTTGAGAAATTCTGAAACTTGCGAATTTTTTTTCGAGCAAGACGTCAAAAAACAAACAGAAAATAAAGTCGTTCTGCTATTTTTGACATTTCTGACGCATAGATAAAATGTTTCATAACTCAAAAAAAAAAAAAAAAGAGCATCGGAAGGATAATAATTTACAGTAGGCAAAAAAATTATATTCTATCGAAATACAGCAGCGATTTGGCCATCATTAACGAAAATTAAGATTAATTTCTCCATTTAAGACCTTGCGGTCTTGCCGCCGTAATCGAAAATTTCACAAAAAAATTTCACTTAATGATCTATACGATAGATAGATCTTTCAATTTCATTTTTTTTTCTTTTTTCTTTGCCGCTATACGGGCGAAATTAAATAATTTCGAACGATAAACATAATAAATAATTGCATTTTGCAAACGGGATTACCTAATCCAATGAAGAAGAAAGTCGACACGTTATCAATTGATTATTCGAAAACATTCGGTTCCGTAAATTTTAATTATCTTTTTCCTTAATAACTTCTTCCTTCTTTTCAAATATAATTATGGCCAGATTAAGAGAATTCCAGTAATTAATTATCGCCAGACTACCAATAAATTTTTACGAACGAACTCATCCATAAGCGAAATAACAAGCGGCTAAGTTCGCCACGTTCATTCGTTAGGTAATTGTAGTTGTATTCTGAATAAATTTCAGACCTTTCTCAGATCTTTACTGTCCGGTCTATCGAGGTTTCTCCTTTTTTTCTTTTTTTTTTTCCCAATCAGATCCTTTCTAAATGATGAGATAACCTCCAACAACGCTCTGATCCCAATCACAAACAACGTCTACAGGACTTTTTATGCTTTCTTCCTTCATACGTCAGTTTTTCAAATTTATTTCGAAAATCAAATTACTAAATTACAGCTATCGGAATAGGTGTACGAGAAATTTTTGCAATTCTGTCAACTTGCTATAAAAGTTCTATTATGAAGTACGTTACATTCAATCTTACGAAATTGGTGTTCTTGAAATTGTTTTGGAAATTGTTTTCTATACGCCGTTATACTACTTTTTTTATCTCGGTACGAAGTCACACATGGTTAAGTACAAAGTAATATATTGACACAGTCACGCACATTGTAACGGACCAAAAAAATTTCAAGAACTCAAACAAAGGCTGAGCTCCGAAAGAGCACAATCATAATAATCCACTTTTTTTTTTTCAATATTCATTTTGGTTTGGGGGCACTTGCTACTCGTGGTTATAGCCAGGGATACTATCAGTTTGTCAATATTAAAGTAAATTCTCTTATAAGTCACATTATCAAATGTAAGAAAAATGAATTTTTACCAATATGAAGAGTGTTATTAATTATAATTTAGGAGAATGCATATAATAAGTGTAGTGCGAGGACAAGAGTCCAGGACAAGATGTTGGGGAATAGGATACATCAATAAATAACTAATACTGGGAGCCTACGAAGTAGTTTAGATGAAGTAGGTCAGCAATGAGAAAAGAGAGAATTTCATCCACTGGATGAAAGCCACTGACCAATGATCGGGTTAATGGAGAAGGGTTTGAAATGCTCATTAGAACTTCATAACTGAAGTGTGGAAAAGCCGACTGAGTGCCACAATATTATTTCCGAGTTAAGTTACTGTATTTTTAAAGAAAAAAAATCGCATATCGTTAACAAAAAAAGAAAAACACCATCTTCGGGGCCTTTCTCACATAAGATGAAAGTGATGTAGGTACTTAGCACAGTCAGATGTCCACTGACATTAACATATATTTTGGACTAGTATATGGAAAACTCAATTTTGGATTTTTAGTACTAGGTTTCTTTGGCGTTTTCACTTTTCAATTTTTCCACTTTAGGAGAATGTGATGACGCAGGGCGATTTTTTTTAGAAACGAATGTGAGGAATTTCTTCACTTTGGGAGTGGATGTTAAAATGTTAAGTCTACCTTTTAAATACCAGAATAGTTTGAATCCAAGATGTTAAAAATGGTTGTGGATATATATACCTACTAATAATAAATATTGAAGAAAAAAAAATTAAAATAGAATTATTTGCCGAAGTATGTACTTGAACACTAAAAACAAGAAAAGTATGGCCATAAATATTGAGAAGTAAATCAATTTCTTATCTGTCATTGTAAACTTGAAGGAAGAACCATACTGCGTGAAGGAAAAATACCAACTAAAGTTTATTCATCCAGATTTATTATCATCGAACCTAATGACGAGGAAAAAATATAAGAAGTGTATTTTCGCTTTTTCGAGATAATTTAATCTTCAACGTAGGACAAATGTACTTTAAAAAAAAAAAAAAAAAAAAAAATAATAATAATAATAATAATAAAAATAAATTTACAGATGAATGAATAAAAAGAATAGGTAATAACGAGAAAATTATATTAAAAAAAATAGAACCGCTCAGAATATAAATTAGAAACCCTTTCATATCGCGGGTATGCTGAAAGAAAACTTCCAACATTTCGTAAGGGTGAAGAAAGGAAGTATAAAAATTTTAGAAAGAGCAGAAAATAATAATTTAGAATTTTAATCTTTCACCGAAAAGAAGACCAGTTTTTTCAAAAGGCCGGAGGTTTCGAGCAAAAATGTGTTTTTTTCATCTCCGTCGTTTAGCAAACTTGCTTGTTAGAAATTATTTAGTGACCAATCATCATATTTAGTTCAGTTAATTTTGCTGTGATGTTTTGATTTTACGTGCAGTCTGTTTGGCCGAATCGTCAAACGATTTTGTTATGATGAATTGAATTACGCAAACGAAATATTCATACTTTTAACTCAATGACCTGAAATCTGAAATGAATACAAAGCCTGGAACGATTCATAAAAGTTATCAAAATCAATCAATTTCATGAATCATACGTTTTAACTGTCCGATAAGTATCAAATACAAATACTGAAAATTTGTATCAAGTAGGCAAAATATATACCACTATTTTGAAGCATACACAATCATAGAACGCCAAAGGAATTATGACGTGACCTTAAAAACATAAAAAAGCTCTTTCCTCCGTTATATGAATAGAATTAAAATAAATTCAATTACATAATTTCATACATTTTCAAGAACGTCCTTTTGCATCTGAGCTTTTCATGTAATAAAATGTATGAATAAATCGAGAGGGCCTGTATGGAAATTTTATCACTAACGAGAAAGCATGCCTCCATATAATTTAAGATTAGGTATCGATAACGTTTAGATTCTTCCCAATGTGCCGCAGAAATTTATAGTATGTTTCCAAGGTATCCAATTTTGAATTATATCAACAATATCGCATTTTAGTTCATCATGGAAACGAATAACAACGGGAAAATCGTTGATTTCATAGTTTTATAGAATCTTTTATGAAAAGCGATAATCATGATAGTGACTCTCTTGAAAATCAAACGTCACCAAATACAACTTCTAACATGAAAATAAACACTCAACCGCACAGTGACCAGTACCAGAGTAAATGGCATACAGTTTTCTATAGCCTACAGGTACTATAGCAGCTTTTTTCTCACGAATAACGTACTCAACGACGTGATAACACGATAATTAAAACTGGTGGATGTTTATAATGAGTTATTGTCTTTGTGATTCGAGTGGGTAAGTATCAGAACTATTCAAAAAGTTTCATAAAAAAAACAATAAAAGTAAAAAAAATAATAATAAAATGAATCAAAGAAACATACACACTGCATATACTTAATAGTCAGAAACAATCAAACGTACGCTGGAAAGAGTATGGCTGCGGTAATGAATATTTTCTTTCTTTCTCTCACACTGTTTAATAAAATAAAGAACGAATACTTTCAACTCAATAAAGTTCTTAATTACGAATTTATGAGTTATTGTAAGCGTTCTGAGTATACATACAACGACCGAGGCAAGGGCGAACAAAAAACATTCATTATTATTCTCACTCCTTGCAAATTTACAGAGAACTCGAGTATGACGAGCACACACCAATCTAATCAAATATCAAATTATACCGACACTCTAATATAAACTCGGCTACAAAGAACTACATTATTGTTTCGCTTCACTTTTGGTAAGCTGTTGCAATTTCTTTATTAAAATTTAGGTTGTATTATTACCCGAGTCAGTTTTTTGACATTTTTTCTTTCTTTCTGTATAATTATAATATATCCTTTTTGCAAATTAATCGCCTAATCATCGTTACTTTCAGATGAAACGTTAATTAGCGATCAACATACGAAAAAATGCTTTGAAATATTCGTCTTACCTTTAACGCGGTGTAAGACGTTTCGTAACCGCCTTTTGATTGCATTCGATTCTGTAAAGCTGTGACTGCAGTATTGTTCAGTTCGAGGTCATTTGAGCCTATGTGAGCGGTGTGTTGAAAATCTGTGGGGAATCCAATCATAGTTCGGTCTATTCTGATTCTGTTTCTGGTCCTCTTTTTACTCGACTGTGAGAAAACAAAGGTAAAAAAAAAAATCAATTTAAGCCGTTACGCATTTTTTTTCCCTTAAAATTTATTGAGCATCGATTATGATCATTATGCAACGCAATGTCCCGAAAAAGCAATCTTGAAAGAGGGAATTGCCCAATTTAGAAAAAAAATAGAAACCTAATAAAAAAACAAGCAAACCATCAACTACTATGGATGAAGTTTTTAGATAGGATATTAAGAAAAACTCAGCCCCAAATGAATAGCTTTGTACGGCAAAATTAATGAAAGAAAGAAAATCGAAGGGAAGAAAAAGGCAGATAAAAAAAGAAATATATCGTTTTTTTTTTGTTTTTTTTTTTGATTAGTTGAAAAATGGAGAAAACGCGGAATCATATTCTGACATTCCGTAAAGACTAAAAAAGAAATTCAAACAACTGAAATGAGGAGCTTAGATGCTAAAAAAACCAAACAAAAATGTAAATTATGATTTCAGGAATTGAAAATGGTTCAAAAACCTACAGAAAATGACAATTCAAATATGTCCTATGGGCAAAATCATTATTTACAAGGTCAATTTTCGGCTAAGAAAGTTATCTTGGCATTCATTTGATTTTCTAAAGACCCTATTAAAAATTTATATTTTTTGTGTTTTTTTAGAAGTTCTTTTTTAAAAAGTCAACTCTTTCAACAAAATCTCAAATTTACCGATGAGAAGACCATGGTTAGAAATAAAGGAAAATTGTAAGAAATGAGGGTATAAAAATAGCCAAAAAATATACAGCTGTATGGTAATTAATGATAGGCAATATACATGAGAAATTTTTAAACTGAATAAGTTGATTTAACAAGATCAGTGATGAGCAATAGTGAGACCAACATCGACATATATGGTAGCCTTTGTCTTAGCTTGCACATTTGGTCTTCTTGGTCACGGTGTAGTATCAATATTTTCAGCCTAGGTTTTATACAGTCTAGTCTTGGTATCTATCTTGCATGGTCAAATTTTGATTTTAAATTCGGAGCTCAAAAGATTTTCAAAATTATAGATTACTAAATTAGACTCATCACTTGGATTCTTCAGAAAAAAAAAACAATTAAACACTAAATATCCAAATTATTTAGGAAGCACGATTGCAAGCATTTGACAGTTTGTCATATTTTTCAATTTTTCGTTTGTTTCTAATTTTATACCGTCAAGTCTTGATCTACGTTTTACATAATTCAAGATCAAGACCAATCACTAAGCAATATTATAATTTAATTCTGAATAGAGATTTAGATAAAATGTAGAAACAGTTCATATAAGGCGTAAATAATATATTTAAACAAAGACCAAAACAATACACAAAGGCCGAATGTCCAGAACAAGAGGTAGTGAAACTCGATTCAATTTTGTTATTTAACAGAGTGACATAATCGAGGATAAATGATTGATATTTGGAAGAAGGAGCACATCGAATTGTAATACGGGAGCAAGCAGAGCTAAAAATTGATCAAACACAAAAAAAAAAAGAATAGAACTAGAACAAATGTCTGAAAAGCAGACAGGAACAGCTTCAGAAGATGACAGAAAAAGAATCACAGAAAGAATAAAACATTGTCATAAACACACTAAAACGCTCTAAATAAAAAAAAACAAAAAGTAAAACAAAAAAATACACAAAATATAGGCAACAGGCCAAGGAAAGAGTTTTCAAACTTTCAAAGGTCCAAAAATGATAATTCGGGCATGGAGTGAGGCAAAGAATATAATCAAACATAATAACAAGAAAAAGAACTATAAAATATGCTTCGCACATGATATGGTTCACCATTAAATAAAATATACACGTGATAAGTACATAACAAATATAACTCTCAATTAACTTTGTCTAAAACGTTCCAAATCTCTCCAAATTAGATTTTACAGACTAATCTCAAAAAATAGGTCATGATTAATAAGCAATGACCAAAAATTCGAAAAAGGTCCCTAAAAGAAATAAATAAATTAAAAATACAAAAATGAAAGAGAAGTTTTTCGAATTTGAGCTTCAAATTCAAAACATAAAGACGAAGCTAGCAGATTCTGAAAACTTAACGAAAAAACACTCTTACAAATACACTATTTCGTTTATATTCATCGTAACTAAGTGCATAATGAATCAAGGTTCACGTAAAATAAACGATTTAATAGCAAACATTGACATGAAATCTTCAAGTTCACAGAAGAAAATGAGCGTACAATTTCGTTTGCTCGAATATAAAACGCACCGTTTACAGAACCCAATTATAGTCAGAAAATGAGATAAAAAATAAAAAAAACGCGACATAGTCCCATAAATACTAGAAAAAGTAAGCCAAATCGATTTTATCGCATTAAAAAAGTAGTAATAAATAAAAATAGCGAATTTCTTTCCCCTTCAGCCATAAAACCACAAAACCTCATCCAAATAGTACTAATTGACGACCAGATTCGTGTACGTGGATGGGTCACTTCTGAACCACTCCGGTATTTTAGGTGTCAAATTATGCACATAAAAATGAGGATATAAACCTCAATTCAAAATTGGGTGGAAGAATTACGACGGAAAGAAAACTATTCTCCAAACAGGGGGTTCAGATAAGGTGAAAAAATAGCGTTAATTAATTTAAGAAAGAATAAACATTTAATGACTCGATGCCTAAATTACAAATTAAATGAGGAGACCAAAAACGTCATTTCGACATCAAAGTTTAAAACGTGCCATACAATTAAAATTTTACAAGGTGATCGCTGAGGGTAGATACAGACATTGTTAATGAATATGGCTGATAAAAGGGAAAAAATTAAAAGAAATAGTTCTTAAAAAAGTACTTGTGATAATAATAACCAACGTGAACGATTGCAGCAGAAAGAAAATATAATTTCAAGAATAAATTTAAATATTTATGGAAAAAGAAGTTTCAAACTGAAACACGCTGAGTCATAAAAGGGTGCGGTGAAAGAAAACAGCTCTGAATGATGTACGGTAAAAGGAGTTCGTGTTTGTTTAGGCCATTGAAAACACGAAATGGCTGAAAATTGTTGGAAATGGCCGAGTAAGCCATTTATGAGAAAGAGCTCAAATTAAAAAAAAAAAAAATACAGTCTCAATATCAAACGAAATATTCAACAAAAAATAGTACGAATTATTGACAGAAAAATAGAATGGTAATTTTATGAAATAATATCGAATCTAGAAAGAGCTCTATAACAGTCAAATTTATAAGAAAAGCCGAAAGGTTACTACATTACAAACCCTAAATTTCGGTCACTCAAACACAAAGAATTTTAAAAACTGATCTTCGCAGCGTACGTACTATGAAAACTAAAAACTACAATTTCCTGAATCAGATGAAAATTTTGACAGCATATTTTCATCAAAATTACATCAATTCATTTTAATGTCGCAGATAATAGATCAAAAAAATGGACTGACTTTAAATTAGAACATATCTGTCAAAAATCACGACCAGATCACGACGAAACACAAATAGAATATCCACCATGAAAATGCGTATCTACTGCAAAACATGACTAACTGTTCTTCACAAAAAAAAGACAGAAAAAAATAGTTATTTGTAGCAATCATCTATTTCATAGTCGTGTTATTACACACTGTTTTTTACAACAATCATCCGCTCCTCCCCCCCAAAAAACTGTTTTGATAAAAAAAATTATTTTTCATGAAATAAATAAATAATTAATAATTTTACTTCTTTTCATCAAAAAAGTTTACAAACCTTTTCCTACCACCATCCCCTAACGCCCCGATACGAAAAAAATTTTGTACTATGGTAAATAAATTGATTTTACCAGAAAATAAAATTGAAAATTCATCAGAACAGGTGAGAAAGTTATGGAGATGCATTTGTTCACATTGTATTGAAATCATCTTATTTTTCAACAAAGAAGCATGAAAAAGTTTAATTTTTGGGTAGGTGTTGAAAAAAAATTCTTTCAAACCAAACACATAACTATCAAAACGAGGACATTCTTTATTAAATTTGTGACACTCTCGTTGACTGAGTTGTGGACCAGGCGTCTTATAGACGACAAACTATTTTTTTTTGGTGCAATATTCTTCCACAATTGTGTGTAGTGACTAGTGAGACGTGCAGTGCAACTTAAATAAAATAAGCCAGGATTGGTCAGGATCCGAACTATTCGGATCACGGATCCTATTTATGATCCATGATACGAAACTCGAATCATTTTTATTTTATTGTTTCGTGATCCATGATTCGAATCACTTTCTAAAAAGGATCTATGATCAGAGTCATTTTCTTTTTGATCTTGCCCACTCCTGAATAAGCAGACAAGTCGTTGTGTCAGCCATGGAGCACAAAAAGAAGTTTGTTGTCTATTAGACAATTAGCCCGATACTCGGTCGATACCAGGGATATCGTACTTCAATGAACAAAAATAACACTCGAATAGTTGAGGCGGTGGTATCCACCTTGAGCACTTCAATTTATGAATTTTAAAATATATTTATCACTGACTGCGAATTGACGAGAGCTTCAATACTGAGCCTTTTATTAGGACCCGTGATTTGTAACGTCATTATTTTTATTTATTATTTTTTTCATAATTTAATTTTTATCTGTCTACATGACGATTTTACGTTTTGTAGGGAAATACGCATCTCCCCACAAACTATGTCATCTGGAATGATTCATTGTGATGATTATTCTAATTCATCACATCTTTGCCTGTTTGCCATTTGGAATATTTTATTTCGAGATATGTTACAGTATAGTGGGAGAGTACAAATTATATTGGAATTCAATGGCCGAAAGGGAATTGAATGTTGGTGAGAAGTTTGGAAAATTTATAGGGATTGACATCATCACCAACTTACTGCTTCAAAACAAAAACTTGATTTTAGTATTTTTGGTGCTTAAGCCGCTGAAATTGGGCAAACTTCTGGGGAATTCGAAGTTATCGAGAAGAATTGTAAGGGAACCATTGATTGTGATGAGCTGAAATTTTTCACAGACATCAAAGTATGTTAGTTTAAGATTCTGTGAAAATTTGGCTGAAATCGAAAGTATGATTTTCAAGATATTGCTGAAATTCTATTCAGATTGAGTGATTCAAATGAAAAATGAATTCAACTTAGTTGCAGAATTTCAGCAATATCTCAAAAATCATACGAACGATTTCAGCCAAATTTTCACAGAATCCTCAACTAACATACTTCGATATCTCTACCACATTGCAGCTCTTTACAACCAACAGTTCTCTCGTGATTCCTCTCGACAACTTTATTCAAATATGGAAATAATAAGAACTTAGTTCTGTACTCCTGAAGTCCTGCGAACTGTGGGTGATGTTTTTCTTCACATATATCCTGTTATTTTTAAAGGCGAGTGCTTTGAATTCACAACAAAGATATTCATTTAACATAATACTTAAATTTTCAGTGTCTCAGTTTAAGTAAGGAATGTTGAATTTTTTGAATTTAATGAAGTTGGTGGAGTAATAAGTATCTAACATTCATGCAATAAATAAGTTAAATTTAGTTGAAACAATCAAAGTTATCCAGAAGTTAGAACCATTAGTTTCAGAGCTGAAATTTTTTGGAAACGTTAAATTAAAATTTTGTAAAATAGCTCACCTCCTAAACAAGTTAACAGTCAACATCGCCCATTAGTGTGAAACAATAATGCAAAAAAACAAAACGAGAAAATAATGAGGACCTAAGAAAATGCTCAGTATTGAAGCTCTTGTGTGAATTGATAGAGACTCAGAAATATCAAACAGAGTAATTCATTTCAAAAAATATAACGTGAAGTGGCCTCAAATTAATTGGTAATGTTATAAGTTATTCAACAACGTTTGCATCAATGTCATCAAGATCTTTGAGTACACAACTATAAGGGCCAAATGTAAGAACAAAGATTAAGTAATTCTTACATTTTTTTGGTTATCAATTATATCTATACATAAACGTCTACAGATATAACTTTATTGAGATAAGTAATTTTCAAGTCACTGATGATTCTTAAGTATTGTTCTTGCATTCAGCTTTAAGTGATGATTATATACTCAAAGAATGAGATAATAAATTATTTGTCATAAATATTACCAATAAATTGAAAATTTGAAATAAATAACAAAATGCACAACTTTGACCTATTATATTTCTGTATAAATGATAACATTGAGTGGCACATCTATATGAAGAATACAATAACTTATCTTTGGTTGAAACTCAATTAACAAGGGCATAACACACACACAAACAACACTAAACTAGGCATTGCCACACCACAACAGGCAGCACTGTATTCACTTGGCCATAGTGCTGGTTGGGAGTGACGTGAGTATTTGCCGCCGATGTGTGCGCCGTAAAATTGATAAATTTTAGCAGGATATGCAAATATTTGAACTTAGAATATATCTGTGACGTTTCTTATTGCACTAACAAAATAAGTTTCAGTTAAAAACAAATTTTTAAAAGATAAGCTTTTATTTATTTTTTGTGACTTTAGCCCCATGCGAAATAAACATTATTTTGTTGCGGAAGATTGGCTGCAGTATTGGTATATTTTATAATTGCAGTAGTGAGTAGAATAAAGTTTATAAAAATAAAGTTTTTCATGTGGCTGCGCCATTGTAGAAAAAAAAGTCTCCAATTTTTGAGCTCAAAAATTTTCCCCATTTTAAAAATGTATTAGTTTTATGTTATAATTTAATATAATGTAAGAAATACAGAAGTTATGGTATGCGACCTTAGGTGGTAGAATCCACTCAATACACACCAACATATAGCTCTGAAACACTACACTATGATAAATAAGGGCATTCAACTGCGATGAAGTGAATGTAGGATTATCTGGTTTAAATATGCTCAGCTAGCCATTATCCATTTTATCACTTTAAACCATGCATAATTTTATGAAAAAACCAAATTTAGCCGAGTGGGATTGTCAAGTATGATTTACTGAGTGGGATTCATCAGCAGAAAATTGACCCAAAAAGTCATAGAGTGGAGAATCCGAGTAAGGCCAAATGCCTAAGAGTTTAAAAAATCAAGTCATATTAAAAAGCATCGAGTGTATTAATAAAAAGATTTACAGACAGAAAAATATTTGTACCAAGTAGTACGATAGTCAAACACTGATTGACAGAGCAGCAAAAAGTTTACAATGTGTTAGAGAGTGTTTCTCTGCTCCGTTGAAAAAAAGAGAGAGGGAAGCCAAAACAAGTTTTTAAAATATAATAAGGAACACACATAATAGAAAACACTTCATACCAGCCACCGAGTGGGGGCTACAAGTGTGAGAGGTAAAGGGTAGGTGAAATTTGGAGGTATGAAAAAAATTGAAAGAGGGAGAAAATTCGTACAGTGTACGGACTGAAGTTAGGTGGCTAGCCTAACTTTCAGCCGCTCATGACGTTTTATTTTTAATTTCGGGAAATTTTTATTTTTGAAAAATATTTTAATATTTTATTATTGTCTGAGGGCAAGCCGTATCCGTCAAAGTAACTCTATTAACTTTAGTTGAAGATGACGATTTTCAAACGAACAAGTAATTGACCGGCAAACCTAATCCTCAGTCAATGCTTCGTCGAAGTAGGTCACTTTCATCTAATAAACAGTTTACAGGCTTTATGCAGAAATTTCGACCGTTTGTCCAGTTTTGAGAATCTTGAGGCTTTTTGAAGAACAGAATGACAAAATTTTTACACGAATTTCTTAAATAAGTTCTACATACTGTACTTGTGACAGAATTTTCAAAGGGAAATTATACTCTTGAATAATAAATACGAGAACATTTGAATTTTCTTTTCACACCAACTAATGTCGAGAGATTTTAACATTAAAACATCAACGCTCCTTTTCTTACGGTTTGTTTTTTTGTTCTTATTCATCGAGGCGACGCACAAAACATCGAAACATTAATTATTGAAGAATAATATGTCCGTTTTAATACTGGAAAACGGAATAATTTAGAAAGAAAAACTAACAACAAAAACTAAAGTCTCAATTTAGAAACATTTCTAAGGGTAATATCACGCTCGAAAATTTCTTACGTTAATTTACTTATATTTCTCTGAATTTTAGTTTTATATTGTGATGACTTGTCAAGAAAATTTTTAAAAGGCTGCTCTCTCGACCAGCGAAACACCTATAAGGAAACTTTTTTCCGCACGAGCCTGGCAAACTGATCATAAGGGAAGGTTGCACTTACTTGTGCTTGCTCATTGATACAACAGGAAAACCACTGAAGCCATACTTCGCTGACAATATTGCCCGACTGGTAACTCGTCATATTTTTTGATTTTAAATTTAAACAAAAGGTTATCTTCACCTGTAAGAAGAAAAAAGAAAGAATAAAAAATTAAGAAATTAAAAAAAAAAAAACAAATGAAAACAGAGTATAATGAAACACTACATTAGGGTCGTTCAGGTAAAACAAGGACGTTTATACAGCATAAGATAAAATTTATGCTAATGATCATTTCATGTTCACAAATTACGCAAAACTTGACTTAAAATTTGGGTATCAATAAAGTAGGTGTGCAGCGAAGAATTCATAAATTTTGGGACACTATCACAACGATTGTAGTATATACCTAGGTGTGGCGTAAATTCTTTCAATTTTTAGAATTCAGGAAACTTGAATAATTTCGGCGCATTTATCGAAAGAAATTTACCTGAGGAAGAAGTTTGGTGTACTGTAGTGCGAAAAAAAAATTGTAGAAATTATCACAATTTTTGAATACTTGACGCAAAATCATTGGCAAAAAATAATTATAATTATCATCACTACAGTTAGTTATTATCACACCACAGTGATAATGACAGAAATTTTTAAAACCGTTTGAGGCAATAAATTACTATCTTCTTTCAATAATTATAATCTTGTTCTCATTGTAGATTGCAAATGAATTTCTTTATTTTTTATTCATTGTGACTCATTTTGACACGCTTAGAAAAAAAAACCAAAATCATGTTCGGAGATTAACAACCCAACGAACAACAGAGCTGTGATATAAAATTCTCGATGAGCCTTACCCTGGTATATTTACAGCGATGTCTGATTGATGATTGGCATAATTACTTTCATACCAACAGAAATATAATAGCAAATGTTGATTTCTATTATCATTTAAAATCGTGGCTGTGAAACAGTAATGAAGAGGAATCAACCTAATCATGAGGAAAAACAAAAATAATTGGAACTTAGTGACAAAAAATGACTGAGTACTGTAAGATTCCATGTAGAACGCACGTCTTTTCGACGAATATTAGCCGCCAAATTAGATATTTCTCTTATTAAGTTATTATTAAAAGTTGTTTTCATCGAGAAAAAAAAATTGAAACAATAAATTTTACCTAAAAATGTAGAACTGAAGCTACACGAAAAACAACTTTCTTTTCATAGTTTACTCAATTTTTTTGGTGAAAAAGTAACACATTTAAAATTTTTTGTCTTTTTAAGGCCAAGGCATGAAAAAAAAAAGATAGGAAGGAACAGAGCCAATTTTACTTATCAAGCCACAAAGTAGAGTTTACATAATGGACTAGTAACTGTGCCGGGGAATAGATTTTCACTCTTATTCGATTATAACCAGAGAATAAATCACAAAAACGATTGCAAATGTATGAAAAATCACATTTCCGGGAATAAAGAATTGAAAAATCAACCCTAAAAACTCCGTTTTCAAAAATCAGGTCTCCCAGATATTAATTCTTGTGACTATGCGATTTTTACTTTACAGCTTGATAAGTAAAATTGGCTCTGGAAGGAATAAAAATTTGGAGCTAAAAATTAGTGATGAGCAAAAGTAAGACCTTGGCCATGGAAGTCTTGGTTTTGAAGCATCGGTCATTTTTTTTAATTCGTAGATATCTCATCCATCGATCTGTCTGATCCTTTCATGTATTTCCAACATAATAATTCGAATATTCTAAAAAACAGAGTTTCACACAATGCTTTTGAATATTTACCATTGGAATGAGGCAATTTTTATTTAAAGTAACACTTTTGTATAGTTTGTTACAAAATTAAATTTTATGCTTAGTTTTGTCCACGTTTATAATCAAAATTATTGAACGAGAAAAACAATGGTAAACTTTGACAATAATAAATAATCAGAAAAGAAGAAATGTTTCTGAAAAAAATATTATCGAAGGAAGACTTAATTGTCTCATACATCGGAGGAAAAATATAAATACTGGTCGGGTAATCCAGTTTTGTTTTTTTTCACTCACTTTCTGGGAAAGCAGGATTGAATGCAATAATAAACAAAATTCACGTCTAAGAAAACAACATTTTCATTCTGAAAACTAATCCACTGTACTGGAGCACAATGCTATCATCTGATTATGAGAAACTGAAAAAAGGCCAGGGTTTAATATAAGTTACAATAAATAAATCACAAGAACCCACGCCAAAGAATTTCCAAAAAATTAAATTGAATACAAAAGCAAATCAACTTTGTGTCGTAAAAATTAAAAATCAAAAAACTGAAAAATAAAACAATACGTGTTCCTGAATTTTTTTGGCACAAAAAAAAGATATTTGTTGAAAAAGAATGATAATACAACTACTTCGGAAATCTGCGTTGACCACACTTATCACTGATTTATTTATTACGACTCACTGTTACACACAGCAGCCAAAACTTCCTGACATTCTCATATATCCAATAGTAGTTTGAAAATAATAATTCAATAGTTTCGGAAAAGATTAATGAGGCCTGTTAGGTCGAAAATGTTGATCAATAGAAAATGTTTTATCCAAGATAGCTGTTGAATTTTCATCAATTTCAGCTACCATACTCGTAATTTTTTCGCAAAAGACTTTTGTCCAAGACCCCTTCAGTAATTCCTCCGTAAGCACAGTCGCAGTAAATGAAAGAACGAAATAAAGAATCTGTCCGATAGTTGCTCCGTATTAATTATTCTTTGGTGAAAAGAGTGTAATAATTTGATTGTTTCCAATATTTAGCAATTTAAATTTTTCTCCTTTTCCGTATTTATTTATTATAAACAGTTACAGGCGTTCATGATAAGTTAAGATTCTTGTATACTTCAGAAGAACGTTAACGATAAGTTTACTTTCGCCATTAACACAGATCAAATTCTTTAAAGCAAAACTGAAACTAAAACCCTAGACTTGACCGGACAAAACCGAGATCAAGACAACCACCGTCACAGCCTTCGTCCCGGTTTGATTTTTGTTTTTGCTCATCACTAACTGCATTGAAGTCAGGTTTCATTAAGACGTTAATTTTTCAACTTTCGGTCGACGCACAAACGTCGACCTCGTAATTTTTTGGCAGCCAAAAAATTTCATCAAATGTTCCACCAATATCGGACATTTTCTGCAATGTCAAAACGGATATCGCCAACACAATCGCGCTGAAACCCACAACGAAACCGTAAAACAACCGAAACCATTTCGTTCGCAGTCGTAATCTCATATCGTCTTATCGGCGACAAATGGGCACAGAAAATTCGTCACGAAGGGCTTCTCCAGGCACAATAATCTCTGGGCTACGCGATTTACGAACCGACGGAGCGGCGGCGAAAGACGGTGCGGAGTGCCTTCGAGAGGACTGCGTCATTCGTCTTCGAGATGCCGGTGAAAAACAAGCAGGAAAATGAAAGGAACAAAAAAAAAAAAAAAGAAAAACGTCGTACACTCGTGCGGAGTCTCGACATTAATTTCAAAAAATTATCCATCAATTTTTCACACGTGATACACACACAGAGTATAGGCGCGTACTTATTTGCACTGCTAATCGAAATGATTTAAAGAAGAAATGCCACGACAAAAGAAGGACCGAGCGAGAGAGCAGGTAATCAATGGATGAAAAATCTACACTGCATAGAAAGACTTAAAGGTATTGTAGACCTCGTCACAATGATCGGACAAAAATATTTTTCTCTCTGTTTCTCATCCAAATAGTGGTGGTTGTGGTCGTCGATAGGCCTCTTTTTCACGCGCACTTACATAACGAATGTCGAATTACACGTAAACGGACGATGAAAAGAAACGTAATTAGACGCGGTTAAAGTATAATAGATTATAAAAAGCCATTTTTCAAAACATAATTATCGTTTCTCGACATCCACAGAATGTAGTCGTGCTCCGAGCATACTTCGGTGCAGAGTATTCGCCTCGGTCGTCAGGTCGTGCAACTTCTGGTTTCTACGGCGAGTAAGTTTGCTGGACTTGTTCAAATGCACGAGCCGTTACTACAGACACACGAACACACACAAATGATGCACACGTTCTCAAGGACTGAGGGGGAGAAAAATGAGACCACTAAATGATGAAGCAAAATGTTAAGAACGTAAACTAAGGCTAAAGGACAACGTTCGTTCATTTTTTGAACACTCACTGTCACCTCACTTTTCAAAAGAGTACTGAATTTCCATAATATTTCGCCAAATGCAATTTTCCATTATTTGACAAATAAGTGTCACAATAAAATTAACCGTCATCGTATCATCGTGGGTTGGTAAAAAACAAAAACATGAATACTCTTTAATCACATCATAACTACGAGCCATCAGGAAGAATAGCACCCTTGTTTCTTGAAGGCAGAAGTTCTTCTAGAATATTACCTCGCTATTCGGTTACGAACAGCTTGATTCGAAAATATTTGATCGCCTTCAAAATGGTAAATCATTAATGGACCTTTTTCTTCTTCTGATTTAGCTTTCAATCACCACTAATTCCTACATAACAAAGACACTATCGGTAATTGATACTGCTGCAAAGGCAACAGCAGAGCTAATACCATCCGACTTCACCTATTCCATCATATTTCCAAATTCAAATTATACGATCAACTTCCTCCGAGTGGTCAAAGATAGAAAAAAACGAGCGATTAACTAAATATAATACCATGCTCCAGTCCACTAATTCGTTTGTCATCTTCCACTGACTTCCCAATCACATTGGTATCCCTAATCATGACACTGTCGATACTGTTGCAAAGGCAGCTGCACTCTGCAGAGCTAATCTCATCGATTTTACCAATTCCCACATTAAATTTCCTAATTCAAACCAAACGATCCACTTCCTCGGAGAAGTCCAATGTCTGGCAAACTTTGTATAACAATTTTCATTATCATCCCACCCAGCCTTGTTTCCTTATGAATCCTCGGTTTCACCTCAACTTTCGCTCACTTAACTTCATTAGAGTCATATGCCGACTACACTCTAAGGAGTGTCTGTTGACAGAACGGTTCCTCTCAGATCCATGCCTAACTTAACACATGGGTTCGTTCATCTTACTCACATTTTGTATTATAGTTATCACTCTTGTTCGCCCCTCAGCATTTATTTCCATTATTTTATCATTAGATTGTATGAATATTTGAAGTTTTCTGGTGTTTAATTAAGTAATTAATTTGTGAGTAAGGTGTACACATATGATAAGTTAGGCATAGATCCGAGAGAAACCGTTCTTTTAACAGACACTCCTCTACACTCTGAACATTGCCGTTCTCCCACTCAATTCCATAAAATTCATCTCAACTTCTCTCCTAACTATCCCCTTTATCAAGACGTCACTTTCCTAAGGAGGATCTCAATCATACACGTTACGCGAGCCCATCTCTTATCCTGTGAATCTTTTAAACTCGCTATATACTCGTCTCATTTATCTAAATCAATGCACTCCTGTTTATGTAACTAACCTCTCAAGTTTCAACTCCTTCCCAATGAAACCAATGTTACATTATTTTGATGTATCTAGAAAATCGATTAGCTCACAACACTGCATTTCAAAGGATTTAAAATAGAAAAATGTTCGATCGAGTTAAATTTACCATACCACAAATTGAATTAAAAATTCACCACAAAATCATCAACCGTAAGCCAAATGCAACTAATTCACAAGAATTCAAAAAAAACTATTTCAATGTCAGAAAACCGCAAAAAAAACTGGAACCAAACGTTACTTGGCAACGATGGGTATCGTTCATCAAATTCGAATTCGTAAATTCGAATTCGTAAATTCGAATACGTTCATAGATTGGGAGAGAGAGAGGGAGAAACAAATAAGAAAGGATATCAAAATATTCTTATCCACGCCAAACGTCTGGTAATTCATTACTTTACACGCTACGGTTTTGGTCAAAAGCAAAAGAAACTGGTAAGTTAGTTTTTTCTTTCTTCAACGCAAAATGGTATTTGCTTCTCACAAAACTTAATCAGCATTAAGAAAAAGAAAAAAACAGAAGTGCTGGAACACCTTTGAAAAAGTCGGCGGTTATCAGTTCGTAGGGGGAAGTGGGTTTGACTAATTTGAAAATTTTGATAAGATAAAAAAGAATACAAAGGGAATAAAACATCCGGTACACATATAATATTTTTTTTACACAATTCAATTTTTAAAATATATTCGTCGTTTGTAGAGATATTGTTTTGATAAAAATCATCTCGAATAAGATCAAAATCCATCGTCAAAAGATTGGGGTTGGGATGAATAAAAATAAAATTAAAAATTTGAGGTACAAATTGAAAAAAACACAAAAAAAATGAAGTAGACTGTGCGAGCAATTTTGGTAATAACATTTAGAGTGAGTGTATGAAATACACGGTAGCTATACGTAACAATATTTATACATCGAAAATAATTTATAAAAATCAACGGTAAAGTTGGGCGGCTATATTTCAGGATTTAATTGATCTAATTGATTGACAGAGTCAAGCAACAGCTTGAAACTGATTCAGTTTGAGGAAAGTTATGAGGTAACGTCTCAACCTCACAATTTGTATTGCTCTTTGCACACATCACTATTACATTAACATCTATATCTCAGGATTTAATTAATTTTACGACGCTAATGGAGGACTTAAAACACTCAACAAAACAATCAGGATATTATGTGCCCTCAACCACTGGATTCGATTCAATCTGAGGGAAGTTATGAGCAAATGTGTATCTCAACCTCAAAATCGACATTGCTCTTTACACACGTCAATATTATTTTAACATGTTAGATAAGCAAAAAATTAGATTTATAATAAATTGTTAACAATACTGTTCACCAAAAGTATGTTATTAAAAATTTTACAGCTCAGGGTAGCGTTCAGAAAGGTTACCGGGGAGGGAAAAGTGTTACCCGATGCATACAGAAAGGTAATTTTGTACTCGGGAGAGTAATTTTTTTTTCAAACTCTGGAGACAGGGAAAATAATTCCCCAAGGTAATGTCACATAACTCGTTGTACTAAAATGAAATCTTCTCAAGCTCGTTCAAATTGAATTTACCGAGTAGGGTAATTGTGAGATCACGTGGCGTGGAACTTTTACCTTCCTTGGAAACGTTTCTAAACACACCCCCGGTATGCAATAAACAATCAAAAATCTTAACCAAGAGGGAAGAAAGCCTAGCACCAGCGCTATCTAATGAATAAAATTTGAATTAAAAGAACTTGTTCCAAGTACTCAGTCGACTGTGAATGAAGGTAGTACACATCAGGCTAAGTTTTACTGCACTTACGAGAAAAAATATGGCACCAGCAACGAACCTTGAAACAAAAAAAGAAAAACAAAACATAATCATGCATTGACTTTTCGAACACAAACTAATAAAGAACACCAATTTTTTTCCATTTGAATGCATCGACAATAAATAATAATAATAATAATAATAATGTTTCCTTAATTTTATACATCAAACAGAAAACATAAAGCACCAGTCAACAATGACTAAAAGATTAAATTACCAATAAAACAATAATATCTCAAGATGCTTTCATCGAGTAATATGACAGATATACCCGACAATTAATGCAACTCGCTACAGTATTTTTTCAGCTTCTCAAAACTCAAAGCGAAACTTCAGTTCGAAACGACAGAGTTTCGATTTAAGACCCACACACAAATAGTAAATAGAAAATTAAAGAACATACGTCCCAAAAAGCGAATAATATAGGACGAAACGCATACAACATTTGTCATTCACGTGTCAGTGGCGTATTTTTGCACATATTGTCATACAACGATTGCTATTCCAGCACGAATATACGATATTAACATAAATACAAATTTTAAAACCTGTAAATTAATAAAAATTCAGTATAGTAAAAATCAACTTCAGCCGTGAAATTTCAACTTCACCGTAATGCGCTGTCAATACGAGTTTTGAAAACGTTTCTAAAATTCATGAACGAAAATAGGATACGAGAGGAGAAGAATGTGCAGCAGAATAAATTTTTGTCAATTTTACTTGCTGCACTGTTTTCCACGGAACAAAACTGAGAAATCGTATTTCAAAAGGTGTAAGCCATTAGTAAACAGGAATATTCTAAAAATTAAATAATAAATTTTTAATTGTTCAAAATTGCAATGATAATTACCACCGTCTCCCCAAAATAATGGAAGCTCCAAACACTACCTCAAGTTTCATTCCCGTAGGTCAAACAAAAAAGGCTCCACAGACTTCCAAAAAGTGTCGGGATGAGCACAAAGTGGAAATATATATATATATATATTGTACACAGAAGAATTTGAGTAACATAATTATATATATTTGTGATCTACAATTCAGGATCGGCGCTTTTCCACAGGTCCCACCCTTATGTCTCGCCACTGCACTGAATGCAGTAGTTTGGAAAATACATTACAAAAAAAAACAGTCAAGTAAAAATTCCATTACTGCACTAGTGAAGTAAAGAAAATCATTATCGACCATTCGGAATCGACTTGGAAATCTCTCACCTTGCTAACCAAAACCGATCTCTTTTTGGTATACGAGTTGAGAAAAAACATTTTTACGAAAAAACATGTAACTGGAGACATAAAAAAAAACCTACGTTAGAATAAAACAGGAACTATCAGTATGAAAATTATTCAGTTTAATTATTTGATAATTCTACAATTTTAGGATCTTCAAACAAAATAAATTTAAGCAAATTAAACAAGTTGAGATAAAGATTTTTGATAATACTTATTATGATTATTTCTTTTAAAAAACAGTCCTTCTTCAAACGTTTTTTGTAATATTGTATTCAGTGCAATGAAAGGACGGACCTACGGAAAAACGCCATCCGTAAGTCATAAATCACGAATATATAGGTCACTTAAATTCTTCTGTACGCAATATGTACAGATTTATATATATTTCCATTTTTGTTCATTTTGGCACTTTTTGAGTCTGTGGAGCCTCCGCTGTTTGATCTATGGCAATGAAACTTGAGGTAGTGTTAGAAGCTTTCATAGGCTATATATTCGTTTTAAAATTTTTGAATTTATTCACTAGTTCCAGAGGGAGGAGTTCTCAAAGTTTCAAAAACCCACTACGTTATCATTACGATAACTCTCCTAGATTAAATGATTTTGGTTTGAAATTTTCACGGAAGTTGAAGACTATTAGGAATTGGTTTGGTATTGAATCTGACAATTGGTTTTCGAATGGCAGCCATTATAAAAATAGACACTTTTGCAAAATGCGCGGAAGAGATATTTTAAATCATCTAGTGAAGACTACGTCATTCGTTGAAAATTTACACGATTTTCTTTGCCAAAACGACAGAGACTGGAAGTTAAAGACAGTTAATCGACACGCAAGTAAATAAGTCACCAAACGACGTACGAAGAATTTTATTTGTCTACAAGTAGTTTTCTATTCACTCGACATATTTTTCGTTTTTGAGGATGAAGGAAACCAATTAATAATATCATAGTATAGCACGTTTTAGTTGAAACTACCCAGCCGTCGAATAAATTCATTCGTGAGTCAGCAAGAACACTAACACAGCCGACTAGCAAGAGTTAAACACAATAAAAATTAATTAAAATAATAAACTTGACAGGGTACAAAAAATCACAACAAAACGTAGTTGAGACTTTCAGAGAGATAATTCAAAGCCGAAATAAAAACTAGATTCGGGTCAGTAAGCAGAAAACAACTTCGCAATTTTTTTTTGGAACATTTGGGATTTATGTTCGTTCTTTCTCTTTTTTTTCCTGCATGGCTTAAGAATCGACCGCAAAACAAGATAGGTACTCAAGAGGAAAACCTGGAAGTCACGACTTTTATACCCCTCGGCAATTCGATAAAGTGGTTTGAAAAAATACATAAACCTGTTTTTGTGTGTTCTTTCAACCTAACTTCCTCCTCTCCTCACCCATCAATCGGTTGGGAAACATTTTCTCGCGTCTAGTATCTATAAACTACCGGGAAAGTAAAGTTTTTTCCACTTTTGCCTATACCTTTTTATTTCTTTATATCGATATACGAATTCAGACACAGTAAACAACTGTTTTTTTTTTTCCTTAAAGAAGGAGTAAACAGCCATTGGTGGAACAACAATAAGAAGAAAAAACCAAAAACCAGTCATGCCAATACTAAAAATATATAGAATGTCAATAACTAAACCGGAAATAAAAAAAATTACGTACACTGATAATTTCTTCCTACAGAATTTTTCTTTTTATGGGAAAATTCAAAGGCAGTAGAAAATCTTAATAGGTGACAGGAATATGTAAAAAAGATTCTATCACTTTCATGGAAACAAAGAGAAGTTTTCTGTGCAGTCGAAGTTTGGTAGATGGAATGATGATCGTTCTTCCAACTTTTCTTGCATAGAAGTAAGCTTCAAAATTTATGTCGATTGATTTCATGACAACTGATCCGGACATTCGATATTTTAATAATTACTCTATGCACAGTTTGATATTTGGAACAGCCACCAAAAGCATAACCACATGGAACTTTTAATTCTCAATGTAGGAGAAAGGCTGGTAAGAGTACGCAGTCTCTAAGAGTACGCATTGCTTTTTTTTCCTCAACTGAAAGGTTGGCAACATTGCTTGTTCTCGTATGTTGTTCTACTTCAAATACTCCTCCATCATGCCAAAAAACGTAAATTTATAATCATTATTTCCACTTTTATTGCAAAGTTTTGTATTTTTTTATTTTTAATATAATATTTTTAAAGCACGGAATAAGAATTCAGTGACTATTATTGAAAATGACTGAGTAAGTAATCATATTTATTCAAACTACATACTTTTCGCTACCTTTTCATATATCTTTAGTTACCATTGTATTTTGTTATCAGTTAGTAAAATTGATAATTGTGGGGACCATGTCCTCCCTTCTTTCGGGGCTCGGCCCCAGTCGACAGACTGCGGACTTGGTCCATCACGAAGTCCGCGCAATTAAGTCTACGGACGTTAAAAACAAATAGGCGCTCGTAGCACTTAGGCTAAACAGACGAGCAACAAAATTTGTTCTCTGTTTAGCCGACATGTTACGAGCATAGCCTAGCGCGAATGTGCATACAAAAACGCACGTGTTGCGGTCTGGCTAAACACGAAAAACGCGCCTATCTTTTAATACTCGCGGATGACGTGCGTGCTTAGCCTAACATATACACCGGCGATGCCTTTCATTAGTCGCCGGTTTAGGATGTTATAAAAGGTTGGCTGCCTTACCAAAACGGTAACATACGAACACACAATTCCTAATCCAATCGCCTGTGGGTTTTAGAGGTGAACCCACAGCCTGGTGACCCCGATGTGATATCTTTTTATGTTGGGAATTTTTTTTAGAAAGCAGGCGTGAAAACGCTAGCTGGCAGAATACCGCTGGCATGCTAGTGCGAGCAATCACGCTTGTCTAGCGGAAATCTTTGCTGGACTCTTCACTTGTAGACTGACTGTGGGAAATTAAACCCCCCTATCAAAATAAACATTGTCCACTTGGAAGGGTAACAAAATACGCCTAAAAATAAAGAAACGTCTCACCAATTGTGGTAACTTAACAATTTGTAAATCTAGGATCCTCTAACGAGTTGAATCTCTTCACAATAGTGAATGAAAATGTTGTTGAAACTGCTGATCAACCAGCTATACATATAGCTAGGCAAGCAGCTGTCCGAACTATCGCTTCCAAAGAAGCTGAGAATCAAGAAAAACTCATCCAAGACTTAATTAAAGCTAGTGTAGAAGAAGCCTTGGACAAACAACAAAAATTGTTTGGCCACCTCCAAAATAAGAAAAGGAGAGTTGAACTTCCTAAAAATCTCACACTATTATCGCACGTGCTTTGAAACACACTAGCACGTCGACCTCAAAATCGAAGGTAAGATAAAAACACACAAAACACACTATAGACTGACGTCACAAACAGCTGATTGCAAAAGGAAAATCGAACCAAATCATTGCAACAACGGACAAACACATTTCATTCGCCTGTCAACTGTTGCTCAAAGCACCACTCTTTAGTTCAATTAGAACTGTTTGCTTTGATTTCAATCTTCTCTCGAACTTTCTTATATTTTTTCTCTTTAAACGTCTTTTAATTTTCATTATGTCCTTAACTACCATTATGGAAGTTGACCAACTCCTTGATTACGAGTAGGAAATATTGCTTTCCGATGTAACCAAACCTCCTCTACCTGCCAACAACAACAATTCTCAATCCTCAGAGAAAGTTGCTGATGTTGAGTCAATTCTCAATGAGATGACGCATCAAACCCCAAAAATTCTTCCGTTTCCTGCGGACCAATCGGCGGCTTGTTCCTCTGTGGCTAACACCACAGAGCCACCTGATGCTAAGAAGGCGAGCAATTTCCTCACTTCCGAAAATCAGGCTCTTTCCATAATTCCAAAACCAGAGCCGAAATTTTCAAACTTCAAATTTTCTAACTCTGTTGTCCGTAACAACTTTCAGAATACTGGCATTTCCAAATCTCCACTTCTCCAGAGTTACACTCTTTTCCAAAAAAAATACTCAGGCGGACGAACAGGGACACCACCCACGTAGGAATAGAAAACGTGGTGTCCAATCCCGAGCTAACTATCAACAATGCCGTAGACTATCCTACTACGATGGGACTATCGCAGGACATACCCTCGGTGTGGCCCTCCGATACATGATCTTCTGAGGAAATGCCAACCCTCGCAATAATGCGAGGCCACCTACCGGACACAAATGAGTCTTCCACGGGTTCCCCCAGACTTTGGAACGTGAGTTGTTCCACCAACAGTGAAACTGGGAGGATGTCCTCCCTTCTTTTGGGGCTCAGCCCCAGTTGACAGACCGTGGACTTGGTCCATCACCAAGTCCGCGCAATTAAGTCTACGTACGTTAAAAACAAATAGGCGCTTGTAGCATCTTAGGCTAAACAGACAAGCAACAAAATTTGTTCTGTTTAGCCGACATGTTACAAACATAGCCTAGTGCGAACATGCGTACGAAAACACACGTGTCGCGGTTTAGGCTAAACACAAAACACGCGCCTATCTTTTGATACTCGCTGATGACATGCGTGTTTAGCCTAACATATACACCGGCAATGCCTTTCATTAGTTGCCAGTTTAGGATGTTATAAAAGGTTGGCTGCCTTACCAAAATGGTAACATACGAACACGCAATTCCTAATCCAATCGCCTGTGGGTTTTAGAGGTGAACCCACAATAATATTGATAGAACTCACAGGTGTGTAAGAGTACGCATTTTGTTCCTACTACTAATTTATTTGATTCTTATGAAAAAAGGTCCACAAAATGAAAACTATTCTTCATAAAAGAAAACTGGATTGAAATAAAAGCAAAACTAAACGACGACAAATGCTAAAAAACTTATCTCCAAAAATGAGGAAATTTCATGCCCAGCATGTGAAGAAATTTTTTCTGATCCACCTGCAGAAGATTGGATTATATGTGACAAATGTAAACACTGGTGGCATGAATCCTGCATTAGTTATCCGGGAATCAATAAATTTGTTTGTGATTTGTGCTGACGTTCGTATGAAATAAATATATATTTCAGACTATGCAATTTCTCACAATCAATGAAAAAAATTAGGTGTATACTCTTACAAACTCAAATGCGTACTCTTAGATGCCATGTCATGTAAGAGTATGCATTTGATTTTTTTTATACTTTTACCCCCCCCCACAAAAAAAAAAAAAATTTTGATATTTGAGGGATTCTTGAAAATTTTGAAGGTTGGGAATAGGTAAATAAAGGTTCACAGCATACCTACACCAAATTTGAACAAAATCCCTCAAGTTTTGGCTCAATTACATGAGATCAAACCTTAAGTGCGTACTCTAACCGGCCTCTCCCCTATGTTAATACTGCATTCAGACTGCGCACAATATTTTTGACGATTTACCTAGAAACGGATTCAAAATGCAAACCTTTTTTTAATATGGACAAAACAATTTGGATTATAAATAATTTCGGTTCTCATCGTCGTTTTAAATGAGATCTATTTTTCAAATTTAATACATCAAGTTCGAAATAATAAGAAATTCTGAGTGAATTATTAATGCGAAGTATGTGGGTAAAGGTTTTTTTTCTACACTAACACAACGTATGTTACGAAACCACGAGCTTAAGAGAACATGCCATGTCATCTTTAACTTTTAATGTTGACTTGGGATTGAAACTAGTGATGAGCAAAAGAGATCTTGGTTTTGCACTCTTTGCAAAGTCCATATCAGAATCAATATCAACTACGCAATACCGAAACCGATTATGCACGACCAAAACCAAGACCTAGACTCGATTAAGCAAGTCCAAGATTAAACACAAGACTTAGAAATTATGAATAAATTATGAAATGTTCATGTAAATATTGTTACTTTCATAATTTGAAACATTAAGGTTTTGATTTTTTTCTTTAATATTTTAGGACATGAATGGTAATTTTGATCAATAATGGTAATATTTGAAACCAGACGAAGACGAAGACTAAAGGTCCTGGTACAAGACCAAGATCGAATGTGCAAGATCAAGATTACTAAGGTCTTGGTCTTGCTTAAAATCACCACTAACTAAAACAGAAGCGGATTTAAGGGGGTTTGGGAGCTAAAGAGATATTAACGTTCAACTAGTTAGCTACACAATTTACTCTATACATAGAAATAAAAACAAATTTATATTTTCCAAACGTACAGGCTATTTTTCTTCTTCAGTTTTATTTTTATCAAATTTACCGACTAAAAACCTCTTTATTAAAACGTTTAATTCTCAATTTCACAAAAATTGAAAAAAGAAACCAAAAGTAATAGAACTTTAGTCGTCGGAAAATGCAAATTCGCAACAAATCAAATTAGAAAACCGAATACATAATGACCTACTAACAAAGTAAACAAAAATTTAATACAAACAGTAATAACTGTCACAAAAGAAAATCATAAATACAAAATTCACACGTTTTTGATGCGAGGAAATATTTCAATACTATTTATTCATAACAATTGTTGAAAATCTACCAGATTTGAAGGAAATTCAACAAAATCTGCTGATAAATTTTTCACGTGCAAGTAGAGAATAACAAAATTTCATTTAGGCCAGTGTTTCTTTCATCACTTCGAAGGGACTGGAAATAAAAGAATATAAAACGTTAAAAACAAGTCGTCCTTCTTAAAAATTTCAAGTTTTAACTGATTTATGTTACAGAATTCAGACGATTCAGTTTCGGAGTGAAATAAGCCCCAACTAAAAAAATTCAAAAGAAAATTGAACGTTAATTGAATGAAGAGGTCATGGCATTAAAATTACCTACTTTAGTAACTAAGCCCAATCAGTCCAGTAAGTGGCACCTTGCCCAAAAAAACAATCGTTTTAAAGAAAATCAAGGCATACCTACACGGCAATCAGATGTAATTGGAAATCGAACGAGGAATGTAAAACAAGATAATGTTAGTGGAATGGACTTTTCGAACTTCAAAATATGATAAGCGAGAAAGTATTGCAAGCATGAACGTTTTACATGCTAAGTGCTAATTAATTCTTCTTTTCAAGAAGAATCGGATACAATGAGAAATTCATTAATAACCTAGCAAAATCAAGACTCCCTGGGGGCGGTTCAGTCATTGAGTCTGCGAATACTCGTTTGCAAGCAATTATTGAGAGAAAGAGTTACGAGTTTTTTCTACTCTGTAGGGGGGTTGAACACCCATATTCTCCCTCATTCGCTCCGCCATTGGAGTTTACATTGTAAAATAAAAACAATTTGGTCTTTATCAAATTTAATTTATTGAATGAACATACAAAATTATATTAACCGATTAAAACGTTATTTGCAATTGATTCGATAAAGATGAATTCTTTTCCAAAAAAAATAATAATATCCATTTCACCTGATCTCCGACTATATCACCAACCGAGTTTTTATGCTTTTATTGCGGAGCACAATTAAAGAAAAAAAAAAAAAGTTTTCGGGTGTTGTTCATTTGGGAAATTAGTATTCGAGAAAATAGATTCGGGAAAAAAATTTCACGTTTGTCAAATATCGATAACAATCAATAGTTTTTGCAATTTTTTCAAATAATTGGAATTCAGATTTGTTTTTTGAATTGTAATAGATGGAAATTGGCAAACTGGGTGTTCTAGCGAAGTATTGCTTCAGTAGTTTTTTTTTTAATTCTATTTTCAAGCTGATAAGACAAAAATGAGAAATATGCAAATGATAGAAACTTTGATACATCGCCATTTACAAATAACTCGGTCAATTTCACTCTAATTCAACACCAAAACAGTTAGTGGAAAATCCTAAGAGGGGACAAGGGGCCATGCTCACCTTGTCTCTAAAAACACCTCAGTCAAAAACGCATCCATGTTAAATAGTCGATTTTGGTTTTGAGTGAGGAAAAGGGATATGGTTACAGATGGGTAGAGAGGAAAAAGTTGCTGCATGAACTCCAATTTATTTTCAATAGACTTCACTAATAGCTATTTTTGCACAAATTAGGAACACCACATTTCATGGGCGCCATTAAGGAGGGTCGCTTTTCTATTTTTGCTCAACCTAGCCTATTGCACCAGACGGTAGTGTTTTTTTCTACCTCTTTAAAAAAGCTTTTAACTTACTTTACTTTTTGCTATGCGTTTGAACCCTCTAGAAAAAAATCCCACGGTACCAATGAAGTCAGTTTTATTTTTTGAAAAAAATGTTTTTCAATTATTTTCCATTTCTAGCGTTACGGCAATATTATTTTAAAACTAACAGTTTTTTTATTTAAAGATAACTCCAAAACTACCACATCGATTCAGAAAAAAATTTAATGGACCATTATGGGATCATCCTCAATTATTTAAAAAAAAGCTCATCAAAATCGGTGCCAGGTTGAAAAATTATGCTGGAATAAACATAAAACAAAAATATCTCTGCCACGCATCAACCGCAGTAAGGGTATTTTCCAAAAGTGTCAAATTTTATGATGGCTTCCATTCAAAAACCAGTTGATCGATTTCGCTCAAATTCAATACCAAATCGGTCCCTAATAGTCTTCAACTGCCATAAAAATTTCAAGCCAAAATATTAAAATTTACGGGAGTTATCGTGACAACAACATCGTGGGTTTGCAACATTTCAAGAACCCCTTCCTCCAAAATAACGGATGAATTTCAAAAATTTTAACACGAATTTGTAGCCCATGAATGCTTCTAACACTACTCCAAATTTCATTGCCATAGGACAAATAGCGGAGGCTACACAGACTCCCAAAAAGTGCCAAAATGAGCAAAAAGTGGAAATATATATATATATATGTAAGTTCGTTTCCGGGTATTCCACTCGATCTAATTTGCACGTAAATAAGGTTTCGTGAACTCGTAATCAAAAGCAGAGTTTATTGAATTATACACAAAGAAACAAACGAAGATACGACTAAGTTTTATCTGTCTTTCTGAAACAGCGATTAACGGACGAATGAATGAATGAATAAATTTGATAAATGAAATCGATGTTCGTTACAAAGGGAAAATAATCATGTTGAGTATGGTCAAAAATGATGTCATTTAACAAAGGATGGTCGAGTCGATAATACATGAAATGACGTAACTTAAAGATAACAAGATCGGCACAGTAAATATTAGATAGTCGAATTGTGTCGATTTCTTAATGTGGGTCAAACAAAAATAAACATTACAAATTCATGAAAGAACGAGAGTAACAAACAAAATTGTAGTCATTCGAAAAAGAAGTGTTCTTTTTACATATATTTATATTGTGTACAGAAGAGTTTGAGTGACCTGTATATACGTGATCTACGACTTAGGATCGGCGTTTTTCCACAGGTCCCCTATCAAATCCCGCCATTACACTGAATGCAACAGTTGTATTTTTCTAGGAATATACACTAAAAACATACATACCAATAAAACTGATTATTTTCTCTTCTTTTTAAGTGGGTTAAAAAATGGGTAGGTACCTACCTGCAAATTTTTTTCGTCTCGAGTATATGTATACTCATAGCTGATTTTACAGAATAGTTCGTATGATATTATGTTTTTTTGTTTTGTTTTTCACGTTCTATCAAATTTCTAATTTTTCGGTGAATATAACTGAGTCATGTCATACGAAATTCATCTACAAAACGAAATTATGTCCCCGACGTGGCCTCACCTTAAAAATTATCGTACATAAAATTGATGATGACGCTGATTAACGATGGGACAATAGAATATTAACAATTGCAAGAAGTCCGTTATTTTACATCGTTCGTATCCAGTTCAAAATTTTATGAACCTATAAGTTCACCTATATTATTGCCTACGCATTTACACGCTGCCGAACTAATAATATTCGTCTCGTTCAGCCCAATGATCTAAATTGTTAATATTTGGAACGTCACAGTTGGAAAGAGAGCCTGGAGCTGAAACTCATTTAAAAATTTACATCAACTTCTTAATTTTTTTCAATTTTTTAATTTTATCAAAACTCTCATTTCGTGACACGAAAGTGGTTATTAGATGGATATACGAATACGATTGCAGTCCTTAGATGCCATAAAAATAACAAGGCCATAACGTATGTACCTCTTAATGGCTGATCAATTAAATAACTTTATTTTATTTTTTTTGGTTTTCTTTCTCTCGATTTATTATTTAGCACGTAGCTGATGCGGTCATTTTGCGTGGGAGAGTGAAGAGCAACGTATTTGAAAGCTTATTATCGAGTCGCCAAATTTTTACAGTCATTCACGTTTCCCAAGTCCGATCTCATGCTAAATAGAATGCAGCGGCAATTAGACGATCCAAAATGCGAACAGAGACGAGCTGTAAGAATGATTCCTCCATCCGGGTACCGTGTCTCTCTGTACAAGGAGTGGGAATATGCGTACGGTAAAATAATCGCTAACAATGCGGGTATTACCATTTTTCGCCTTCAGCATAGATTAAGTCTCTCATCGCATTCAGAACACTATCGATCTGACGCAGCTTCGACACACTATACACTTCCTCTTGAAAATAATGAAGCCTTATCATTTCCAGAAAATCAACGGGTCGGTAAAAACAGTAAAATAATAATTAAAATTTCCCATGATCGTAAGTACAGGGGGCGTATAATCGCTACAAAATATTTCTCTACACTTCTAGAGGTGTGCCACTTTTGCTCGTCTGGTCACAAAAAAAAAAAACAGCTCAAAAAAAACCAACACTTTATGCTACGAGCACATCGGAAAAATTAGGAATGTCACAAAAGATAAATCTTCACCTGAAACCAGGCCTAGTAACGTGGGGAACGGGGCTGAGGGTACAGTTGTACCGGATTTCGGGCTTTAACGACCTTACGGGTTCGCGTGTATTGTGCGACTGGCTTACGCTCAAAAAACAATACTTTTTTCTTCTGTGAGAGAAACAGCGCAGTGCGTAGAGTAGGTACGCGTATCGGTTCCTAAGAAGGGAGTAAATCGAAAGTTGCAGCTTACCCACATCGCGATTTACCATACGTAGTCCTAAGTAAAACAAAAAACTTAGCCTAGAATGCCGGCGCATACAGGGGCGCCTAGATGGGCAGAAGCTTCCTCACTCAAACCAAACAAATGAAGAATTTTTCCCTTTGCGAGAAAAACACTGACTTGTGGATACGTCTAATGATGAACATCTCAATTTATTCATGAGCAGTAGTGATAACAGCTAAAGATGAAAAATTTGCTTGAAACGCTTTTTTCAGATACGCAATTTACTTATCATCAAATTTTGCGATTAACGCTATACATTACGGAAGAAAAATGTCATCTATCTAATTTTGAATATCAATAATTGATAATGTGTTATGGGCTTCTATGATTTAACAAGAATTTTGATATTGAAATATGGTTCTTTATGTTTGGTAGGTAGTCATCGGCTACTCGTTCATGGCTCATAGGTAGTCATCGGCTACTCGTTCATGGCTCATTGATTAAGATTTTTTTTTTTTTGTAGGTACCTATCAGCTATCTTTTCAGTTATTTTCTCAAAATTTTTATTTTGTTTCACTTTTAAAACGCGACAATAAAATAATTTTTTATTCATCGCCCCAAAGCAAAACTCGGTGAACCATCAGGTACTATCAGCTTAATTTACCGCGTAGAAAGGAAGTTTCTTCCCGAAAAGGTTTTGTTTGATTTAACAATGAGACCTTAAAAACGTGCCTATTTCTGTAATTGTAATGGAAGATAATAAGTTAACGACAAATACTCAAAATCACGTTCCACACTTATCTCTATTTCAGCAAAGAATCGATCATGTAGGTCTTCACAGGCACACTGAACAAAGAGAACCTCAAATTTCGGAGCTAATTTGCAAATTTTACTTTTCATGTGTTTGGTAAATAGGTCAAGAATTGATAACGAATCTAAAACTGTATATCCTCACGTTTCATTGAAGTGAGTACAGTTTGGTCTTGTGTTCGAAGTTTCGCGTGATACGATCTCAAGGAATAATGGAGGTAAACACGAATAAATATCAAAAACATAATGTTTACTCAGTACTCAGACAGGCTACATCGCGAAGTCAAAAAGATGGATTGATAAACAGGAAAACAAATTTTATCGTTGTTTATTACCATATTTCACTTACTTTAGCTACCGAAAAGAGGATCAGGATATGATTAATTTAAGTTTATAAAATGAAGATACGAGCCTAATTATTTTTACATTTGATTACCAGTCGGCTTGCATTCGAAAATAAAGTCGGCGTACACGTGAATATTTTATTTTAAGATTATCGGACGGTAGTCTCGTAGAATTGAAATCATACTTGAAAGATATTAATCGCTTAATATTATCGAAAATACCCAACGAAGTAATTAGTATGTACATCGGACGACAATGTGAAATAAAATAACAGAACGAGGCAACAAGTATTCTGCATCGAAAGAGAATTGTACTGGTATCATTATACAGTTTCTTCCAGTCTAATAACTCATATCATTCGAAGGGAGTGCCAAAAAAATATGAGAATTTGCCGCAAGCAGTATCGTTAACTTGGATGACCATTGAAGGTTACACACATACACTCTTCAGCACCTACAGAAGTTGGCGTACCAAGCGGTAATGAAGAGTACTAACAATAGCATAACTATAATGAAACTGAAATTTTAGCAAAAATAAATATATAAAAAATAAGCGAGGGTATACGAGAAACAAGGTTTGATAATACTGGAGAATTTCGCGAACGGAGCAAGCGAATAAATTTTTCAAGGGTTTTCCACAAAATTTTCCATAAAAACCTACTTATTTTTCTCCTTTTCTTGAGAATTCCGAGCCTCTAAATATCCCAGGCCTGGGGAAATCCCCTTCCCCCTCTCGTTAGACCTGTAAAAAACATCAGTAAAGTTCTGTCTTCAAAATTTGCGCTATTGGTATTCGTATGACGAAAAATTTTTCCAAAATTAATCAAATATTGGTTGAGAAATGAGAGGTGAAAGTAGGTTAGCAGTATTCATTTAAAAGAGTATGACTTAATTTATTTTATTAACAAAAATATTTTCAAACATCGAGGAGTTCTCTAGTCGAATCGAAAAACAATGAGAAAAGACAACATTTACAGGAGAAAAAATGTTTTACTAATTCGCTGACCGTATTAGGTATAACCAATAGGTACTCTCGAAGCCTCATCTTTTGGTCTGATAAGTCTTAAGCGCGGATTATTTTCGTCGACGGATTGAAGGAGACAATCATCTATCCATTTATGTGAAGACCGCCATCTGTTCTATTTAGCTGGTATTTAGCAATGAACTTCACTCTTCGAAAGAAGCAATTTGTTCAAGGTGTAAAAATCTTCAGGTCCACGAAAAAACATCCATTTTTAACCACTTACGAATTATTTTCACGACGATCAACCCTTTACACAGATAATTTATTGAATGAATTTTTTTATCGATTTGATTGACAAAAGTCTCTTTCCACATGAATTGCGACTTCGAGGAAACTAAGAACAAGACAAAATGACTACTAGATTAATTTCGAAGCATCGTGATTCAAAAACTTAAATTAAATTTTAATTTTATTAAATTGGGTACGAAATAAGAAAAATTTGACAAATTGCGTCGACGAATACTAACACACTTCTCTGATATTGTCAAAACAAAAGATTTTCATGCAGATGAAACATGGAAGATGAATCAGCATTTGCTTCACACAAATAGTACTATTGCTCCATTTAAACCAGCAATTCAAAGAAAAAAACAAGCCAACTTTGCTGTAACTTGTTCCGAAACGAAACCAAATTTTTCTAAATTGGGTACCTCAAAATCTCATTCCATTCAGCAAATTAGAAAATTCTTATGAATGTCGTCTCGATTACGCTCATATTATACACGTTTTTTCGAACGATTTCTTCCATCCCAAAGTGTTTCATTGGCGATTTTCGAAGTATACGAACGTCCCTCTATGGTTTTGAGGAAATTATTTCATTTTCTCTATCTAGGTGCTCAACTAACTAAGGATGTTACTAATGAAATCCTTCAAGCATGTGTCCAGAGTGGAAATGATTTGTCTCAGGTATCTCTTGTGCCGAAAAAATTTCACTTGAAAACCACACCAACGACGCCAGAACAAAAGCTCAAAAGATATATTTTTAATTTTTAACGCTCAAGGTAATGTATAAACTGGAATTTTGTCAATGCCTATCACGTCTCAGTAATCTAAAAAACGACAATAATTTGTAATTCGATCATTTTCACCATTTCTCCTATAACAGGCACGTATCACACAGTGTCGCATTAAATGTATAAATTAGAATTTTCGGTCACTAAATTTCTGTAATAAAATCGTTGTCGACGGGATGAATTAATAAATCTGACACTCAACTCTCTTCCACTTCCCACCCAAACCAACTTTCGCTTTGTTAAAGCTGTTAGTTTCGTAGTCAACGAAGTCGAAGCTTACCAAAGCGAATAATGGAGCACGCAAACTGCTATTTCATCGATGTAGAATCTCTACTTTTTCGTCAGTTATCTTGCATAGGGGCAAAAAAAAAAAAACAAAAAAAAAACTACTGATTATTCGCTTTATGGCCTGTATTCGTTTGTTTGTGCGCGGAAAAAAACCAGTTCTTACGTACTTTGAAACGGTTTCATACAAAAGTAGTGAGAACAGCATATACCGAATCAATGGTTTAGCGAATTGTACTCGAAAGTCGAATAATGTTTTTAGAATGTAACCTTGAACTAAGCCATTGAGACCAACCAGCTCAGCATTGTTAAAAAAAAGTGTCTTACTAATAAATCTAGATAACAATTTCTAATTCAGACCACATAGTACTATGTCGAATATTGTTAAAGCTACGTACAGAACTTCGTTGCTGAATCTGTCAACTTTCAAAGTTCAAAAGAATGCATTGTTCTAGGCAAACGGCCGAAAATGGAGACGAATTATGAGAAACAAGCTTCAATTCTAGAGGTGATTATCTGGCCAAATGTGTAAATAGAACGAGTAAGATACAACAGTGATGAAAAGACTACACAACCGGAATCTTCAAAACCACCATTCCGAAGCTACTGCCGAAAAAAGGAATACTGCGAGATGAATTTAAAATAGAGAAGAAAAGAACAAAATATGATGAATGCAGAAATGAATTAAAAACAGAAAATCTTTTCACTAATCAAATTCTCATCAACGGCAATATTAAATTGATATTTTCAAGAATACAGTCTCCATTTGAATAAAACTTTCCATTAGGATAGATAGTTTAATAATACCACACTTTCGTACCTATTACAAGCAAAAACAGTGTTTCTTTCTTTTCTCCATTTTTTTTGCTTTTAAATATTTTTATTCCCCCTTCATCAACTGAGTGTCTTCCTATGCTCACACAATTCAAAACCATAAATCCTCAATTCTGGTTTCATATAGATATCCTGTATGCAAATAATACTCGATCGATAAGTGTATTCGAAAATTACAAACAAAGATTAGGTCGCAAGGGGGTTTCAGGAGTAAGGATTCCCTTAAATGTGAGAAAAAAAAACTTGACACAAAAATACCGCATTTGTCGGAGACGGTGATGTTTTGGAGAGGTGGGAGGTTCAAAGAGACGACTAAGAAGATGTGAACCTACATCCTTTATGATGAAGCTATCTATGCCCTTGTTAGGTCGATTTTTTAAACAGACGGGTGTTCCTAGCGTAAGAAGTTCAAAAAACTAGAAATTTTAAGGGAAATATATTCACAAAAAGTTTACTTTGAATGCCCTTATTCACAAAATTTTGTAAAAGAAGTGGCTCGTCATACAAATGCTAAGCACGGGAACATCTTGAAAATGAACGTCCCATGCAGGGTGTCATTTCCACACTCCTTTAACCTTCTACACCGTATTTTAAGCGAATAATTAGAGAAAATAATGATCGAAACAAAAAAGAAAAAGAAAAGTGTCATTAGTTTTATTCCTTTGTCGGAATTTTCGTATCCTTTTTAATTTTCTCTCGACATATTTGGATAATTATGATATCGCCCATGTCAATGATTGGATATCTAAATCAACGTGAAAGTTATGGTGACTAATTAGTAAAACAAAATTTCAACCATCACCGATATTTTAAAACAAAAAGAAATAGTTCCAAAGTATTACAAAAGATAACCTGAATAAATATGGTGAAATGCAAAAAAATTGTCCGAAAAATAGTGGAAGGGGGGTTGGTATGAAAGGTGGGTGGGCACGTAGCAAGTAGAAACTAAAAAAACAATTTCATTATTTTCAATCGAAACAATTCAGTTGAGAAGAATAATACAAAGAGATGAATACATTTTCATGACCATAAAACTTATAAAAAGAGGACCACACTTAAGTTAGTTTTCCCCTGAAAATCTTACATACCTGGTTGAAATACAACTTCGCAGAAACTGATTCTATGAAAAATTTAGAATAGTTAAATTACAATGTGAAACAATTCTGTCAAGTCAACTAGGAGAAAATCGGACAGAACTAACTGCACGAGGGAGCCAAGATTTTTCTCATGACTGAAAAAACGAGAGAAAAGTTCAGAGAAATGGGGACGATTATTAACTGAAAGATTACGAAAAACACGAAAACTAATCAAATTATCTCTGGTTTTAACGTCCGTTTGTTTTTTAATCACAGTATTTTAAACCGGAAGAAAAATTACAATGATTGAATAAAAACATTTCTAAGCGAAAAAATTTCTTTGGTGAAAATTTTTTTCCGAAACACATCGACTTCGTCCAGAAATAAATAGAATCATAATGAAAATTTAAATTAAATATCCGACAAAAACCTCTTTCTAATACGTTGTTATGGTTCTTCAGACTAAATAATTTAAATTTGGGAGGAAAAAAAATCAAAATCTATCCACATTGAAACTGCAATATTCATTCATTCGTAATACAATAAAGCAGTAGCATATCTAGGATTTTCTTGAAGGGGGATTGGATTGGATTGGAAAACATTTCTCCCCTTTCCCCGCACCCACAGTGGCGTATTTCGCGAACGTTTTTTTCTTAGGTGGAAAGAGTACAGTACAGGCGGACTTTAGTAAAACACCAACCGAGTGGGCAAAAAATTTGAATTAGAAAAAATCGACCTCTACCTTCCGAGCCAAGGCTGTATGCAGCAAGATTTGTCTCGACTAGCAGAATTCATGAATCGAAAAAATTTCTGTGTATTTTGGCGATCTGAGTTTCTGATTTTCATGCCAATCGTCACTACTTTTTCACGAAATTAAAAACCATAATCGTCTCATCACAGACATACAGCTAAAGAGATCTTTAACGATCTGATCAAAAAAACAAGTCAAAGATGAAAAATTACCGATCGGGATATCTGTTATTGCGCATACGTCGTGTGGCTCTAATGACGTGAAAATAGATATCCCCAAAAAATTCACTGATAAATATCATGAAATGTGCGTAATTTTAGATGCGCACTATGTAAAACTGATAGCTCTATTTTCATCTTTGACGTATTTTTGTAGCACAATGTGTACGGGGAATAGGAAGGAGGATTTACACCCTTAATCCCCAGGCCACACAACTGCAATAAAGCAATGTAAAACACTGCTAAAATAAACGCTACACTTATGCTAACTTCAAATGACCATAAATAGAAAATCTTATCAACATTGCACAAATAGGTAAATGAGGAAAAATTAGGGTAGGAAATACCTGAATGACTCATCTAAAAGTCGACTCACATTTTTACATTTTTACAAAGAAACTATTTATATATCGTTGCTTTACTTCACAACACTCCCACCGAAGAAGAATTAATCTGTAAATTAGACGACATCTTCACTGAAAATAGTTCAACAAATTATAAGCTTTGATGGGAGACCGACTTTTGTCGACGTTGAAGGGGCGTACTTGAAAATTAAAAATCCTTGCTTATTCTTTGATGTAAACGGCAACACATTTACGTAAATTAATCCAAATTTTTACAAACTAGTCAACACTCAACGTGGAGGATCAATCTAGCGACATCAAAGTTAGTTATAAAATTGATTTTTTTTTTTCTTGGCTGCTATTAAGAAACCATACAATGCCATACCTAAAGCATACCCACTAACGGAAGTTTCTTCAACAAGCATTTGTCGTTAATTATTAAATAACTGGAATTTTAAAGATTATATTTGGCTCCGCTTTAATGAAGTTTAGAAAGGTAGCAGCCTTGCAAACAGAAGGCTCCAAAATCAACTGACGTCAAAGCTGGACATAGTCGAATGGTTCCGGATTTCATTTTCATTTTGGTGATGCTGTCGTTCCAGACAAATGAAAAACAAACACCACTTGCAAACAGTTTCCGATACGTCCAGCAGATGTGTCGAAAAAAAAAAAAGAAAGAATTTATTTGGCTCGTAAATGAAGGTGTGGAGAAAACAAAAATTGTAATAAGACTACGGCTCATTAGTCAATCAATTTAAGAAGTTTATGGAGAGAAAATAAAACAAAATTACGATGCAAGTACGTTTCACCGAGAAACAATCAGTGTCAGAGCGAAAGGAAGACAATAAGAGAGGCAAAGGTGATTAAAAATTTTCTTCAATATGAAAAACTTTTAATCACCCTGCCAGGAATAAGTTATAAAGCAGTACTAAGGAGCACATATTACCTTTACCAGCATGAGCACAAATGGGCTGCGATCATGAACTTAATTGATAGCGATGTTTTCATTCATTCTCAAGCGCTGAGTGGCTAATTTCCTAATTTCATGCATATCCATTCCTTAATTCCTTTCCCCATATCTACGGTCTTTGTTTCGAATTTTCATCAATATGAGCAGTTCATATGTAGTCCTACACAGTCAAAAGTTAGCAGCCACAATGTCCGAATAAATGTAGTAGCATGTGCTTTAGTATGCTGAGGAGTATTATATTACACTAGTATTATACTACCCAGCTGAAGTGTCCCGAAACCAATTAGTGTACTTAGTACTTACAAATTAGTTGTGTGGCGAAGATAATATAACCCCCTGCAATATAATCAACAGATACCAGTCGTGATAACTGGCCAAAAAAATTTTCCCACCGGCGGTTGACTGAGTAGTACTAAGAGTTTAGAATGGGGAATGAATATTGAATAAACATACAACTTAGATAAGTGTAGTTCAGGACTATATGCAAAGCAGTGGGCGATAATATGCACAACCTAGCAGCACACAGTAAGTCAGTACAAACAACAAGAATGACGTAATATTAACAAAATTATGGTCTTCTAGGGATGGGCTGCTCCGGAGCTGTCTGGTTTGAAGAACCAGGTTTTTTAAAAAAGCTGGTTCCTAAAACTGCTCCGGTGTGATCAAGTCTGCTCCCTGCTCCTTTCAGCTCCGATGCTCCAAAGACCGAAACGAATTTTTTCCAGTTTTTTCTAACACTGGTATCTAAATTGAGCTCGGTTCATATTATTTGCCACTGACATCTCATACAATCAAAGATAACGAGAGGAATCACGAAAAAAATATTTGTTGGGGAGAGCTGAAATTTTTAAGAGTTATTGTAGTATGTTAGCTTGAAATTCTGTGAAAATTTCAACTCAATCGCACATTTAATTTTCGAAATATCGCTGAAATTCGGCCACTAGATTTGGCTAGGTCATATTATTTGTGTAGGGATTCCATAGAATGAAAGTTACCGAGAGAAATTATGAGAGAACTGTTAGTTGTAGAGAGGTGAAACTTTCACACAATTTTCAGCTAATATACTGCAATATCTCAAAAATTTCAGCTCTCTAAAATTAACAGTTTGTCCCCAATGCCCTCGATAACTTTTATTGAATAGAATGGTAAATAATTGAATTTCAGTAATATTTTTATAATGAAATATATTATGAATTCAGCCAAATTTTCATTGACTCGTTCGCTAACATATGACATACCTCGATGTCTCTATTCTCATCCAATTTCTCTTAATAACGTTGATCGTATTGAAGGGAAATGGGAATGAGGGATACTACTTCTTCATAGCAAGAATATTGATGACAGATACTGCTCAATTCACTATGGTTACGGTTGGATTCATTCTTCGTTCGATGGTTTTCATTTTAAATATGACTGGGGCAGTTTCGGAGCAGGGAGCAGATTAAAAAATCAAGAGCAGGCAAACCAGATTCTGTAGATGAACAATTTTTCCCATCACTATGGTCTTAGTACAGAAGTATCAGCCTTATTTCGGACATAGGAGGTTTGAAGTTTGAACCTCCAAATTTCCCTCACAACTACCCCCTGATACCAGCATACGCTTTTCAGCACTAAGCAAAACTAAGTAATACATGCTCAATATCATTTAGGGTGGTATGCTGTCCGGTCACTGAGTAGCCCACACTGCTCAGTGCTACCAAATGATTTACTAACTGGGTTTCTAACGAACGCAATAACGTCTTACATATTATAGGATCCTAAATTTTTATTTATTTTCAGATGTTAGTAAAATAATAAAAAACATAAAATAAAAACGAACACAGATTTTCATTAAGCATTTTTAGAGATCAGTTCAATCCTGGTCGTAAAACAATTTATTCTCATTATTACCATATTAACCTTGAGACATCTGTTAATAGCATCAACATAATAAATAGTCAATAAAAATCTACGGTCGTTTTAGGTGCATCACCAAAAAACTATTATTCACTACTAGCATACGAGAAAGGTTTGAAATAAAGTCAACTCAACAAAATTAGGTCAAACATTTCTCAATGTAATCTGAATTTTTTAAAATTTTATAGCTTCAGTTAAAACGAAGGAACAGAGAGGCTATAATGACTTAAAATTAATACACGAAAATTTAACACGGCTGGCATTCCAAAAGCGCAAATATATAAAATAAAAATAAACCAAATGCACTTATAAAAGAAACCAAAACCACCAAGATTTTTAATTTTAAAACTGTGTTAACGCAAAAACATGGCAGGAGGAAATTTTTGTAGAACAACGCAAAATGACCTTTCCATTTTCATTTTCCAAGTTTTGAGGAATACAAAATTGTCTACTCTAAGATAGCCCAACCAAAATTTACGAAAATTGACAGATAACAATTTCAAACTGAGCCCTGATGTCGAGATGAAGCATATTTCTCTAATTTTAATCTATACCTACATAAAAAAAGTCTTCATCTACCAGGATTTGAACCATCCTATAATGAGTGTTTATAATTTGAAAATTTTGATTCTTCAGTTTGGATTCTGTACTTTGGTAGGTAACGGGCTAGGATTTTTTTTTCAGAAAAAGTGAGCGATACATCATTGGTTATGTTTTTTAAGAAGCGGATTTTAAATTTGGGCTAATGCCCATTTTTGGATTGAACAACTAAGCCCTTTCTGACCCAATAATGGTTGGTTAGGCAAATTTTCTATGTTTATTCAGTGAAACATCGTATGATAGCCTACTTATCAGCAAATATTTCTCACCCAACAATTGATAAATATACGAGAATATATGTATTTGCCCTCTTGGATACCACATTCATAATTTTATTTGTGCTTTTGGTAGGGTTTTCATTTTTTTTAAAATGTCAATTGTGCATTTCACTGGCACCGATTAACACATTAGGTTTTTTTTATTTACCATGAAAAGGATAGCAACTTCTAACATCAACCATGTTTGTTTTAATCTCTTAAAATTGAGCTGTGTCAGCCACGAGCCTCAGGGCCAAAAAAAGTCTGAAAATCAACCTGGCAAATAAAATTCACAATAATGTTACCTACTTGTTTACTTTTAGAAACTCTAAATCTGACTATGAATACGATCCCGGTCTGACGCAATATCATGTTTCTCCTTACAATTAAGTGTTATCACATCCCTCTGCAAATAATATCCAAGAATTGATTCAAATTAAAAATTTAATTTTCAACTCTCCTTTCTTACTCTCTCGCTTTTGCTTCCACTCAACTCTTGTTTTCTCACGCTCTCGCATCTGCAAATATCCTGCTCTCACTCGCTCACGGTCTTATTTAACTAATAAATTTCATTGCTTTACTGGGATTTGAATTAGCAACCTTTAGATTGTTAGTCCTGGTCTTACAAAACTGCGCCAGTACTTACCCAAAAAATTGTCATCGTATTTTCATTTATTAGTGAACAGTAGTTACATGCATATATAATGTCATTTAAAGTATCGTAATACTGGTATATCAATATGTTTGTACATCAATATGTTTGTATATCAATATGTTTGTGTGTCAATATGTTAGTATATCGAAATGTTCAAATATCGATGTGTAGTAAATATGCGGGTTTATATGTTTTATATTTTAGCAGTTGGCGAGGTGGGGTGGGTTGGCGTTTTTGAAAAAAAAAAGAAAGTAAACGAGGGTTTGGGGACAAAGCTACTATAATCGATATTAAAATTACTGAACAAATAATTTTCAGATTTTTTTTGAAGAGTTGAGATTCAAAATGTGCTCAGCTGCGACCTCTTAAACTGAATCAATTCTTGGATATCATTCACAGAAGGATGAGATAAATGGTATTGCAAAACCTGATACTGGCAATCTGACACCAGCTCACCAGGAGTTAAGATCAAGAGTTGTGCTCACTTTGATATAAATAAAAATGTAACCTTCACAGTAGAACATATCTCTTCAGCTGGTAAATGTATAAGAATAGCCAGTATAGGGTAGTCTTCAAATTTTGGATGCTAATTCTCTTCAATGCTAGGATATATTCTTGTTTGACATATCAAATTCAAGAGAAGACTCCAAAGAATAAAATAAGAGTAAGAAGGGAAATTTCAGTCATTAGAAGCTGAGAAACTGAGGAAAAAGAAGAAAAGAACTCTAGCGCAGTAAGCCTCCCTAAAAAAAGTAAGTTTTAGAGAGAAAAAATTATGAATTTTGATGGTCACATTAATTGTCTGTAAGTTTATATGCGTCAATGGTATGATTGAATGAAATGTGTTAACTGCTGACAAAATATTAGACAATGTGAAATATAAAAGCATTATTTCTTGAAAAAATGAAAAATAAATTAAGATGATAAAGTATGGTACATCATCATATAATTTAACATAAAACCAATGAAATATAATAAAGTTATGAAATAAAAAAAAAGAAAATACGAACATGGGGTTAATTTTTATAAAAAGAAAAGTTCATGCAAATTAGAAAAAAAAAGAAAAAGAACTTTACCGAAAGTACCATCAGGTCGATCCGCATCAAAATTGGTAGCATGCTACAATAAATTTTAATGAATATTTATTTCAAATTTCATACATATGGTTCCAAAATTCCGCATATTATGACCAATATAAAAACAAAAATAGCGGTGGTACCGGAAGTAATGCCATCCGATCCGCGGCAAAATTGGAAGCGTACTACAAAGAATCAAAATAAATATTTATTTCAGATTTTGTGGCTGTTGGTGCAAAATTGAGCATTTTATAGCCAAAATAAAAACAAAAATGGCACTACCGGAAGTACCGTTAAGCCAATCCGCACTAAAATCAACAGATGTGGTCCTTGGCTCATTAAAAATGTTTGTATCAAATTTCATGATTATCGAACAAAAATTGCGACATGTATCGTGGAATGACAAACGTACCCACCCACAGCCCTGGGGGCTAATACCGCACCAAGCGTAATAAGTAGATCTTCTAAAGAAAACCTACTTTACAACATTTGTTTCAAATTTCGAAACTACACAGTTTGAAGCCATTAAAAACAAAAATTGACTTGAAAGAAATACCATCCTGTCGATCTACGCGAAAACTGGTATAGGGTTAAAATCAATTATAATAAATATTCGTTCAAAATTAAGAATTTTATAGCCAAACTAAAAACGAAAAGAAATATCTTTATCGGAAGTACCGTCCAGTCAATCCGCAACAAAACTGATAGTATGCTACAATAAATTATAATAAATATTTGTTTCAAATTTCGCACATATTGTTCCAAAATTGCGCATATAAAAATAAAAAAAACAGCGATACCGGAAGTACCCTTCGGTCGATCCACGCCAAAATTGGTAGCGTACTATAATAAATTATGATAAATTATTGTTCCTAGTTTTGTGGCTATTGATGAAAAATTGAGCATTTTATATCTAAAATAAAAACCAAAAGTGTGGTATCGGAAGAATTATCCGGCCAATCCGCATGAAAATCAATAGATTTTATTTTTTGGCTTAGTATAAATGTATATCCAAATTTCGCGATCATTCGATGAAAATTGCGACCTGCACCGTAGGAACAAGAAATGAACTTATATATAAATATATATATAAATTTTAATTATTGGTGCCAAATTTTTCCTGAAATCATGATTCGAAAAATGTACCCACCTGTAACCTGGAGGCTAATACCGCACCAAGCATAATAAGTAGATTTTCTAAATAAAACCTACTTAATTATCTGTGATGTCCACTTATATTTACTTATTAGTACTTATTCTCACAAATTCCATGTTTTCGAGCCTTATCATTAGTTATCTTTAGTGTTAAGTTTACAAATTAATAAAAAATTTAATCATCTTCTTCAGTTTTTTCAGTTTCTAAAGGCTCAATCTTGTTGTTCTTGGTCTCATCTCAAATTCCTTTTTAGTCTCCTCTTTCATTTGATATGCCCAACAAGAATCCATCTTATCAGTGAAGAAAATTACGACCAAAAATTCAAAGACTCCTCTATGCTGGATATGATTTACTTTTCATCAGTTAAACAGATGACACCATCATTTAGTTGCCCCTTGAAAATGAGCACTCCTCTAGCATCTTAACACCTGCACTAGCTCACACCTCCTCTCGAAAAAAGGCAGGATGCAAAATTGGTGTTACCCAACACTTTCAACACTTTCGTGGGCGAATAAAACAGCTACACTACAAACACCAAGACAGCACCATATCAATTAAAACAAACCTATGATTCGAATCTTTCAGTTTTGAGGGTGAGCACATAAGGACCTACCGGAAACCTTTTCATGAATTTACGCATCTAAAGGTCAATTCAAAATAACCTGAAACGGGAGATTTCCAAAAATAGCCTAAAAAATTTTTAGAACTTCATAGTTTAGGTACTGTTCCAATTTTGAGAAAAAAATAACAGAACACAAGGGCGATGGTAAATTTGAAGTGAAACTTTTATACGGAAATTATACATGGGTAGTAAAAGTGTTTCGCTGCATACTGGGCGATAAAAACTGCGTTACACAAATGAAGAAAAAGCGAAGAAAAACACAACGGAGAGGGTAGGGAGGGAGGAATGTAATTTTTCCTCGTTGATGAACTGAATTTCGGAGAAGAGAGCCATGGTCTCTTTTTCTTTATTACCTTCGCAAAAGTTTCACTTCAACCGCGTGTCTCAGCGCACCCTCACGTTTTTTTTGTTTGTTTGTTTCTATGAGTTCCGTCGGCTTAAAATGTACAGAAAATCATTGAACTGTTCGCGTATTGGGGTTAATTATCGAAAGTTTAAGCAAGCAAATTTAAACAGGCGTCAACGGATTCCAAATCATCAGTTTTTTAATCGCAGAAACGGCACGAAACAGAGCAACGCAAGGTTTTCGTCGACATTCTCAATCCACTTTTTCCCAAATTTGTCGCTCAAACAGTCATCGACAATTTCCAATAAATTTAAAAATGAATTTCTTTCTCAAACGAAACATCACAGAAGACTTCCACTACCAAAAAAAAATTAAATAAAGAAGAAAAAAGGAGCTTAAAAAATTAGACGACACTCACTTTCACCCAACTTTCCCTTCTCATTTTTTTTTCTTCTTTTCCAACAACGGTCGCATTATGAAACTGTCTTTTTTCTTTCTCTTCTACCAACTTCCTAATGTTAACAACACACGAACTCCGTTTTTTCAAAACAACAAATTAATTTTTTTTTTCATGTCCTCTTTTACGGAGATCGTTAACAAAAAATATAGACTTCATAAACAAAAGGTCAAAAAAAAAAAAATTTAAAAAAATACTACTCAAGCGACTGCGCAAATCCGTCGAACTTTTCGCAATGACAATGTTTTTTTCTACGATTTTGTTCTCCTGTATGATACTTTTCCTGAACGTCTGGAAGTATAATTTACATCCGTTTAGCGACTTACAATGGAATGAAACAGTCCAAACAATACAGATAATAATCAATGTATACGAATATGGTTTTTTTGAATTAACTTCTGACCTACTAAAACGTAAGCTATAATTAAAATAAGATAAAGCGTATTTACTCTTACGGCTAGGCACAGCTTCAGCTGATGAACCAAAAATGACTGTCGTAATTTTTACTAATCACAAAGAAAGAAAAAAAAAAAAAAAAAAAAAAAAAAAAAAAAAAAAAAAAAAAAAAAACAGATAGAGAAGGATGAAGAGAAGAGAAAGAAAAAACAAAAGGAAAATAAGGATATAACCCACGCACGAACAAACAATACGTTTTCCAAAACCAGCTTCCAAGCCAGCTGAAAAGAATTTTCACAATGGCGACGTCGAAAACGCCACAACGTTCATTCGATACGATAACGACTACTTTCTTTATGGCCACAATGACGCCATTCTTGGCGACTGCATTCTTTTTCGAGCTTTTTTTTTTACCCTTTACCAAGCTCGTAGCACGTTCAGCTACCCCTGCTAACCAGAGCCCTAAGACATTTTCCCGGTAACATTTATCAAATACCAAGCGGAGAGAGCGAGAAAGAGGAAAAAAAGGGTGGTTTGAACGAAAGGCGAGGAAGGTAGTAAAGCTCATGCAATTCACATAAGCGAACAGAAGTTGGGCTGAAGTTTCGAAATTTTCCTACCGTCTCCTAATCCCATCGACGAGGCAAATAACCTTTAGTCGGGGAGAGGGGGGGGACACTAGAAAATTAAGATGATTCACAGGCAGCAAAACATTCCGAATATCGTTGTTCAACCTTCACAACAGCAGTTACAAGCGACGACAAGTGATACGTGTACTTCAAATTCCGTGTAAAATTACACATCTCGAGTCTCAAATTTATCTTCATTCTTGACTCATCAGATCGAGTGTCCGACCGGAGGAAAAACTAGCCAAATTTATTTTAAATTAAAATTATAGTGGATTTTCAAATATTGGGATTGTTTTTTTCCCAGAAGTTTGTAATCTTCTTTGAAAACCACCTCATCACTTGCCAATCATTCAACATCTGTACGCCCCTCTAGCCTACCATTACATTTCGAATTTCCCCCGCCACAGCTTCGTGATATCGCACTAATTTCGTTCGATAATTGCCGACAATTTGTCGGCTTCTTGGAAAAATTTACCAAGTCCACTCTGTTTCAAACGTGCGTTTTTTATATCAAAAAATGGGAAATAAAATACTCTTTCAACCGGTAGTACTCAATAAAGCCAAACTGAATTAGTCAGCTGCTATCACCAAGTCCCAAAAACGACTCTGTTTTGGCTGGTAAAAATAGGTAAGTACATACCACGTAATTGAATGTGATTCTTTATGGACTTGGTGAGGTTTCTTCAACTCTTAACTAAAAACTTGATTTATCAGATCAAACTGAAATTATTTCATTTTTGTCCCCTTGAACAATTTGAAAAACGTGACTTGGTGAATTCTTCGATGAAGCCAACGCTCTCATAATCATGTTCAACATCCAGTAGCATCCTTTAGAATCAATCTCACACCCCCACTATCCCTAATCTCAAGACTTCGATTTCATCGACCAAAGAATTGGACAGTATCTATAAAGGCCACACAAAAACGAAGAATATCACCTGTGGGGGGATATCGATACAATTTTACAAGGCCCAAAATAACAAAAAAATCCACAAAAAGGTCACTTGGTAATCTGAAAACCAAAAACAGAAGTCACTATTTTCAATTTTTACAACAGCAAGTTAATTTTCACAACAGCTTGGACCAACCAAAACAGGGAAATGTCACAACTCCCACTCCCTCACTGTGTAACCCCTGAGTGTCGTGTCAACATATCCTAAACAATAATATATTCAAATCACATTTAGTTTCAATGGACGAATTAATTCTGCTTATTTTTCCTCTGTTCTATTCTCCAAAGTAGATTATTTTGATGCTAGTAGAAACTTTCATTACACTTATTAGCTACTGCCTACTGGTATGTTCGACAGGGCAAAAAGTGCAACACTATAAATTTTTCCCAAAAATTGTTCTACATGGAGAAGTGTGGTACAAATACTTTGTTGTAGCTGTTCGACATACCTGGTTAAAAAAACAAACTGATCATTTTAAAATTGCTTGGTGGGTGGGTAGGTTTTTTTTAGAAAAAGTAAGTTATTTTACAAAATATGATGATAAATAAAAGGATGCATAATGATTTACCACAAATTTTAATAAATTAGTTCCTTGAAGATGAAAATGTAATTAACTGTTGAAACCTCGAGCTTAATATGAACTTAATATCGTTGAAATTATATCAATAATTTATTGCAGGAATTGAGAATCGCTACCTTTTTGGAGTTTTTGGATTTTGCACTAAATGATAAACATTTTATTAAAATCATCATTATTTTCCTACTTCTTGTTGTTTTTTTCTTCCTTCTTTTTCTTCAGTTAGTTCTATGTTTTGTTTTTCATCTATGAAACTGGTGATGCATACTAATTGACTGGTTCGACTAATCGATCACCTCGAATAATCAACTAATCAATTTTTCGCTAATAGATTCATTTTTGCAAAATCAATCGATTAATCAGTTAATCGAATATTATTTAGATCTGGACAAAAATCACAAACTTTTTATAGAAGAAATAGAAGAAACATATGAGGAAAATCCTTGATGGCTATTGGCATTGCAGAATAAACATTTTCTATTCTACTTAAAAATTAATGCGAGGTGAAAAAATTAAGTTTGCAGGTTGACGTGAAAAATGGTAAAATGGATTACTTGAAATAATCGATTGATCGAACGATTTTCAATTAATCGCACATCACTATGTGAAGCAAAAACTCCATTGCAACATTGTTTAAGGATGTGTTTCATTTTGTTTCATTTAGTTGAATTTCTGAAATTTACCACAATGTTAGTTATTTTTTGTTTCCGTTTCCATCATTTTGTGGTTTCTGTTTCCATCATGTTCCCTGATTTAAAAAAAATTTCTCATTCAGTTTCCATTTTGGGTTCTATTTCCATTAAAAAATTTTTCATTCATTTAAAATTTTCTAAATTTTATTCAAATATTGTTATTTTTTCACATTTTTTCTCCCAAACGAAAAATTAATCAGACTGGAAATGGATACAATTTATCATTCGGTCTCCATTATATTGCCATTATTATTCTTGAAACTAATTGGTTAACTGTTTCCAATTTGGTTTCCATTTCAGAATTTTAGTGTTTCCGTTTATTTCGGTTTCTAGTGCAAAAAAATATTGTTTGTATTTCCCAAAAATTAGGTTCCCATTTCTATTTCTCAATTCCTGATTAATTGACATCATTGATTTGAGTTTCCACTTCACAAACCATTACTCAAACAGAATTTTGGAGATATCTCGAAAACCAAACATGTGATTGAACGAAAATTATGCCAAGACATGGACATAAATGTTTGCTAAAGATTTTGTGAAACCTTCGTTAAAATCATATAACTGGTTCAGGAGATATCGCTGAATGGTACTTGAAAAAAGCACACCATGTAAAGTAATTTTTCACTAACAGAATTAGAAAATTCTATATCATTCGATGCAAGACAACACTTGACCCCAAAAAAATTACAACCCTTGAACCTCTTCCAACGTTTTACTCCTTTTAAAATTTATTTTCTTCATAACCACACGGATCATGGCTGTAATCCATTTCAATAGAGTAGGTATATTTCTTCACACTGTTCAAAGGCAAAACAATGGAAAAAGTTTCCCAATACTGAAGCTTTTTAAGTAGGTAGGTTTTCTATGAAAATGTACTGATGAATTTCGATACGCTATTACCTCCCAGGGGTGAAGGTAGTACCTTTTTCGTTTCATTATCCTACGAAAATGTTGACACCTACCAAAAACTTGAATTCATATGATAATTATATATTCAATATTCTTGTTACCATGAGACAGGTCGCAATTTTGGTCCGATAGGCACGAAATTTGGTACGAATACTAGTAATTGGCCAAAAATCTGACCTATTGATTTTGGTGCGTAAGTATCATCCGGACGGTACTTCCGGTACCGCTATTTTTGTTTTTATATTTATCATAAAATGCGGAATTTTGGAACCATATGTACGCAATTTGAAAGAAACATTCATTAAAATTTATTGTAGCATGCTACCAATTTTGGTGCGGATCGATTGGACGGTAATTTCGGTAAAGCTTTTTTTCCCTATTTTTTTAAATTTTCATGAACTTTTCTTTTTATAAAAATTAATCACATGCTCATGTTTCCTTTTTTTATTTCTTAACTTCATTATATTTCATTGCTTTTATTTTAAAATATATGATGATGACCATACTTTATCATCTTAATTTATTTTTCATTTTTTCAAGAAAAAATGCATTTACATTTTACATTGTCTAATATTTTGTCAGCAGTTAACACATTTCATACAATCATAACATACAATTAACGCATATAAACTTACAGACAAAGTAACCATTAAAATTCATATTTCTTTCTCTCGAAACGAACTTTTTCTAGCCAGGCTTGCTGCTCTAGTTTTTTTTTTTTTTTTTTTTTTTAAATTAGATTCTGAATGCTTGATTTAACTCTCCCGATTTAAGAAATGAATATCATGGTCAGAAAAACAATAAAAAAAAAAACAACTCAAGCTGCGGGTTTATACAATGTGCCATCATGGATATATATATATGGCATGAAAATTTTACCCGTTTTGGCGAAAAATATCACAACATGAGAAATACAGAAAATACCTACGTAGAAAAATCAAGATTTAATTGAAGGATTAAATTCATATTTGTAACGTGATTGATTTAAAGGAGCTGAAACAGGTATTCAAAAAATTAACTTGTATTTATTTTTTTAAGATAAAATTCGCATACCTATCAAGCAGTAAAAGTAATCGTGAGCCAAACATACCTATTCATCAATTTTTTCCCTTTCCATAAAAAAGGACTATAGATTTTATGAAAGTAAAGTTTAGAGTATTTAGACATTCTGCGATACTGATACTCGGATAACCAAGTAAATTATAAATAACGAAGTAAGCTAGGACTAGAAGACATGAACTGAAAACTCCAATACACATTTCACTTTTCGTTGATAACAAATGGAAGTTAACTAATTAGCGGATTGTGAATATCTGGATGGGGCTATGTCTAAGTCTAAATAAAATTCCAGTGGGTCTAATAGAAAACACTACCAAACATTTTCCGCAACTATTGAAAAAATAATGAGAATCCATTTTATAGTTACTTTTAGTTTTAACATCCACAAGTATCCAGAGTATTGCATCTCCACTACTTTTAAACCATAATATACGTTTATTTGAAACAAATGTAAAACATAATTAGGTAAAATATTTAATACTTACGGGAATTTATCAAATATTATGTTCTAAGCAAATACATTAGTACATGGTGGATAAGTTTAATCACATCTGACAAACCGAAAAATAGAAGGAGAAAATGAGAAGAAAAACATACACCATAAAAATTAAGAGGTAGATGCAGTGCTATCGCTCTCTTGATTAATTAATGTGTCACACCGAACAGGTACTAAACCGACAAGAAACACTAGTACCAAATTTGAAAATTCACTTATCAGTAATAGAATTAAAATAGAACAAAATTGAGATTTCGATCTTCAAAGTCCAAAAATTTTACAACAGGTTTTGAGAAAACTCAACAGAATTAATATGACTTGAAACAATTCTGACAAAGTTCACCAAATGAGCAATTCATCGATTACAAATTTGAATTACGATTTTCGAGTCGATTTATAATTTAAATAGTAACAAAATAACAATGAAATAAATACGTATAGGTAAACTCCGGCTGCCAAGTGCAAACCCACAAGGCCACACACACACACACATATACACGTCTTAAACCGTGCTCTTGCTAGGCTCTTGCTCTTGCACCGTGCTTGCGCTTCCACAAGTTGGATGATTGCCATGAGAAGTTAATTGTCTAGGTACGGTTCGGTTGAATTCGAACATTTTCAATAGCCGTGTTTATTTACCAAAAATAACGAAAAGGGTTAACACTGAAAGAAGATATTGTGCTACTTTTGCTTAAACTCAGTCCTTCAATTGGTTCATTTATCTTGAAAGAGCGGAATAGCACCTGTTGGTTTCGACCCAGTGTGGCAAATAAAACAAACCCGCTGAGGTTGTTATCCCCTCTCCCTTGAACCAAAGAAATCTTTGACTAATTTTCGCACTATAAAGTTAAAGCTTGAAAAGAATAGAAATATGCTGTGTTACCCGAATCTTTGATTCTAGTTCTTTTATTTGAAGAGATAGCTTCTTTTTTAACGTGAATGAATTTTAGGAGAGGCTTCAAGAAATACAATGAGCTAAATTATATAAAGAACAAGAAGTTTCAGCGATTAGTATTTTGTAGTCAAAATAATTGAAGAAGATGAGATCATATATCAAATCAGTTGAATTTAATGTTATTAGCAAAGTTTTCCCTAAAGACAACTAATGACATGTCTCAAAAACAATGAACCAAGAAAATGAGTGGTTATAATAGTTGTCTTTAGGACAACGTTTACTGATTACATTAAATTAAGCTAATTTGATGGCCAATTTCATCTTTTTCAAATTTCTCACCCTCTAAATTATGATTCACATTTGGGGAGTTTTCATGCTACTAGCTGGATACTTAGGGGTACTATTCTGATAACAGTTAAAGTTGAAGTGAGGTTTACTTCCAAGGAAAGAAACAAATTAGTTTGAAAAGCTATAATGCACTAAACGGAAATATACTTTACAAGTTTGAGGAAGATGAACAATCTCCCTCCATAACAAGATTAAAGTTTGAGTGGGAAATGAGTTTGTTATTCCTTCAAAACAAAACTAAGAAAAATTAAAGAAAAACAAACTTACCTAAGATTTACATCATTTATAAAATACACTATCACCTCTACTTTAGTTTGATAAAAATCCACCAGATATCAGCCACTTGGATGGAAACTCCAAATAGTCTGACCAGAGTCCAACAATAAATGAATCTGTGAGGATAATATTTGTTGTTCAGTCACCTCTTCACTACATTCATACATTAGCCACCTATGAGTGATGAATGGTAAACATAATTCGATTCATACTTTCATATCTGTGGTTGTTTGTTTCACCTGTGGTATTCTACCCAGGCTTTTGTATATCTATTTTGGCATAATGGCCGTGTTATGTGTTTATTGGGCATTAAACCTTTAAAACGAGAACAACGTTTTTTTTTTCTTGAACTTATAAAATTAGTCTCTCAAATGAAAGGTCCTTGTTGTTATTAATAGCTTTTTTTAACAATCTCAACAATATTTAACCGAAAATCGTATTTTCAAGTAATAACAGAAATGGATTCAATTGAACAACATTTAATAGACGAAAAACTAACGGACAAAATACATTTGAAATTGTGAGTGGAGAAACAACAAATTGTTGGGGTACAATTCCCACACAACCTCATAATATAACTTTATGTATTCACAACGTTACCTAAACTGTAAGAGAATACTTAATATAATTTTAAGCTTCGCCATGTGGCAGCACTGATTCCTGGCTGGGGAATAATTTGTTAAACAAAACTTCTAGTCTTCTACTAACTTTTTAGGACTGTGCATCAGATTTTAAAAACATTCGACGAGAGGTACAAAAGTTGTACCCAAGTAACTTACATTAATGCTAAACAGGCTTTCCAAAAATTAAAATATGATAGTAGGGGAAATATGAGAAAATATTTAGATCTCTTTTCTAGATCTGCTCAATGCATTAGAGATTGAAGAAAAACTTTAGAAAAGTAGGAAGAAACTGAGCAACTGTTAATTTCGTTAAATATGGACTTTGATATAACAAGACTCGAATTTAATACTTCGAATCAGGACCAAAAAACTATTGAAACATTACATGCGATGCTCATAGAAAGATCTGATAGATTATATGACAAAAAAATGACAAATTTTAATAATAATAATGAAAGGAACTATAATTATCCACCAAATAATAATAAAAATTTTAGATATCAACCTGGTGGAAATTATAATAAATTTAATAATAATAATAATTATAATCCTGATCAAGGAAAAACATATAATAATAAAAATCAATTTGTGAATATGCTTGCAAATAGCAATATTAATTATAATAAAACACAATATAATATGAACGAAAATAATAAATCTTTACCAAATCCTGATAAAATTGTGACTTGTTTCAAATGTCAAGGTAAAGGGCATTTAGTCAATGTCTGTCCGTCGAAAAAAGAGGAATTGAAAGCCCAAAATAATAATAGTGCTGATGGTCCGGCACAAAATACTAGATACGGAAGTAATAATAATCACAACAATAATAATAATAGTCAGAATAAAAATAAAAAAGACAGTGAAGTCCAATGGTCTATGATGTTGCGCCATAAGGATTCTGATAGCAGCATGATTAGACAGGATAGGAATTTAATAAATATTTTAACAAATAGGAATCAATACAGGGATTTACCTACTGATTATATCAATTTAAGTAAAAAAATTATGTTAGACGGTGGTGCTGTTGCACACGTAATTTTGGATCTGTCCAAATTACGGAATCCAGTTATGTTGGAGAAACCGTTGGAATTAGAGTGTGCCATACAGGATGTTTTGTTAGTTGCCACTCATATAGGTAACATGTATATTAGAGTAGAAAATTCAGATAAAAAACAACAAGTCATATGTTTAAAAAATGTCCATTTTGTACCTTCATTGAACATCGACTTATTATTGGGCATTAAGATAACCGAGAATAGAGCTTTAGGGATTGATCAAAATTTTTCCACATCAAATATATATATGTACATGGTACTAATGAGGTGCTATTCACGGCTCCCAAAATGAAAGGAGTCTACATGGACAATTACGAATTAGCCAATGACGAAATAATTCCCAAATCATATAACCACTCAGATTATCTTGACAAAATATGTCCTTATTATAATAATTCTAAGAAAATGAGGAGGTCGAAATAGAGAATGAAGTTGGTATTAGTGATAAAGATAGAGACGACCCCAATAATAAAACAAAATTCCAAAAAAGAAAAAAATTTAGAGAATATATAAAAAAAAAGAAATAATAATAACAATAATAAAACAAACATAGAAGAAAAAAGGGATGAAGAGTTGAAAGAAAATGAGAGAGATGATATAGGATCCAAAATAATAAATAGTAATTATAATGAAAACACGATAATAAATAACCAACAGGATTCAGAAGAGAGAGCGATGCAATCGATAATAAATAAAAAATTGATATGGCATAGGTGTCTTGGCCACTTATCAGGAATAAACCTTAGAATACTTTGTAAGATCTCAAGAGGAATTCCTTCTGGAATTAACTTTTGTGATGACGAGTTCCAGCTTTGTGAGACTTGTATGAAGGCCAATTCTAGGCATCTTGGTCATAATGGAACTCGCACATGACCAAATAGGAAGCTTGAGATAGTCTGATTGGATACTATGGGCCCATTTTCACCTGGTATATTTAGTGAAAAATATGTGTTGATCTTTGTAGATCATATGACTAAATATACATTTGTCATTCCTATTGAAAAAAAATCGATGGTCTTTCATAAATTTAAAAAACTTTATCTCAAATTAAAATCAAAGTTTCCGGACTGTCTGATTGCAACTTTGCATTGTGACAATGCCCGTGAATACTTTGACACACAGATGAAATAATTTTGTGATGAAAACGGTGTGATGTTGGATCCAGTAGTACCATACCCGCCCGAATTAAATGCGACTGCCAAAAGCAGAATCAAACTATTATGTCCCATGTCAGAGCGATGCTTTTCGATGCTAATTTAGACGTTAGTTTCTGGTCTCTTGCTGTTGTTGAAGCTGTTTATACTATAAACAGAAGCCCAACTAGGGCAAATAAAAATAATTTAACTCCATTTGAATTGTTTTACTGTCATAAACCAGACATTTCAAATCTGAAAGTCTTTGGTGCAATTGCTCACCGACACATTCCTATCGAGATAAGACAACAACAAGCCACAAAGAATAAAAGAAAATCAATTAAAAGCGAACATCCAAAATTGACACAATGATCAGAAAAAGGCATTTTTGTTGGTTATACAACAGGCTACTGCATTAGGGATCCAATTAATAATAAATCTCATGTCACATGCGATGTTAGATTCGATGAGACTAAAAATATAATAGAATTAAATAAAGATAATAATAATAAAATAGATAATCTGGTCATTGAATATGAAAACGACCCTGAAGAAACTCCGGTTCTGTTAAATATAATTAACACGAGGAGTAGCCAATATATTGAGGACTGCATCCCTCAGACTTTTGAAGAAGTCGACATTAATCCTTTTTGTGACCAATGGCTTTCTGCAATACAAGATGAATTAAAATCCTTAGCTGAAATGGGTGTCTGGGAAATCGTCCCAAAACCGAAAAATATCAGATACGTCGACACAAAATGGTGTTTTACGACAAAACCTAATAATTCATGTATTCACATACCAAAGGCTAGATTGGTAGCCAGAAGGTTTAAGGATCTGACAAATTATTCGCTGTCTCAAACATATGCTCCAGTAGTCCAATATTGGTTAATCCGTTGAATACTATCCACTGCCAATAAATATAATTTAAACTTACTCCAGTTTGATATAAAAACTGCGTTTTTAAATTCACAATAATAAAATATCCATTATATATTACTTTACTCAAGGGTCGCCAATTAGGCGAAAACCAATGTTTAAAATTAATTAAATCAATCTACCAACTTAAAACGTCTTCTAAGAGTTGGTATGATTTATTGAACTCGATAGTAGTTCAAGCTGGTTTCACCCAGTCAAAAATCGATTGTTGCTTATATATAAAGCAAGATAGCACATGCGCTATGGCCTTTCTAATTGTCTATGTAGACGACATGCTACTTGCTAGTAACAATGACAACTGGACCAATAATTTAATATCAGTTTTTGAAACATATTTCACTGTTAAAATAGAACATGACCCAAAATTTTTTGTAGGTTTTGAAATTAACCATGACATTATACATAAAACCATAACATTAACACAATTTAGATATATATATATAAAATACTTCAGAAATTTAAAATGACTGAAGCTAAACCCATATCCACACCTATGGAAACGGGATTAAAGATAAATAAACCTAAAAATTGCACGGATGATACCAAATATAGGGCGATGATTGGAAATCTGCTATATGTTGCGAGACTGACGAGACCAGACATCGTATTCTCAGTTAATTATTTCTCTCGTTTTCAGTCTGCTTTGACTCCCAAAATTAAAAATTAGGTTCGGAGAATTATCAGGTACTTAAAGTCCACTCGGGACTATGCCCTGGTATTTCATTCTGACAAAACACAAATAAAAGCTTTCGTCGACGCATCATATGCCCCTGATGTCGAAGACGTACCTATAGATATAAATTATTTGGAGAGAGGGCACTCCATTTCCATTTATAAGATTTTCGTTTGCAGTGACTTACTGAACTGGGCTGTTCATCGGCAAAGGACAGTTGCAGACTTGTCTACTGCAGCTGAACTTATTGCATTACATGATGCACTTGACAATATCATAGTAGTCTGGAGATTAGTGGAGAGCATTTTTTCTCTAACCGAACCCATGCAGGTGTTTGAGGATAATATCTCAGCATCACAGATTGCATCAGGGGGCAGCCAGAAGCGATCCAGGTCTCTCATGATTAAGTGTTATACCTTGTTAGAGGCTTTTCAACAAAAAATCATTACTTTCAATGATATTTGTACATCTGAGCAATTGGCGGATGTTCTTACAAAAGCCCTTGATTGGAAAACCCATGAAATTTTAATTTCTGAGATACTCGGCCTAAGTCAACTTTTTGGATAATTTTTTTATTTTAAGCCTTCAAAATTTCTGATGGTTTGGGATTGAACTGCAGATGGATGCCGGTCTTCTAACATCTGTTGTAAACTGTACGGTTCAAAATGTCGTTACACACAATTATTTCTAAGTTTCATTAGGTTCCCCGTAGCTGCTCTGCCTCTCTTATTGGTATTCAGTATCCCTTTATCTTTCCATTGATTACAACAATAGTCTGTATCCTACTACTCAATCCTCCTCCCACACAAATAATAATTATAATATATATTTTTTAATTTTTAAGATGAATATATTTAGATTCTCTCCGACCATATCACGGTAAGAACGCCGATATTGATGAATAACCAACTTTATATTATATATATTTAAATAAATAAATGTGCATACCATAATAAATTGAAATTACTTACGCGTACACATTACTAGTCTACCTCCCGATTGTTATTTCATTTTTTATATATTTATATGTGAACTGTTCAAATTGACGACCATTATACATATATGTAATTGTTACTTACTAATAACGTTTTGTTATATAACACTATATGTTCCATTTTTTATTTTTTTGTGATTCACCTACATGTTTACCATCTTTTAATTCATTTTTTTTTTTAAATAAACACATTCGGCGGAGTGTAATTGTGGGGAGATGTTGGGATATGATTCCCACACAACCTCATAATATAACTTTATGTATTTACAACATTACCTAAACTGTAAGAGAATACTTAATATAATTTTATGCTTCCCCATGTGGCAGCACTGATTCCTGGCTGGAGAATAATTCGTTGAACAAAACTTCTAGTCTTCTGCTAACTTTTTTTACCTTATCAAAATACATTCGTGACAGTTCATTTTGTGTCTTTCATTTTTCAATCCGATCTTCAAATTCATTCCAACACAAATTCCTTACTACGACGTAACAATGTGTGTAAGAGTATGAATACGAATATTGTATGTTAAGAGTTCAGTGTTGCCAGGTAATGATCGAGATATGTAAGAGTTACACGGACTGCGTTCAACAGAATCAAACGAATGAGTAAATGATGGAAGAATCCTGCCCACACTTGATTATGGCGGGTATGCATACTTGTAGGAACCTTTTTTCTTGCCTATTTAAAAAAAAAGTTCTTTTCATTCAATTTGAGTCGTGACGCATGCGCATCGATATGGGCTCCTTAACAAATTACATTTTGTGGCACATAGACAAAAGTGTCATTCTAAAGGTTTTTAACTTTTTCCCTTTACGGTTTTTTCGGGCTCCTTTACGATTAAAGAATACCTTTTGCCATAATTCATGTTTTGATGTCCGTTCTTAACCGATAGGGTATGACAAATATGGAAATTTAAAAAAATCTGTCACGCTGAATTCTATGTTAAAGTTTGGTGTATGTATTTGATTAATTTGTGGATATGACTGAGAATAATAGTGAATTCACCCAAGAATCCGAAGTCGGCAGCACGGCTGGTGACAATTCTGTCGTGAAAAAAGCTGATCGTTCTGCAGAAGACTCAGTTTCTGAAGTCCGTCTCAGTTATGTAAGCTCAGTTATTGTAATTGCATTTCCTTCTTCACAAACTTGATTTCTTCTGACTAGTGTTTATTTTCTTTTTTGGTCTTTGTCAAGTGTTTATTTCGGAAGTCGCGTGTGTCACTTCTTTCAATGATAGTGTCCTAATGTGTTTGAAAAGTGGTCTCTTTTGATGGAGTAATATTTTCAAACACCATTTTGTTGGAAAGTATAAATTCTGCACTCTCAATGAGAATATTGCTCTAGTTTCTTTTTCTCATTCATGCGCGATGAAACGCCCGTACATATTACAATTGTCACCTACCCGGGAAAGGTTATTGTGACTGCCAGCTTGAAATATTTTATTATGTTTTTCTCGAATTCACCGGTCTTCGGATCACTGATTCATCGTTGTCTGATGTATTGTGTTTTGAAGTAATATCTATTACTTATGTGAAAACGACATTCCTTCTGCTCTTAAGTCTTTCATGGGCAGTATCCTTATCACTCTTGAGTATGATCTATAGTCCCTAATTACTTTTTGTTTTCAAATTTCATTTATTTTTTCTTTATGAACCTAACACTTATAATTTTAGTTAGCACTATGTTTTACTGGAAATTTTAAGTAGTAATTTGATTCTTATATAACTTTACTGTAAATGTACTACAATATTTTTCTTCTTTGCAGAGTGAGAGACCCAGTAATTTTGAGAGTGAAAGTTGCACTACTGTAATGAAGAACGGAAGTGATTCTCAGTAAGATATCATCGTGTGAATGTACCTTTGTATTTTTTGCTTTCGAAACGCCTGTTGATTGATTTTTGTATTTCATGATTTTAGGTTATCCAACTTGGGCTGTGAAACTGAACTACCCTCTTTGCAAGATCATTGGCTGAAATTGAGTACATTTTTCCGCAAAGTGTACCACTCAGTCTTAGATGGCGAAAAACCACCTAACGAATATGAATATCATGTCAATATTGTTCAAGAGTAAGCTTGATGCCGTTTATTTATTTCTAGTTAAGTATTTTCTGTGCTATATTCTTGATTTTTATGTAGACTTGTTGCTAGTGATCCGCATCAGTTGTTTGCTAGATTGGAAATGGACTTACAAGAATTTGTTATCGAAGTGAAATTAAGACAGTTGGAACTTCTTAACTGTGTTCATACGCTTGAAGGACCTCAACTATTCATTTTTTGTGAGTTTATTATTCGCGACTTTGTCTTTACGTACTCTAAACTCAAGATTAAAAATGTTTACGGAACGCATCGGTTGCAGGTTTAATTGAGAGTTACAATAAACTCTTGTACGCCGCCAGTACCTTGTCCCCTTTGCTGTTTCAATTGGAGCAGGAGCATTTGACAAAAGTTGATATATCATGGAAAGGCCTCAATCAACATTTGTTTCATAAACTAGTTTTCTCTGATCCAAAAATTCAGAAAGTGATACCGCTATGTATTTCAAGAGTACGTTGTTGTTTTTAACAAATTTTCTGGTATTTCAGTTGTATTTTCTTTGGACATTTTTTGCACAATCAATTATTATATTTTTTACAGTTGAGAACAATGAATTCCAAACTTTCGAATTTCAATAAAAAATTAATTCGACATTTTTTAAGTTTTGATAGTGAAATGATTCAAATTGGAGCCAAATGGCGTGAAGCTGAATCCTCAATTATAAAATATCAGTATGTTCTACTCTTATTTTCTACTAATGGGATGTACCCACTGACTTAGAGTTTTAGTAATTTAAAATTATTTCATGTTACTAGCCAAGAAAACTCGATGTTAGATGCTAAACAACGAATGATGAAAGTTAATTGGGAACTGATTAAGACGCAGTCGAAGGTCTTTCACGAAGAGTTGAAGTCATCAGGGTAATTTTTTCATCCAGAATTGCGTTGAACAGTATTTTAATTAACATGAAATTTGACATCCCAATGATTTTTCAGATTGTCATCCCATGTTGGCTCTGATATTCTTAGTAATGGGTACTTTATGAACACCATTAATGACGACATTGCAAATTTATTCGATTGTGATGACAGTGTGTCTATTGAAAACAAAGCAGTGCAGTTTCAGACTTTGATGTGAGTTTTTATTTATGCATTTGTTTGTTATCCAGTACAATATTTTTGAAAAATTTATTATATGAACCTTTTAGGGATACTATTGAAACAATGAACATCGATTTTGATGAACAAGAAGTTTGTGAATCTTGTCATTTGGATGCGTCAAGGTGCCTTGGTAGTTCGGTGAGAAACCCGTTTCAAATGTTTTAATATCATCATTGACTATTCTCAATAATTTATTCTTATTACGTCGCAGATTTCTTTAAATTTTGAATCAAGTAGTGAAGCGAAAATTGATGAATGTCCGGACGCTTTGTGTGAATTATTAGAAGAAGGTAGTCGAATGAACAATCTATTGATACTTAAATTTTACTATCCCAGTGTTAGTCTGTTTATGCTTTCTTTTCTTTTTTGTTCATATTAAAGATATGGAAATTCTTGCTTATTTGAACGCCGAAGGGAGAAAGATGTATTCACATCTGCATAAATTTAAAGCTCAACAGACGATGAATGGCGGAGAAAATTCTTGTTTAGAGGTAATATATTTTTCATTTGTTTTAAAATATGTCTGTTAATGTTGAGAGCTAGTTAATAGTTTTCTAAATCTTACAAACAGCGGCAAATGCTATTTAAATAACAATTAAAAAAGTTTGAGATCATCAGTTAGCGGTTTTGTTCAATTATATCTATTTTCGATTTGTCTAATTTAAATTTCCGAACTGCAAGAATTCTGTAAGCGCCAAAGTGTGAAGCTAAAATCCTGTCTCTGGCCATCCCCACTGTTGAAATTGTCATAAATTTTGTCTTGTGTTTCCTTATTTATCAAATTAACTTTTTTCTCTCCTCAGTCGTTGGAATCATCTACAAGAGATGCATTCAAAGAATGCTTACTGCTTTCGGAATCATCTCCGAAAGAACAAGATGTCCTGTCTTCAACGATTTCTTCTGTACCACCAACTGATTTAAATAAGACTGCCTTACGTAGACAAGTTATTCAGCAACAACGGCAGCAGCAGCAAAAGAAATTAATGCAGATGATGCAGTCGTCACCACAAAAAGATATTCAACATAAAATACAAAAACAACTTCAAGATCAACAGATTTTAATGCACCAGCAACGAAAGATAGAAGAACTGCAGACCCATCTTTTACAGCAGCATCCTATTCATATGGATAAAGATATGCAGAAAAAAATGCATTTACAAATGCAGCAGTGTCTAATTTTGAAACATAAACAGATGGAAGAAAAGTTTCACCAACAAGTACAGCAGCACATGCAGCAACACCAAGAAAAACCGACAAACCCCGCTCCGTCCACCATTCAGAATAAAACTGCGAAAGGTGCGTATTTTTTCAACTTGAAATTATCTTAGCTTTTGAATTATGGAGTTGTATTTTAATTCTTAAACTTTTGAATTCCAGATTCATCTTGTTATCAGACTCCTAACCATAAGTGTTCTACTTCTGTGGCTCCTGTTATTACTGCTTCTGATTCAGTTTTGAAAACGAGTAATAATGTTGTAACATCTGGAACTCGAATACCACCCACAAAAAATGTAACAACTAATGTAAACCCTGCAATCAATGTTACGCATAAAAACAGCACTACTCAGACTACACTGTCATCTATCGATGGTAATTGTGTAGATGTACTTGTTATTTGTTCATTTTTAAAGATGACTGAAATAACTTCGTATTTCGTGTTTATAGGTCAGAATCGTTCTCACCATCACCCTCTTCCTGATGTCGTCAAATCTGCATCTTACGTGTGTCCAAAACATAGCGATGGAAACAAACCAAATGTGCATAATCGTAAGTGACCCTGGATTATATTAACTGCGAAAAATCACAGAATTTTACACACTCATCTTATTTTAGATGGAGATACTGAATATTTTACGGATAATTCGAGTGATGATGATTATAGCTCAGAAAGATCTAATTCTCCTCAACGTCATTGCGACTGTTGTTATTGTGAAGTATTTGGTGTAAGTTACTGGACTTCGTTATTTTTCCATGCTATTTTCAAACTGTGTTGCTTTGTTAGTCGTTTAAGTGTGAAGAGTCCTGAAATAATTTTAAAAATGAATTTTATCAAGCCGCAGAGTGCACCAGTAAGACGTAACTATCAAGAAACTCGGGAACGGTTGCGATCCATATTGAATAAGAAAAAGGCCAAATCGAATGCTGCAGCTGTTGTTAATGACGGAAAATCTATTTTGAATGAACCCGTAGTTGGTGCCAGTGTTGCTTCTGCTCCTCGTGGTTGTTATATTATATCTTTTTCGTTATTATTAGGTGTTGAGACTACTTTTGATGTTATTTTTTACTTTCTTAGCGGCTAGTCAAGGAGCTAGTAAAACAAAGAAAGAAGATAGCACTCGTGATAAAAAGTCGAATCCGCCGCCCGAGTATAAAGGTGACAAATCAATTGAAGAAATTCTAGATTTTATTGAAGGAAATAAAAGTAGAAACGTAAAAAGAAATGCCAAAAAAATGCGAAGAAAGCAGAGACAGGTTTGTGTTGATTTTATTGTTTTAGAATATGAAAATGCTTTCTTAAAATTGAACAATAATTATTTTGCTTTGTGTTTGGTATCTGACAAATGAGAAATGAGTTATATAAACAGGTAGAAGTTTCGAGAATGAATATTTAATTTTTTTCATCGTGGTGGCAACAAAATTTAGGTTCCGCGATCTTATTCGAGGTTAAAAATTACACAGAAAGTGTGCGTACCTTAATTTTAAATAGTAGTTTTCGTGAAAAATCGGGTTAAAAATTAAAGTTTGGTGGAAATTGTTCGCTATGGTTTTGTCTGGTAAAAGAAAGCGGGTGGGCTAGGGTTGAATACTCGAAAAGATGAATTAATGTTGCCTACGCTGTAGAGAGCCTAAGAAAACTAAGATATTTAAAACCCAATTGTTCTTCAAAAGTTTCGAGTTTTTGGGAGACGTTAAGGTTTACCTTTTTTTGTGTATTTTTTCCTTCCAAATGAGATGGTAGAACTCATTTTTCGGTTCTACAAAGAGTTAGGAATATACGGCTATTGAAAATGTGAGTACATTAACTCCCACTCCCCTTAATTTGCGTAAATCTGTCAATGCCAAGTGAAAATGAAAACTTGAATACTCACTCCCCTATGCCAAATGCGTTCATTTTTTTTAATTTCTGGGAATGTTGTGGCAGATTTTTGATTTCCTCATCACATTGGAGGGGAAAACTTATAACTCCGAAAGAAAACATTAACCAGCTTTTTTTTTTTTTTTTTGACAACTTGTTTGTTCTTTGAATCAGTGAAATTGATCCTGTAAGTTATGCTATCCTATTTAAGTGTGGAGAAAATTGCTTTGTTCACTAATTTTTGATAGTCTACTACATTAGTTTTTTTGTGTATCCCATAGTTAGAAGAAGAAGAACGTCGGCGTAAAGAAGAAGAGGAAGCAGAACGTTTGAGACTTGAAGAATTGCGTCGTAAGGAGGAGGAAGAGAAACGTCGGCAAGAAGAAGAACGACGCAAACAAGAACTGTTAAAAGAACAAAATCGTAAAAAGAATAAGAAAAAAGGTGCTAAATCCACGGCAAATCAGTCTAATGCGAAATCGTCGCAATTGATTTCGAATCAAGTAGTTAAAAAAAGTAAGAACCAAAATAATATGGTCAACGAGCGATTAAAATTAATGCCGAATCAAAAAATAAATCGAGAACAAACGAGTCAGAAACAAGCTGTTAATCAACATTCACAAAAGCAAAATAGCGTATCACTGAAGAAACAGAATATTTCGAAGCAAGAAACGTCGAGACATCAGCAGCAACAGAATCAGCAAAATTATCAAAAAGGCAATGACAAGCAAAAACAAACTCAGCTGACTCAGCCGTCGAAAAAAAATACTCAGAAGAAAGGAACGGCCTCTCAGAATCAAGCTCAAAATGGTGGAACCGAGACAAAAGATCCGAATCAACCGCAAATGGTCACGATTAAAAGAGTTATGCAGCCAAATAGCAATGAACCAACCGTTACCATTACTCTTCGAGGGCCTACTCCGAAGGATGATAAAGTATTATATACGTTGACTAACGGACAAAGTACGTTATCATATCATTTTGTCTCATCTCAGAATTGATTTTGTTACGATTTTTATGGAATCTTTTAATTTTCTATTCTTGCAGTGTGCCAAGTTAAAGAGGACAAAAATAGGAAGCAGGCAACAAGCACCAACAACGCTAGTAGTACCAAAAACGCCAAACCTAACACCATTAAGCCGAACAGTAATACGCCCACTACCAACGTTCGTGTAATGCCCTCGAAAAACATCACTAATTTTAATAAGAACTGCACTATTGTGGGAAACGGCGTTAACAGTATTACCGAACGCATGGAAAGGTTGAAGTTGGGCACTCTGCCAGTTTCTTCGGAGCCACCGAAGCGAACGAACGTGCCATCTGCTTCGGCACCTGCTGAACTAACCACTCCTACTGCTATACAAATAAATCAGGCTGTTAATCAGTTATCCTCTCGACCCACATTCCCGAATAATTTCGATTTAGAAAATATCAAATTACCACCTGGTATTACGATAACGAAAGTGGATCCAGCGACTGTACAACGGAAACCAATTCAGGTGAGTAACATCACATTTCCAAAGCTGGAAACTTCATCTCAGTAGTAATCCTCTAAAATTTGAAAGACCGAAAGCAAAGCCTAGAAATTCCTTATTTTTTATTATACTACCGCGACGAACAAATTACCGCGTTTTTTCAGTGTTGAGGTCGTCGTATTGTGAGAAGTCAGATACACACGTGTGGGTATCAGTGTGAATGTCTTGCGTTTCACCCAACATTTCACAATTATTAGAGCGAATTTAAAAAAATCTATTTTGTTGCTGTTTCAGTCAATGATTCATGTATTAAACTCAATCCTCGTATTTTGCATTACTTACTTGTTTTGATTCATATTTGTCTTTATAAAGAAATTTTTTTAGAAATGCGGAAAGATCACAGAACAATTTATTGATCTTAATTGAAAACTTGACCAGGGCAAAATTCTGACTGCCTAGAGATTTGAATTCTCATCTCTCATCCAAATTTCAGTATGTCGTCTGCGAAATTACTCGAATAGTTGAGATTACGTGTAGTTTCTCCTCGAAAAATTGTAAGGAAAACACTTTCTTTTTCATCATTTGTATAGCAGTTTGCGCCCTTAAAAACAAACGTTTCTATTTTCCTCATATGCTTAATTTAAGTACATACAAACATTTGTAAAAACACCAACATGATTATATTAGTTGAATGATTCAATTTTCTTAATTTAAAATACCAAAAAGTAAAATTTTAGTGAATGTGTTTTTGTTCTGAAAATTTTTTATCATCTTCGATTATTGTGTTAAAATTTCAGGTTAAACAGCAGCCACCCCCATCTGGGCCCCAAACTCACATGCGTCAAAATATTATGTCCGCTGTACCTAGTTCGTCAAATGTGATCGTGGTTGACACTGTTGATCAGAACAATTATTACCAGTCAGGTAAATATCAGCAGACATGTTAGAAGTAAAATATGAACATATCGATAGAGAAACCGAAAATCACATCGTTGTTGAAGAACATGGGAGACAAGGTTAGAGGTCATATGGAGGATGCCTAAATGTGTCGAGGAAGAGAGAATATTCGATAATTATTAGTCGTCATCTCAGAGTCTACCAGTATATTATATTTATACGTCCTAACACTCAACCTATCGATGTCCTTGTATTCTCGATATCGAACTCTCTATGCGTTATAGTTAGTAAAGATAGAATACATCTTACGTTTCAGAAGTTTTACATATTGGTAGAAAATATCCGTAATTCCAAGTCCGATCGATGAATCAACCAGTGTATCAGAACCTAATCCAAAAATAAATGAGTCATAACTATAGATATCAGAATCGAAAGTTTTACTTTTTATTTATTTTTATTTAAAAGAATGTGTTCGAGCTCATTGCGGCATTCGTAGTATGATCAGTAAGGCTGTGAATTTTATGCTCTAAAAAAAGTAAAATATACCCTTAAAATATGCTTTTATTTTTCCAAAATATGCCCTAAATATTCCCTAAAACTGGCAAATATGCCAAAATATTCTCTATCATTATGGGGCTCATTTTGAAGGGAAAATCAAAACAAACTTGAAATAGCATGCAGATATCAGTCATTCACTTGATAATTCGAAAGAAGAGAAACATTTTGGAATTTTTTTTTTATTCTTCCAACATTCTTACATTAGTTGATAGTTATAATTAAATTAAAATGGATTACATCCGATAATTAAGTGTTTTCGCAGGTTTTCAAAATGAAAACTTTTTTTCAAATCTGTATATATATGATTATAATGATTTCACATCCTTCTCTCTACGAATCAAGTACACAAGGAGGGGTTGGTGGAACACATGGGCAAAAGTAAGGATAAAAGTACTACATTCCACACTGTGGAGTGATGGAATGAGGAGCGCCCTCTGTCCAGAACAATTTATCCTATTAAGGAAAAAAAAAGTACCACAATAGTCAAAATCAAAACTGTCAAAAGTATAAAAATTACAAAAGAATAAATTAAAAAAGAGATTTCAGATTTAAGTCGAAGAAATATGGTAATATTTTCTAAAAACGGTAAAACCAGTAAAATATTCCCTAAATATGCTCTTAAAAACCTAAATTATGCAAATATATGCTTTTTACCCTAAATATGCCAAAATATGCCACATCAAATAGGTGTCATTTTACTGAAAATTTCATAATTCGCAAAGAAAACTTCGATATGCCACAACTGCTCTGCTACAAAAAAATATGCTAAAGCATAAAATTCGCAGCCCTAGTGATTAGTGTTAGGCGAGAAAATTTTCTGTTCCCATTCCCGTCCCGGGAATTTTATGTTTTGTTCCCAGATCAAAACCTCCTGAGAATTCGCAGCTTCATATGTTTTGGTGTTTTTGTGCATGAATGAAGGCCCTGGTCTGGCCCATGCATCATATTGAAAGACTGGTTGAAATTTGACAAAAATTGCGTAATTGACACAGGTATCAAAGCACCATATTAATTGCTTCGATGCCCGAAATATTCCCGTTTACAATACAACAGTCCCAAAGTACCATGCACAACTGTTGACTGTCAATTTTCTCAAACTCGGAATAGTCAAAATATGCGGTATGAGGGTGTTATATCCATTTTTACCCAGAATTCCCAATTAGATTCCCATTCACCAAAAATGTGAGAATTCCCGGCCAAAAGTTTCGTTGTCGGGAATCGGTCAACTTTGAGTGTGTTCGACAAAAACGGATTGAATATCTAACATACCAAAAGTTAGATACTAATTTGTGCTTCTTTCTTGCCCTTATCTTAAAATTCCAACTTCATCGACGGCTTAAAAATAAATAAAAAGACGAATTATCGTGTTGCCAGCAATTTGTTTCCACGTAACTTGTTTCGTACAATTACTATACGTGTAGAAAAACGGACGAGGTGACGAACTCAAATTGATTTCGAATATTTTCCGCTATATTTCTGCCAAGTTGGAGAGTAGTCATCGAATGTTAAAGACGCTTATATCGAGATGGTGACCGCTGTCTTGATATGCATAAATAAAGGTGAACAAATTAAATATTAGTGAAAAAACTAATAACGCGTAGTGTACCAACAATGTGGATAGCTTTGACTCCTCAATGTGGAGCAAAAAGTAACAAATTATTGCGAATGGGTGATTTGATTCGAAAAAATTCAGAGGACGCCCTCGGTTATCCAATTAATATAGGATGTGTTGTCCGCATGTAATGCTGCACAAACCCTTCTCAGTTTATTTTGTGGAATTCAAGGAGGGGGGACTTGAAATATAAATTTTTCTTCAATATAAAGATGGAATGATTACTGAAGAGCGTAGGCCTATCATGAAATATTTGTCATAGCGCCCATTGTCTACAGCGTTAATTTTCAGTGAGTTATTCAATGTTCTTAAATTTTGCGACAGATCCGTGTTTACATTTTTATGTGGGTTTTCGAAGGAAATCTGTGTATTAAAATATTGATCTGGCATTGAAACTCTGGGTCCGTGGTAGCTTTGTTTTTCGTCTCATGATCACTGGAAACTTTTTGCGCTATTAGCTGAAATTCAGAAACATATATGTTACATACCAAATGCGATATTTTACTATCTTGAGATGGTACGAAGCATTTTGTACAAATTCCGAAATTTCGAACTTGGTATAAGTTTCATTGTACCATCCTGAGAGAGCTCAGGTATTTGGTACAAAATTGTATTTTTGATCAACTTTGTACAAGATAAGTTATACCGGGTCCGAAATGATCATTTTTCATAACAATTTTTGCAGAAGATAGCTTAATTAGACAGTGGCAGACCAAGACCATCTTTTTCTTTTTTTTGGGCGGGGGGAGAAATGATGAAAAATTTTATAGCGTTGAGATTTTTTTCTTTTTTTTACTCTTCAAAAAATTTTTAACTGTTTTTATCTAGATTCTGTGGTCGTACTTTCATTTTTTCTCTTAAACTTTTAACTTTTTGTCTCTTTTTTAGCATTTGGGGAAAATTTCCACATTTCCCCGTAGATTTGCCACTGGTCATTAAATAGAAAGGATAGTTAGATAAGGAAAAATATTTTTTATTTGCTTTTGACTCTTCGTTTTTTTTTTTTAATTGTTTAGTTTGGTGAAGTGTGGAATTTGAACTTAGTAGTTTTGAGTTTTCACTTCTAAGAACTGATGCTAAAATTATGAAGTCAAATTAATAACTAACTTTCAAACAAAGCTGGTCCTGAATGGAAATTCTTGATGAAAATTTCCGTACTCAATGAAAGATTTCAGTTATTTGAGTTTTTACTTCTCTGATTTGACACGGACACAAAAATCATTAAATCAAACTGAGAATTATCTTTGAAAAGAACAGATTTGGAACTGAAACTTTCGAATTTACAGCCCTTAAAATAGAGCTTTCAAAGCGAAACTTGACAGAAACCATCAAAGTAATGTGGCATTTATTTAGGTTCAAAATTTTGTGAAAATCCGTCGGACAGGAAGGGTGTGATCCTGCGACAAAAAAAAAAAAGAAAGAAAATTCAATTTATAATCGGCACTTAAGAGATTTGAATAATAAAATAAATAATTTCGTGAAAAAAAGTAATGCATTAAGTCTGTTCTTTCAGAAAAAGAAATGTGAACTCAGTTCAAGAACGGTACAGAAAAAGTGCGGACAAAATTATCAGTTCTTCAATGACTAAAAAAACACTTATATCACAAATTTCTACCAGACTTTATTGTCAGATTACGGAGCTATCACACTTTTTGTTGAGCAATTTTTATGTTTCATTTGAAATTTCATTCTCTTCTGAAGTAATACTTTCATGAATGTGAATTGACTGTCAATTTGGGAACCTAAGGCGGCATTTTTCGCTAAAACAACTGATAAATTATATCCTCACTACCTGGTTCCTTCTTTTTGTTCTTTCAAAACTTGCTTGCAGAAGAGGTGTTAATTTTTTTCTCGAAAACGTAGAAAAAAATTGTATTTGAAACTTATATCACCCACATGGAACAATTCATGGATACACAATATACCGCTGAATTCTGCTAAAAAAATATATGAACGTACGCTTTCATTACTCCGCGTGTATAACGGTATAAAAGAGAGATAGCATAATTTTATTATACTACAGTCATGTTAAATTGAAGCTGGTGTTCCTTTTTAACACGTTCGTTAGCGTTCCGCTGCACAGTTGAAGATATTGAAGTGCATTTTCCTTTCAGAATATTATATTAAATTTAGTGATTAGAACTTTGATATCAATGAAAGCCAAACGCAGTGATAGCTTTTTCTGTACTTTTTCTGCCCTTCCTTAATTCCATTTAGTGTAGAAAGTGTATGCACCGTCTACACTTTTTCCTGAACCGAGTTTACCCCATTTTCAAAAGAACACTAGTTCTTTGCACTAATGTCCCAAAAGACTTGGTACATAACATATATTCACATTCCTACGGAACGCGGTACAGGTCGCAATGTTTATCCGATAGTTTTGAAATTTCGTACAATTATTCGTATGTTGACAAGGAGGAACCGTACTGTCTTTGGTCCAGATTGGCGGAATGGTACGTCCAGTTCGTTCAATTATGGTGCATTTTTGGGGCTTTAATGGTTATAAAGTGTGTAATTTTCGTGCAGTGGGCCCGAAATTCGGTACAGACATTGAATACATTATATTCTAATGTTCTGCAAAATTTGGTTTCACTCGGCTTAGAGGTTCATGCGTGGAAGTAATTTAAAAAAATTTTCAACTATTGCTAAGACGAGTAGATAATTCTAGAGGAAGCAAAAAAGCTGTGTGGAGAGCAGGCCTGCTGTTATTTTATTTGATAAGCATTCATTTGATAACTTGTACGCGTACTTTATAATTCTCAATACAATTTTATTCGTTATGAATCGTTTTTAACTCTTTAATTGTATTTATTTATTTATTTATTTATTTATTTATTTATTTATTTATTTATTTATTTATTAAGATTTTTTTGTTCTTCTTTGCGCTAGAGTTTTATGAATAAAATTTGCTCGTGCGTAATATTTACGTCTCATTTTTTGTATGTCCTTTTCGGAAATAGGAGAACAGGATTCGGCGGATAGAAAAAAGAAACGGAGAAAGCGTAGAAAGAACAAAGATGCGAACGGTGGCGATGGTCCGGTTTCAGCGATGCCGTACGGTGCTCATAATGGCGCTCTTCCGTCTCGCATGGGTCCATTTGGCAGCGGTATGTTCGGCAATCCGTTTATAAACGCCGCAGGGTTCGGAAACGTGACGCCGCAGCAGCCGGCTGCCATCATTCAGATGAACGGATCGATGGTAACCATTCGGAATCCAGCCATGCATCGAGCTTACGGCGGAGCCCAAATGGAATACCAAGACGGCACCAAAATGAAGAAGCAGAATCTAGATGGTGAGGCCCATACATATTGGGGAAATCATTAATTAATTACCCTAATTTGGTCTCTGCTTTTTTTCTTACTCTCTCTCTCTTTTCTCCTGGCTTTTTTAATTTCGTGACGTCGGTTTTCTTCTTCTCCCTTTAGTCTTTTTTTTTTTTTTTTTTTGTCCAAATAGAAAATTGTATTTCATTTATTACTCCTTAACGTAAATTCGAAACATTCGAAGAAAGTGTAACAACTTAACTGTGATATTTTCTATTCGTTTTAGGTCATTTGAGACCGGTTTAAGTTTAAACTTCACATCATTTATGTTCGAACTTATTTTCGTTTTTTTGTTTGTTTTTGTTTTTTTTTTCCTTTTTTCATATTTGTCTTGAAAAAAGATAATGAATAATGTAAATTTAATTAATTCGTCACGTAACTTTATTTATTTTTATCAAGATTTACAACGATGTTTCGCGCATTGGCACAGAACATTTCTTCGACCAATAGAATTCATATTGTTGATCAGTTTTCGTATCGTGATGTTCATTAAAAGTGTTTTTTATGTTCTCGTACCAAGTCTTCCTTTTCAAATGCTTCGTTCCTGTCCTTTTCCCTAACATAGCAAATTGTGGAGGGTACCCGCATTTTTCAACTAACCAATTAGCTTGTATATTATTGTTATTTGTTGAGAAATACTGTGAATGATAATTAAATGTAGGTTGATTAAATTAAGAAAGTCTTACTACCCGTACTGGTGGAGGCCTCATAGAACACAACTCATTTTGTTATTCTTAATGGGGAAAGAGATGTTCTGAGCGATTGTAAATTTTTGGACATCTAATTGAAGGAGAAAGTTGGGCAAGCTAATCATCTTTTGCTATTGTATTTATTCGATCGAATGTTCCGAAAAACGCCATCCGAATTTTTTATCAGCTAAATTTATCTTTAAATCTTTCGAAATTTGTAAATTTTTCGCGAATTTCACTGGAAAAATTTTGTATTGAGAATTTCTGTTACGATTATTGTTTCAAGCTGTTAGGGGGTTTAAGTTGTAGATTTTTTCTCTCTATCTGATCATTGCTTGTTTCAAATATTGAAGAGCTTAAATTTGTTTCGATTTTACGCTTGTAAATTTCAAAGTTCTTGTCCCTCATTCAGAGTCAAGCTTTTGCAACAAGTATGAGGACGTACGAATATTACTGATCCGATTCACGTTTAAAAAACATTTTCCGTGTAAAATTATGAATATTAGCTTTGTACTGTGTTCGAAGATTTTATTTAATTTCCTAAAATTCTGAACATTGGGTGTAAGAAGTACCCATCCGTTCGTAACACCTCGTATCTAATGGCAGTTTATATCGTAAACTGTTTCGAGTTATAACGTTAAACGTAAACGCATTACAGACTTTTTGAACTTTTATTTTTAATATTCTCAGTATTTGTTCGACCTGTTTAAAACTTGATTCAATCTAAGCGAGTAATTTCTCAAGCTAAAAGAAGAAAATATTGCCTTGCTTCCAGTTCCTTGGTCGGAGATTACTACTCAAATGATTTTTCGTGTACGAGATGTTGAAAATTATGACTGGATGGGCTAAATTTTCTGTAGGTGTGAAAAAGGCTGCGATACTTCCTAAAAATTTCAAAGCCGTATTTCAACAATCCCCATTGATAGTATTCGTATTTTTGTAGTTTGGCTTTTTTTTTTTCTTTTGCCTGTAGTCGTTAACTCAACCTTTTATTATTTTTCATCGATGATCATTTTACCAAAATTTTTTACTTTCACACGTGCTTATGTTTCAAGAAAATACAAAATCAGTTGAAAAAGGTTATCCATTGTAAATACGTGTAGTAACTAATATATATTGCTTGCTACGTAGGTGATGGTTACACTTTCTTCATCAGTTAAAGTAATTTGATCGCCTCTTTTCTTCTTCTCAAAGTACAAATGGAATGGCTCAAGTTTTTTTTTTTTTTTTTTTTTCGTTACACATGGATGGTGTATCATGAGTTGTGTGGAAAATAGTGTTGTGTTAGACGAAATTTTTGATTAAAATTAAATATACATTATTTTATTTTTATCATTATTTTTAAAAAGACTCGAGAAGCTGTGATTATTTTTAAATAAAATTTAAAGTTTTGGAGCAAGAACAGTTAATTTATCTCGTTATCTTTGTCTTTACTATTTAATTAGATTTAGTTTCCACACAACTAAAATAAAATAATTGCCGATAAAGCTCTTATTATTTTTTTATTTTTTTGTAAATTTGTAAATTTTACGCAATAATTTGTGAAAACCAAAACGAAGATTTAAAGGGGGGAAAAGAATTCACACCCGTTTGTATATATATTTTGTTGATTTTCTCCTGTTCGTTTATTGATTTTGGTTTTTAGTATACTAAATATTGTCGAAATTGTATTTTTTTCTAATCATTTTTCATTGTTTTTCTTGCCTAATTTTCTGCAGTGTATTGTTAAATTATTGGTTTTAGTTTATTTTTCGTTGACACTGTGGAATCACAGTTTCTCTATCATTTTCGATTCTTATCATTTTTGCACTTTCATCTTAGATTTGCTTCAAACAATGCCATTTTATAATTAATGCTTTTGTAAATTCTAGTTATGTTTGTTTTTTTATATATATTTTTTTTTCCTTGCATTTTTGCATTAACCAATTAAACAGACATGCGCCGACACTCTTGAATGCTCTGTTGGTTTCAAGCAGTTATTCTCGATGAATAAGTACATTGATGTATCACATCAATAAACTATTTATTCGAATTCCTCGACTATGCTTTTCATTCATTTTCGATTATTGCATGCTACAGTATTGTGTAGGCCTGTCGAGAACTGTTGTGTCTTAAGAATGAACCAACGATACGAAGGTGATCACAAAAATGAAAATGAAAAAAGAGAATATAATTTTTTTTTTTTTCGTCTTCTTTTAATTAAATTATATTTATACATTTCGTTTTAGAAAAAATATCATCGCCCTCCGAAGATATTGAAAATGGTGACGTTGATGACTACGAACGTGAACTTGAAGCGTTCAAACGATTTTGTTCCCAATCTGTTCCAGCAGAAAGTAAACCGAAAGTCAACCTTAATATTGAAGATATTGTATTAAAAAAGAAAGGTCCTGTCATTGGTTGCTCTTGAACCTTCATTTCTATTAATTTTTTTTTTTTTTTTGTACTTTTACAAATCATAAGTAAGGCAATCGTTTTAGTTGAAATGTATCATTTTTTTTAATGATAGTTCCTCCGCATGCGTTTAAAAAAAGTATTGAATTCTTACGATTGCTGTCTTTATTGTACATACTCGTTGCTCTCATGTTTTTGGGGTAGATTCTCGAAAACTAATTTTAATTTTTACTCAAGGCCTATGGTATGAAAATACGAACTTGAATATAACTGATGACAGTTTCAAATTGTTATTTATATACTGTCTTTTTCTTGGTCATCGTTTTAGTTGTTAGTTTTAACTGATTCTTTTTCTTTTCTCTTTTTTTTTTTTTTACTTTTATGATTTGTAAAATTTCATTTGAGTACGTAGTATTAAAATGAATTATACTGAGTAACATCTCACGATTTAATTTCTTTTTTTTTTCCCTCTCTCTCGCTCTATCCTTTTTTATTCATTGAGAATGCGAAACCTTGACTTTCTCGTCCTTCATATTCAAAGATACCTGTGTGAGACGGGACGAATGAAAGTAAATTTTATTATCCATTCGTGTGTTGTCGTTCCGATCGAAGAATTTATGTAATTTATTATATCAAATGGTTCCCAAGTATCGCGCGTGCCGCATTTCAGTGGCCCGAAATGAAAACAGAGGTTGGAGGATAAAAGAATTCCAACCTTCCTTAGGATATTATTTTAAACTGCAAGGCTACACCGAAGATTGCAGGTCGGATTCAAATGTTCTTGGTTATACCCACTTTGGCAAAAATTTATTATCTCGCTCTTCTAAGTATATTCGCAGACCAATGGAACGAATAAAAGTTACCAATTTTTCATTTCATGTAGTACGTGGTCTTTCTTATGCATTCTCTTCTGCGCGAATTTTTATTTTTCTCGTAAAAGCGAATTTCAACTACAGATAAGTCACAGGACACATTATTTAAGATTTATCGTGATAAACTTGTTCAAAAATCGCCAAAAGTTTCACTCTTTCGTTTTTAAGTCTGATCTAGCAAATAAGTAATCTCGGACCATACACCCGGGAAAATGTCGAATTCTGAGATTCGTGATTATTTGATTTTTACTGGCAGTCCTTTCTCGAAACTCGTCTTATTTCCTTTTGATATGTTCAGTGGGTCTGCCGAAGTCGTCTGAAAGAAATGCACTTTCTTTCGGCTCTACCTGAAAAAAACTGGTTTTAGCCTATTTTATGAAATTAGACGAATGTTTCTGTTTGTAAATTAGAACTTTTCGTTTCTGTTGAAATTTTAATCCGAAAATAAGAACGTTTTACAATTTTTTAGTAACTGAATGGAAAAAAAAAAAAACCTCGCTTCAGCACTAGCCGAGTGGAGTGAAACATTTAACAACATTCAACGTGGAACACATTTTAATAGCTGTCAAATGCAACACCAGCTTCGTTAGAAAAAGAAAGTTTTTGAAAATTATAAAATTATTCACTAAAAAGTTATTATTAAATTTTGTAACTTTTAACGTAATATTACACAATTAAAAATAATCACCTTCAAAATCTAAATAAAAATTAACTTTTGGTAATAATTTCCCGCCCATTTGCACTAGAATAGCTAGTATATTGTAATCGATTATAGTTTATATTTTTTGAAAATTTCTTATTTATTAGTTCAAAATCAAGAACTTTATAGCCAAAATAAAAATGAAAATAGTGTTACCGGAAGTACCCCATAGTCGATCCGCACAAAAATTAAAAGGAATTTATAATAAATTATAAATAATTAATTTGAATTTCGTAGCTATTGGTTGAAAATTGAAAATTTTATAGCTAAAACAAAAACAAACATAGCAATACCAGAAGTACTATACTTACATTAGATCTGCAACAAAATCAATAGGGAAGGTTGTTGGGTAATATTATAGTTCATTTTAAATTTAATGGCTATCCTAAAAAAATTGCAACCTATACTGCAGTAGCAAGAAATTGGTTTTTATATATAATTATCACTATAATAAACGTACAGCCCAATTTTTTAAAACAAAATTCAACAAAAATTATTCAGACAAAATTCAAGGCGCATGTGTCAACTACAAATGTTGTGTTGTTTTCATCCAAATAATGAATTGATCAGTGTTTCCAGGCCAGTACAAGCCAAAGCGGTGCTTCAGGGCATATATATATATATAGACATATTTATAGGTACTAGCTACCCATGGTGTCAGATTTTCTTGACAAATGCCTTGAACCTTCAACCATAACCCTGAGCTAAGTCTTCACTAATATTGTTATTACATAATACCTAACAATATTAGAATAAAACATTCCCCCTTTTTTGGGCCCAATGAGAGTCTAAAAATCGATCTAATAACAAAATTAACATCAAATTCGAATACAGCGCCTCAAAAAACATGTCCGATGATATATTACACAATAAAATCTAAAACTAATAAAATTCTCCCCTTTTTGGGCCCAATGAGGGTCTGATAAAATTACCATCAAAGTCGAATTTAGCGCCTCAAAAAATATGTGCAATGTTGTTTAAGAGTATTAATTAATAAAATCTGAAAATAAAAGATTCTCTAGGGCCATGCACCACCCACACAACCACACACCTACTAACACAGACACATTTTTTCTTCTCTCCTCCACACTGAAATTTGTATCTGGGTTTGCACCGTGCCAGCCGATTTTACATTTTCATTTTTACCCCGTACTTGAAATAATAGTGATGCGTTATCATGACCATTTTTTATATCAATAATTTATTTTCGACTATTAATTTGTTTCAATACTTTTGATCGATATATCTGGATGTTTCAGAAATTTCTGCTTACTCAAATTTTACTGGTGAAAAGTGTATTTGGGTGTTTCCTTTTTTTTACGGAAGCATTGTGTAAAAATGTCAAGTTGAAAAATAAATCATATAGCATTAATTTTTCAATACCAATTTAATGTTTTTTCATTTTTTCTGCAACATTGTGAGGAGTGTGTATAGAGAATGATATGATACTGTACTGTACTATGCTACTGATATTAAGATACCTATTACTTAATTTAATTCGTTTCTATTATTTCTCTGAGCTGTTTTTGTCTCACATCTGTTCATCTAGGCATTGAACAAAAGAATATCAAACAGACCGAAATAAACTATGTAATAAAAAAAATTTCAAGCACTATTATGGCGATATTTTTATGATTTATATCCATAATTATTGTAATTTTATATTGATATCTTTCGATGTATTTTTATATCGATATATTGCAGTATACATTGTTTAGTAAACCCATCACTAGGAAATAAAAATGTGTTCCACATTAAAAATACTCTAGCACAGCATCTCACCACTTGAATATCCAGTTTGCGTACCTCATTTTACATATATTTTTTACTCCTATATTACTATACATTCTTTTTCATACCTCGTTTGTTACAATATCACATTTTACCTAAAGATACTTCTTCCGAGAACTTAAATGGAACCCTCTGTGCCATATAGTGCCTTAAATACAAATTTGCTGCTAAGTAAAATGCAAATGATATGCGGACACCCTTTGTATCAAAAATATGAAAAAGATCCTTCAAGTAACATAGGCGACTCAGTTTTCACCAGCATTTTTGATGTGTAAAAACCTTAACGCTTGGGGTCTATGGTAGGGGCTAAACAAGAATTACAATTGTCAGATCAGATTAACGTAACTGTAACTCTTATAATCATCACTCTTATTTGTGTGTGTTACATGACATGTATGTGTGTGGTTATCTGTGTGCTCAATGCTTTGCACACGCACATAACCACAATTTTATGTTTACATATCAATCCTTCATGACTATATCCCAGCGGAGCTCACACTTGTTTTTTGTTTTACATTTTTTTCAATAATTACTGAATGAATAGGCACCAAATTACCATTAAACATAATTATAAAAATTACATTTTGTAAAAATTTCAGCTCAATACCTAATTAGGCAGTTTTCTATGAATTCTAGAAAAACAAAAAATTTTTCAAGCCATCACCTGTTCCATATTTTTATTAGAAACTACTGAACTATAAGGCACCAAACTTGTCAGACTTGTGAAAATATAAGGACAAACTTTCGTAAGAATTTCAGCCCAATCCCTTTAGTAGTTTTCTCAGAGTTCGGGAATAACCTATTTTCCAGGAATTCTTTGTTCTCCAACATTCTCGAAAACTATTCAACCAATAAGCACTAAACTCCTGCTAACCTGGTCGTATGACTAATTTTTGTGAAAATTTCAGCACTGTGGCTTTTGTAATTTAGTAAAAACTGTGAACCCAAATTTTCGGTGATATACATACATACATACATACATACATACATTCAAACATACACATCATATTGTACCTACTTTTTTTTTTCATGAGACTGAAAAATTTTCATTATCCCCACTCTTAATCCTTTAGTGAGAAGCCAGCTAGCTTAAAAAGATATATTAATTGGCAAAAACAAAAGTAAAAGAAAAGAAAAATGGGAAGAGTAGGGAATATCGTAGCATCATAACGTAGATATTTTCGCAAGATCATAATCAATATTTTCATTTATTTTGATCCATGTAATCTTCATGAAAACCAGTGAACTGAATGCATTTTAATTTAATCCGCAAAAATAAAAAGCCGAAGAAAAAATAATTTTGAAAGGTTTTTGCTGTTATACGGAAAAACAGCAGAATTTGAAATTTTGCTGAAATAAGAATTTAGTGTAACTAAAATTACACAATCGAACAGGTTAGGCTTTTGCTTTACTTTTTTTTTTTAGGGGGGGGGGAAATATTGTAAGAGGGTCGATAATTGTTTTGAAGGGATGGTACCGTTTGACCAGTTCAGACTTGAACGAGTTGAGTCAAAGAATTCTCTTTAAAAAAAGTACTTATGTTAAAAATGAATCGTGTATAAAATTGTCGCGTGATGTGAAAAACCTATACAGCGGCCTCACATAAACACATGACCGAAATCAGCGATGGCGATTATAGCGTTTTAGTGGCCGCATAAAGTAACTCGTAAAATAGAAATGTGAGCAAAGCAAGTAGAACAAAAGTGTGAATAAATATAATATATATAGGTATATAAAAGCATCTCTACATTTAAATATAAATTTTTATTGAAAATTCGTTTGAAAAATTAATCCAGGATCTGCCATTGGCTTGGAATACCGCAATTTTCGACCAACATGTCACACTGGCCAACATTCTTGGATTGAGCTAAAATTATCTGCAAGTACATATACCTAAACGCTATATGGTATTAATTTCTAATTGAAAATAAGTGTATTTCTAAAGAAATCAGATCGTGAATTAGGTTTTTCAATTCGAAACTGATAATCATTTTGTTCTTCCAAAATAAATCAATTTTATCGTATTAACAAAAGCACCCAGCAATCAGTTCCTTATTCCCCTACACGTGCTCTTCCACCAAATGTAAACATACTTAAAAAAAAAAAAAAAAATTAAACGAAAATTAATTTACACGAGCACGCGCTGACAGGTTACTCGTTTTTTTTTCTAAACTACGTAAACACGAGTCAAAAATGTTTCCCACCAAAATACATATATAATCATATCCATCGTACAAAGTTCCGCAACATTATTTTCATAAGGGTAAAATGGTAAAATATATGCGGTAAGTAAGAGCTGTTTTCTGCGCTATGCCCTCCGAATGTCTGAATTCATTTATAATAATTTCCAGAAAAAAAAAGAAGCAGCGGCGAACATGCGATGCCAAATTTTCCCTCCAATTTTCCTAAAAACATTTAAACGATAAGAAACTTTGTTTTGCGTTGAACCATCATTAAGGGTAGGCAGGTCAATATAGCACTAGGTACGATTTGTAACATTTATTCCATGTCTATCATCGCGTGAGTTCAAATTTACGAATATATATATTTTTTCATCTAACGTTTTTGCGGTGAAAATATGCAATAACACGAAACATCGTTTTTTTTTTGTTCTTTTTTCCTTTGAATTTTTTTATTGCCTCGCATGAAAAATACGCGACACTAACGACGCAAAAAAACACAAAAAAAAAAAAAAAAAAAACCATCGAAGAAGCATAAGAAAAATGTAAGCTTTTTTTAATCTTTCATAATATTGTGCATCTTCATCGAATTCAGTTGTTTTGGTAAGTAATCACATCTTCATCGAATTCAGTTGTTTGGTAGGTAATTAATGTATATCTAATAGCTTTAATGAATAATTGTGCGACGGCATGTGGAGGTGGTTGAAAAATTGAATAAGAAATTCGTGTTCGTTTTTAATCTTTTCTTTTTTCATTTTTTTTTTTTTTTACATTTTTATTTTGCACAGTTCATTCAGTAATGCGATTACTGCCTAGTTCCGATCAGATAACAAACGATTTAGATGATATAAATTTGAGAATTGCGAAAATGAACGCGCGAAGAAACGCTCAAATTAATTTATTGCAAGTAAATATGCAAGCTCTTTGTTTTCATATTTTGTCAACCATAAACTTTACAACATTTCGCAAGTGCTAACAAACAGAGTACTTTCGAGATTTAACATAAAAAAAAAATGATCCGAAAATATAGTAGGCCTACTTTCTTTCGGAAATTAAAAAATTTCAAGTTCATCAAGCTACAAGTATCATCAGTGAGAAGAATAGGTGTTATAATGATTAAGTATACAATGTTCAGAATTTGAATTTTGGCACTTTTCAAATACCACAGTGAAATACTACCTGGTAAAAAATTAAAAAAAATTAATTGTATTCCCCGCAGTTAGGGCAACGAGCGAGAAATTGGAATAGAATTTATTAAAAATAATAAAAATGCTCTAAAAAGAGAAAAATAACCTTTTAAAATTTCGATGAAATAGAAAGCATTAACCTATTGTAAATTGATATTTTCCAAAAAATAGAACCATTTTCAAAAAAAGAAGCGGTACAAAAATGTGCTAAAAATAAAAAAATAACCCTATTAAAATTTTTCCAGCAGAATCTAGAGACTGGAATGATGAAAGTTGGCGCTCTTTTTCCTTTATCATGTAGGCTTACACAGTTATACGTCAATTCCAGTATTTTATGATAAAACTTGTTAAATAACGACTTCTCCTTGGATCTTGCAGGAGAAATTTTAAAACAGGAACAATATCTCTTTTTAAAGCATTTTTTTTTTTTTTAAAGTTGGTTCAATTTTTTGATGAAAAATTGTTTTTAATAATTTTTTATTTCACTTACAATACCGGTACCGTCAATTTTGCTTCAAAATGAACAGTTTTTTAAAGATGTCCAAAATTATTTCATCTATTCTCAAAAACTTTCATGGGACCACCACGGTATCAGCGTCTATCATTAAAAAAAATTTAATCAAAAAAACCAAAAAAAACAGGATAATTCGTGCTATCACGCACCATAAAAAATTAACATTATGGAGCGTGATAAAATGGAATAAGTACGATAAATAATGTAATACGATTTGTAATTTACATTGCACCAAAATTGAAAAGTAAAATACCCGAATAAAAAAATAAAATACACAATTAAAAGAAATCAAAAAAATGTAATTAATAAACAAAATGAAAATTTTCAAATAAATTCTTCATAATGACCACAGTAGCTATGGCAAAATTCCCTAAGTATCTTTGGCATGACCACCAAGGTCCCTTGATCTCAATCTATTCAGATTATTTAATGTAGGGTCACATGTCATTTATGATTTACAAATATTTGCCATATTCCATTATAGACGGACTCGGCAATGCCATAAATGGTCACCGGGCCAAAAAAAACTACACCCAATTGGAGTATGTTCAAGCTGAGTTTACTGATTGCTTACGCAATTTTGGCAGGGCTACTGATAGTCATTTCGAACAATTTATTCGAAAACGCTCATTTTATTTATTAATTACCTTATCTTGATTCCTTAACTGTGCATTTTGTTATGTTATTCATATATTATACTTTTGAATTTTTATGCTATGTAAATGACAAATTGTATTATATTTACGTTACTTATTCATTATATCATGCACCACATGTTAATTTTCTATGGTTCGTGATAACATGAATAATCCTGTATACATGTACTACACGGATCGAACTGATAACCTTTTTCTTTTGAAGTCCGTTAAAAACTAAATTTTTTGGAAGTAAAAAGTTTTAAAATATATAGGTATGTATGCAATGTAGTTCTTTACTGTTTTTTTTTTTAATTTTTTAATTTTTTTTATTTACCTATTTAATATTTTAGAATTCATAAGTTAGAAAAAATTTCCCCCCCCCAAATATATTGTTTACTCTTACTGGAAAGATGGTCAGTCTACGGGCCGTTTGATTCAAGTAATGACATTTCCTAAGGTTGTATTCAGAAAATATCATACGGAAGCCTTCGATGATTAAGTACTGGATACCCAGTAGCCCTACTTCATCAATGTTAACGAAACTTGTCATGCTTACGAAACCCGTAATTTAGCATAGATTTACTGCACTTGTGCAGTAGGTCTTTTTTCATCTGTTTTCGGAGCCGTCACAGATTCGCAATACCAACAGAATGAAAACCGACGCAAAAAGACCTTTTGCAAACGTGCAGCAAACCTATATCAACTTAGATGCCGACACGAATTTTCGTGTTTACCTGGGTATCCAATACTTAAATGATCGAAGATAAAAGAGCGGATTCCACAATTTTAGTCGAGGGTCACGAGGATATTAAATTGAAATATAATGCTCACAAGCCCAAAACATTTCATAAGCAAGGCACATAATTATCTCCTCTAGCAGCCACCCTTCGATTCATCACTCAAATTTTTATCACGGCGAATAACATAATTATAGTTTCCTCATAATCAGGTACAAGTACAAATACAATTTTTTTCTATTCCTCTACATTCTTCTGGATAGAACACAGACCTCAATAACGATGATACTATCAGCTGAACATGAAAATATTACGGTACTCCTCCATTCAAACATTCTTTTTTTGAATTACGTTCTAGGTCCATCTTTCTCAAACACTCAGTCATAACCTGAAAAAAAAAACGAATTTAAGTGCTGCATAAATATTGTATAAGACTCATGGAGTTAAAAAAACATTTAGTACAACGAAAAAATAAAAAATTATACAATAGCAAATTTTTTTTTTTTTTTTGAAAAATAATCTATCGTAATTATCGTTATCTGAATCAAAGAATTAAACATTATTCGACATTTTTTGATCATCATCGAACAATGCATGTCGTATAAATGAATAATGTAAAATTAGGTTTTTTTTTCAAACTGCGCGGCGCCGTAATTTTTGATGACGGGCAAAAAAAAAAAAAACCCCAAACAAATATTAACAGGCTTATTTAAATGAGCTTTTACAGTTTTAGGCTCTCTGAAAATATAAATCCTGGCACTCAATCAGCCTAGTCCTTACTCTAGCTCTACGTATATACCTTCTTCAAAATTTGAGTTATATTTTTCATTTTATGTTGAAAAGACATTTCTTTATACATTGAAAAACATTTTTTTTTTTCAAAACAAATGTAATTAATGAGCAATTAGGATTCAGAAAACATAACATACAACTTTCTTATACTTTTTCACAGATTTTCTCATCATTTGAAAACTTATTTTTAATTTTTTTCAACAAAACCCAGAACTAAAAAAAAAAAATTAAAACAAGTGACATGAACTTTGAAAGAATAAAATTTCAATATCACGAACAGCGGCGTAGGTATAGGATGGTTGGAGGATATATCACCTCCATTACTCCGTAAAAAAAAAACAAACAAACTAAACTTTACAATTAGTAAGACATTCAAGAAGTGGATGTGAAACCCCTAATTTTCTCATTTTCTTTCTGATTCAAATTAATTTCACTTCATCGCCAACCTTGCAAATATATAGCTGTACACATACCTTCTGAGACTTTTGTGCTTTCATTGTATAATAATATTCATGCAAATTTTTTTCTAGAAAAAACTTGCGGGCGGATCTCTACGGAGCAAATACAATCCTTGGTCTGGTGAGTATCAACGTCGATTATACCAAACTGATCATACACTGTATCCTTTCCGTACGTATCCATGGAGATCATCATCCTTAGACAGTCTTGAATTAGACAAGTACTACGATTCGCTAAATTTGGATAGCAAATCCTACTTTTACGAGCCAGAAGACGACGAATTTTCCGACAAATACAAACGCTTTGCCAAAGTACAATATCCGTCGAACACAGACCTGCTATCGAAGCTTAAAGATTTCGTTTTCGAACAAGAGCGTCAAATAACGACAGATTTACTGCGTAAAATCACAGCGGACAAAAAGTTACGTTCTAGTGATCGACTAAACCTTTTTAGACCTACCCGAGAATTAAAATCACTGAACCGAGCCGACGATACACCACTGAAAAGCACTCCTCCATTCTTGAATCCTATCAACAAGAAAGATAATTTCTACAAACGTTACAACGCTTTCATTAAAAAGATTTTGAGGCCTCTGAGAAAATCATCTCCCGTAAAATATGAACCATCGAAAATATCTCGTATACCCAGAACTACGACATTAAGTCCTATAAAAACTAATTACCTGTCCAAATCATATTTGAATGATTACTATTACCCAATACGATTCTACAGACCTTATTGGAATCGATACTATTCTTCTCCACTCTATCATCAATACCTTCATGATTACGAATATGGGCCAAAACTACAACCAGCAAGCGTTCCCCAAGATGTGGAATCTATCATTCGCAAATCAAATAATGAAAATAGAAGTTTTAGGCCGATAAAAAACAATTATGTCGCCTCTACTAGTACATACAAATATGATCCATTTGAATCAGATTCATATCTACGATCTAGTCTGCCTACTTGGAAACAATACTATTATACTCAAAAACTAAAATCAAAGCCAAGTAACGAGTGCTTTCTAGACTATTATGATCCTTACTATGATTTTTTTCCCGATAGAGCCTCTGTAGACTCTACTGATGATCTATTATCGAACGAAGAAGTCTCACCAGAAGTATCAGACGATCCAAACCTGTTAGTTGACGAGTATCGCGATGCGATATACGAAGATATTATTCAAAATCTGCGAGAAAAACAAACGAAAAAAAGTAAAAGACCGATCAGACAAACCAACAGTTCTTCATTAGGTTGTCGCGTGAATCATCGTGCGGAGAATCAACGACCAGGAATTACTTCTTTCAACAAAGATTGCAGCAAAAATTTATACCCTACATCCAATAGCTATCATGTTCCAGAAAATATTTATGATAGTATGGGAAAAATGAATTCTTCCAGAAAATATCAAACGTACGGTTACTATCCCAAAAATAATTCTACGGAAATTTCAAATGATGTGTATTTGAAAAATAACATGAAACAAAAAGAAAATTTCGATTATTTGGAGAGTAAAAGTGACCCTCATATAAATTCAATATCAGATGTGACAGGCAATGATAGTAAAAATACTTTCGATCAACCTGAAAGTTATTACAGAAAAAAGTTGGAAGATAATTTGGGGTCGAACGTAGTATCCATCAACGAAAACCCAGTAAATCAACGATCAAATGTCGTATCTCCGAGCATCTTTCATTCAAAATGCACCACTCCAGTGGACAATTCTTTTAACCGGAATTCCTTTGGAAATTTATCTTCTTCAAAAACGAAGAATACTACCTGCAGTACCGACCGTAAAGGTAGTCCCAAATGTGTGCCGGAGTGCAGTATGCCGGAGGGAAAACTCGAGAAATATCGATCAAGTATTCCGCCGACTAAAAACAGATCCCATTTTACGACATTGCACGATGAAGACAAAAGTAAATATGACCTAGAACCTAGGCGAATAAGCGAATACAACTGCAGGTCTACAGCTTCACCCACTAAGTTGGCGAATTCAGACACTGAGAATGCGGTGTTAGACAAGCATCAAAATTCTCCATTGAAAAACCAGTCGGTTAATACATTTACACCCATAACCTCTGCAATGAAATCGAGACCATCCGTACTAGATTTACATCAAATATCGAATTACCCACCAGAAAATGAAAATATGATGTCCCCTAATTCAATCACAGCAGACAACAAATTTCAGCTAGAAAATTCGTTGACTGAAAAACAGCTCCCAACCGATGAGAACCTAGCAGACAACAAATTCCAAAGACTTTCCTCCAGTAGCAGTATTGAAGCAAGAAACCGCGACATGGTGAGAGCAGACGTCATTAATAATTACCCGTTGGAACAGCCAACCCAGAGAATTTTAAATTCTCCAATTGAAAAAAAACGAACACAATTATCAACGTCTGAGACAGTCAACGATAGAAAACGGGTTGAAGAGCGTCCAAACCAACCACGAAAAGAAAGTTCCATTGATTATTCTGTTCCGCCAGAGACTTTACAACGCTCGTCAGCAGCGTCAAGAGGTAAACAATCAACCCCAACCACTGACAAAGTCACACTTTCTCGAAGAAACAGCGTCATTTCTGAAAACAATAAATCGTTTCCCAATCAGTCGGCTTCTCGAAGAAACAGCATAAAACCAGTATTACAAAGAAAGAATAGCATTATTCAACCAACCGTAACTGAAAAACGAAATTTATTATATAAAATGAATTACGATACCGAGTATGAGGGCGATAAAGAGCAGCTGGAGGTGGCAAATGAATATTCGGTCCAAACGTGTAGCATTGATGGACACAATGAGACAAATATCACTAGCCATTTATACCAGCAACCAGAAACTCTGCAACTTCAACATAAATTGAGTAGGGATGACATGTTTTTTGGCACTGACGAACAAGCACAGAAAAGTTTTGACTATATTAAACATGATGCGAATACCATTGGTGATAAACAAGCTGTCTACCAATACGAGTTGAATCCAAACCAAGTCGTAAATACTAATATCCGGGATACTTCTGTTTCTGGTACACATCCTGATACTAGTTATTACGGCGAAAATTCCATCAGTTACGACGAAAACACTGGAGATTCTTATGGAACGTATAACAATAAGAATGTAAAAGAGCTGCAGCCGTTTTACCCAGAATATAATTACGCCGAGACCAAGATATATGAAGACACGAATACACGAGAAAACTACTATCCTGAACAAACCTATCAGAGGGATCCTAATTATACTAACTTCGGCAGTTATCAAAACAGTTACCCTTCAATAGAAAGTTACCCGAACAATTACGCTGAATATTTTGATCAAAGTCAACCGGCACCTACAAATTACGTGACACAAGAGTACGCCCCTAAATCTCAACATCATTACGAACAGAAATCTCAGCGAGGGTCCTTTGATAATTACGAAGACAAGAATACACCGGTGTTTGAAAACCAAACAAGTAATGAAAGTTATTCGAGGCCATCATTTCAGCAACTTGAAGAAAATGTAACTGAGGTAGGGCTGACCACTAATCAGAGCCCCGAACGAAGCTATGAGCCTAAGGAACAAGAGCAATCATTAAATTCTATTAATGAAGAAACAGAAAAACTAGACGATAAAACTAGTGAAAGGATTAATAAAGACGCAGTAAAAGTTAAACAACAGTCTACAGAAAGTATAATAGCGGCAACAGAAACCACAAAACCAAAACGAAGTGTCGACCTTGGAAAAAGTTCTGCACCTGTAAAAGAACTTTCAAGAAGAGCGTCTCGAAGTACTCTTCTGGCGCAGTACTCTGATGATAGAAAGTTGAAAAATCAATATTCGACGGGTGAGCTACAGAAACGAACGTCGAAGCCAAAAATTGGTGAAAGTAAACTGAAAAGAACAGCCAGTACCATCAAAGGAAAACCCACTGCAGCTAAAAAATCGTAGATGAGGATTTTCATTACCAGCGATTACCGCGTACACATATCGTTTTAAATTTTTAATTTCATAGCAGTGATATATAATGAGCATATCTACACTGTAATGTTAATTCTGGAACACTATTTTCATTTTCACGAGTGAAATTTGATTAATTCCGGTGGGAATTCTTATATTTTAGTTTTACATGCATCCATTAAACTTCGTAGAATCAGTTTATTTGATATTCCATCACTTTTACTTAATACCTAACATATTGCGTTCATCGAATTATTCTTTAATGTTATTTCAAATTTCGAATTTGAAGTACCGCATCTTAGGAGCAAAAAAATGCAAAAAATTATTTTGCATACATCAGTAGCATTTGCTAAGTGGTAATAAAATATTCCCAAAAGTAATATCGAAAAAAATTCACTTCGGCTTTATGATTTTGAGCGACTGATAGAAAATTTCTCCGATTTTTATATTGGCCAGTATATAAAGAAACGAAATTGAGAAAAAAAGTGGCACTTCAAAGAAAATCATCAGTGCGTAACATTTTATTCCGGGAAAGATTTGTTTAAAATTTTGTTCTCTGAAAATGGTACATTAGGTACTGTCGAAAATATTCAACATGACATATATTTCGCATATTGCTCCCAAAATAATCTTTTTAAGAAAAAATTTAAAAGCCCTTTTTTTTTCAGTTTTGGAAAATTGTATCGATGAACAACAGAATTTTACTAACACTTTGTCTTATAATCGACCTGCAAAAATATTAATAGTAGCATTTTTAAATTTTCAAATGTGTTCTGCGTGGCGTAATGGTGAAGCAGGGTTTGACTTCATAATCGTTAAATTGTCGGTTAGAAACTAGCTACCATCGAATTTGGAACCAAAATGGCTAATTGTCTGGTTTGGTCCAAATTAGGCTACCGAATCTTCACCACCATCTCGCCCACCTGATTAATAACCCAACCGACCACCCCCAAATAGTAAATAGTCAAATGTACAACCCACAAATGAAGGTTTTTTTATTTCTCCGGTAAAACAGACATAGATCAACGGCGTTGGGGAAAAAAAAACATGGAATTTTACTTTTCCTCCTCATAAAAATATTGTTTTACAAGTTTATTTTGCCGAACTACGACTATTTCAATTTTAACATTACCAACGTAACAAAAACGTTTTCATTTTGCACATTCAAAAATTTATTTATTGTAATCTCCGCAGCTCTAATTAATCAGAGAAAATTCAATTCAAACGCTTAAATTCCTATCGTGAATGAAATGCGAAATAATGTCGATTGTTTATACGTTTAATACGGAAAAATTAAAATAATACACGTAGATTTAAGTACTAAATTAATATCACAAATAAACAGAAATCATTCAATTTGACTAATAGTAAACAGGGTAAAAAAAAAATTATTCTCAAAAAATATCATCAATCTCAATTCCCCCCACACACAAACACACACTTACACACATTAAACTACCCAATATTCGCTCATTACAACCACATAAATGCAAAAAATACGTACATTCGAAAACTAAAAATAAAATGGTTACATTAATAAATTTTCAATTTGGGAAAAAGAAAAAAAAATAAAATAAAAAAAGAAAAAAAGAAAAAAATTGTAAAGCGTCATTTGAGAACAACATTCTTGACGATTTAAATTAATAATTTTTAAAATAAATTATAAAACACACTAAAAAAAAGTCACCAAATTGCAGTCGAAACTTAGAAACTAAGACAAGAAAAAAGAAAAGAGGCGAAATTATTGTATTATTTTCGCATGAATAAGCGCCCAGCGTGATTTAAAACAATAACAATTCATAAGGAACTTAATATTTTTTTTTTTTTTTACTTTCATATAATTCTTTAAACGCGAATATTATTTCTTATTATTTTTCAACACGTACCATACGACATAATAAAAGATATAAATAAATTTTGTCATCAAAAATTCGTGTTGAAAAAATTTATAGCGTCGAACGCGAAATTTATGCAGCATTCATGTCGATCAGACTCAACTGTTATAAAAATAAAACTGTAACACCACACAGAATTTTATCGAGACCGAAATTTAATAAATCAAATTTAAAATAAATCTAACGATTTCTCAACAAAATATCGTACGTTGATTGATGTGCTACCGGTGTACATGTAATATTGTTAATATCGAATACTAAAACTAAAACGTTTGTACGAGAATTTTTCGAAAACGATTAGCGAAAAAGAGAGCACGAACGCGTTCGGACAAGAAAGACAATAATTTAAGCTTCTTCACAAATAGTGCGAAAAGTTCTACTCCTACACGTAAAATAGAAAATAAACGATAAATCCGATTCGAAAGTTCGTTTCAGGATTCGTGCCTTAAAAAACGGACGCGGAAAAAAAAATTCGACAAAAATTAATCACAAAAAGTATTCATATTATATAGAAAGAAATAGTATATATGGCTATAATTAGTACAGCCATTTAAAAACCTCGTCATTTTCCGTCTCCGCGTAGACAACAGGATTCGGAGTAGGAGGTTTTTCAATATTCACAGCCGCGCTATCTGTTAAGAATAAACATATGCAGAGATTTTTTATAGTCGTGCAATGCGGAAGTTACCAGGAGGGTACGATCAGAAACTTTTCAAATAAAATACGCAATGTTTTCGGCCAAAATATTTGAATGGAACTAGCTCGAATGTACAAATTCATTACACTGGCATTGCGTTTGAAAATTTTTCGAAGAAATCTTTACGGGAAGACCCGAGTAGGTGTTTGAAAGCTGGAGTGCCACCCGCACCAGCGCAATGAAATGAACAAAATTATTATTTCATAAAATATGAAAATTAGTGTAAAGCAAAACGGTAAAAAGAGGTTTCAGTTGTGGGGTTCCATATTTTTTTTAAACCTGAATTTTAAAAGGATGCGGACAAATTTTCTATCGGTTCACTCAAATAAGTTTTTTAGTGAGTGAAGAAAAAACAATTGAACGCTCATTCCAGAGGGAAATTTCTTTTATCAGTTTTTTGACGTGTGGAATTTGTTTAAAGGTGTTTAAAGATGAATATTCAAAAAGTTACCGAATCTTTGAGGTAAGTTAACGGCAGGGCACCCCAAAACGTGTACCATGAATCGATTTTGTTTTAAATATTACGTGAATGGTTTGATATAGGCCTAAAGTGGTACGGTACAAACATATGGTAAATAAAATTTCCTACAATAGCGTAATCATGCATTTTTTCTCTATCTCTAATAGTTTTGGAGAGATTTGCCTGTCAATATTATATTTTTTTCTTAACGAATTTTACGCTACGTCATTTGATAAACATGACCTTGTAACTTCGGAGTCTCTGATTTCATAGAAAAGTGCTCAGAAACAATATTGTGGACCATTAAATTTTAGTTCAGGTGAGTTTATTGTTTATTATTTTCAGGTTTACAACCAAACGTTTGAGAGATATTTGCAATAAACTGTAAGAGGTACACAAGTTGGGATGCCCTGCAGTTATCAAAACTTGGAGATTCATGAATGTTTCAGTATATTCATCTCCAAACATCTCTAAACAAAATTTGAAAATTTTGTAAGAATTTTGATAAATTTCAAATAGGCTCTGGATGTTGTATACAGTATACCCACATAAAATTATAGTTTTCTCAGAATTGTGGGGAAAAAAATGTTGCAAGAATTTTCAAATCTCTAGTTTTCGCATAAACTATTAATACCAAACTGCTACCAGATCTGGTGCTATGTAAAGGTGCATCCACACGAGGATGATCAGCTTGTTCTGCCTGGATAATCAGCCTGGGCAGACCAGGCGCTGACCAGCCATGGATAAAAAACTTGGAGTGTCCACACTTGTTCAGCTTTCTGTGTTCAGTTTACTGATCAGCGCAGGGAATTTAAAGCATTTTATCCTACGTAAATTCGGAAAACAGCACAACCTGAATGAAAGTGGATGATGCAACAACGTCCACACTCTTTCATCACCTTTGACAGACCGCTACCCAAATCGATCGCAGATGAATGGCTGATCGAAGCTGATCAGCTTCAATCAGCTTCACTCAGCTGATCATCTCAACGTCCACACTTCTTTCATCTTTGAATGATCATCCAGGCAGAACAAGCTGATCATCCTCGTGTGGATGCACCTTAAGGACTACCTTTCCTGGAAATTTCAAATCTATCACTTTTGTAGTTTTCTAAGAAATGTCAGCAAAAAATTTTCTCTAGCAACTCTTTCTTTCTGAGTTTTCTCGGAATATACCAAACCAATAAACATAAATCTTCTATCAAATCTGAGACGATGAGAACTATATTTCGTAAAAATTTTAGATGGATCCCTTTTATAGATTTCTCATAATCGTAAAAAAAGACCGCTTTTTTAGGAATTTGTTTTCTCCAGTTTTCTCAAAAACTAACAAACAAATAGGCACCGTTTATTTAGTTATAGTTGATTTTCCTTTTCAAAACATGACTAATGAAACTTTCAAGAAAAAAACAAAAATAAACAAACATTTTAGAGGCGGGAAGAACAAATGTACCAAATTGCCGGTCAAATTATCATTCACTTGATAAGAAAGCAACTTATAAACTCCGAGTACGGAAAATAACATCAACTGAATTCCATGGAGCAACTGGTAGAGTATGGGATTCATTAAAGAAATTCTGGATAGAAATTCAACATGGGACAATCGGCAGCTCAATGTTAATGAGTTTCTCTTAACATGAAAGGAGATTTTAGCTCAAAACTTCCACCATAAAGTCAATTTTAAACTGGTGTTCCATGAAGAATTGCTAATAAGTTCGTCACCCAGAGTGCACGAGGGTAACACCTAAGTGAATATGCGGGGAGGAGTATCCCCATTAATTTAAAGAAGCTGAAGAACGAATCTATAAATCAGAAGACGGGTCTTGAGGAAAAATTTCTGAGCGTACGAACACGATATATTGTGAACGGACCCAGCCGTACCGTACGTACCTTGAAATTGTTTATTCAGCGTCAAAATTTCTTCGTACACTTGTTCCTTCGATAATGGTTGATCCTGAGGAATATCGAAGGGTCGTCCACCGACAAAGTTCATCTCATTCGCACTTTGATTCGTGGCGTCAGCCGATATACTCGACAGGTACGTATTCAGTAACTGCGTGTCGAAATTTAAACTATCCACTGCGTTACTGTTCGTCATCTCAGTAGCCGCTCTATCGCTACCGTACATGGAGTCGTTAACGACGATCACTTCGTTTTTGTTTAGCTTCATATTATTCACGTTAACTGCGCCATTATTATCGTAAAATTCCAGATCGTTTTTATTATCCAAAAAGAATTCGTCGGTCGGAATATTTTTACAATATTCCTCCAACAGAGAATAATTCTTCGATATCGTCTCCTCGATACTCGGCATATGATTATCCAACTGCACCTTAAACTCATTCTCGCAATTGCTTTTGAACTCCATACTGCCTTGGGCACTATTCGGATCGATATAATTAATATAAGAGTTTGTTTGTATCTGCTGCGTCGGATACAGTTCTTGCATATGCGGGCCGACCGTATTGCGTATTTCGTTTTCCAAATCTTTGTACGTTTGTATCAACTGCACCGTCTCGTTTTCAGCGTAACCAGACACGTTTCCATTCTCCCGATTTAAATAAACCTCATACGGCATGCTGTCGATTATATTCGATTCGCCGGACACATTATCTGTCGGCTGAACGTCGCCGTTTTTAACGGCGCCGAAGGGTACATTGCCCATGGAAGTGAATGCGTATCCATCCGACGGAATGACCGGAAAATGATGGCCAATATCTTCGGTCTTGGTTATACATTTGTCGAACGACAACAGCGTATTTATATCGTAATTCTCATCCGATATCGATTCCTGTTTGATTTTCTTGCCCCCGATATGCTTGAAATGATCGCCCTTACGTTTCAGTTTGGTCGACAATCGAAATTTTTTCATTTCGTTTTCGTCGGCTGCTAAATTATTCAGAATTTTTGTGGAGTTACTGAGTACGCTCTTCATACGTTCCAGCTCTTCATGCGCTTTTTGCGTCAACTCGTTTCGCAGCGAGACCATGTTCTCCGGTCTGACGGCGGTCAAAACGTTACCAGTTTTATCATCTTTGAATAAATGCAATTTGGCTGGCGGCGCTCCGTAGTTTTTCACCAGCTGCAGAAAATCGGTAATCTTTTGCTTGTCGACGGGACGTTTCAGCTGATTTTTGGGCTTGGTGTTCGACATTAACGGTTCCATGCATTTACGTATCGCTTGGCGACTTCGATCCGTGCATAGCAGACCACCAACCTTGTACAGCATATCGGAGCAAACCTGCAAACAAAATATTTTAATTTTAAAATTGTTGACTCGTGCCTAATGTAACATTATTTTAGACAAAACGACTAAGATCAATAATGAAGAATAATGGGGCAAGAACCGTTTGTTTATAATTCACATTCGTTATGAAATTATTTAATTAAAATATTTGACGAATATTGTACGTTTAAAAAATTTTCATACGCCATTAGAGTGGTTTTTAACCAAAAAATACCATCAAAATGTGGACAAGTTAAGGCGAAATTCCATCAAATTACAATTGAAATAATGAACAAATAAACTCTAATTTCTTAGTCAACGGTTGCCTCAACTATTTCAAGTCTCCCACGTTTTGGTAAAATCTAGAGAATCAGTAATCGAAAATACGATTAATAAGTCAATAATGGAATCCAATTCAATGTAATGCATAACTTGATAGAGTAGTTTGATTTTTTCGAACATAATTCAGGCTCACTTTGAAGTTCCTATTCCGTCTTTTTCCTTCAATTCTCAAGAAAGTAGAAGCCACAACTCAAAAGAGGATATAGCCTTTCTGTACAAAGGAAGCGAATCAGGAAAGAGAAAATCCAGGCCTGGGGTGAAGAAGCCAAGTTGTGGGTTAACATCCTATAATGCATAATGGTAATATTTTTCGATATAAATTTTTATTCATGAAAATCTACTGATTGATTTTTCTCTTTTAGGAATTGGGGAAGCAACTGCTCTTTACAAACTGATGTTTGGCAAATGTTCTGAAAAATAGAAGAATTGGATGAGCAAAAGTATATTTTAAAGAACTATACTAGATGAAAAAATTCTCTATAACTCCGCATGTTTTAAATTTTTTCGGATACATATGATAAAGTGTTATCATTAAAGCGTCATTTAATAAAGGCTACGCAAACGAACGGATTAATTAGTTTCTTAGGAGAACTTTCAAGATATTTTTGCTTATATCAAACAACAAAGACACCAAAGAGGCATACAGATTCAAGTTGTTTTTCTTCAAAACCGAATGATTTCGAGTCTACCGAAAAAGAAATTCTCCCTAATGCAATCATCCTTTGAAACGAACGCCGGTTACCAACTTAAAAATGCTGAAATTAAAAAAAAAAAACAATTACCAAAATGATCATAACTATACTCTGTTCACTCTAAAAAGTGCGTGACCTCATAAACCATATCCACACTTACTTTTTTGAAACACAATATTAGTTTACTCTACAAAATGATGCTTATCATCGTATAACAATGTGCATCGATACCGACTATACCTTTTCCTCTCTCCTGAACTCACCGCCACGTCTACAGGTGATTCTGACGTCCCGCACTTCTTAGCGTGAACAGAGTACAGAACATACAGAATTGGTAAGTAGTTTATTTATTTTTTTTAACAGATGAATCATCTTATTCTGTTCTCAAATCTAGTCAAAGTTTATCGACAGGTTAAAGTTTAGAGCAACATGATTTTTGGAGTAAATAGAACAAAACAATCTGAGTAAAAAACACTGCGTTTGAATTAATTTATGTTTTCAATGAAGTTCTCTAATACTTTTACTCAATACAGAATGTTGAGTTGTAATGAGTACAAATATCCTACATTCATGCTACTTTTTGTAACATGGTTTTCCAATAGAATATCTGGACACGCATCGTTTTAGCGATACATCAAGAGTGGTCTGCTCCTTACATATATATATATATATGTGTGTGTGTGTGTGTGCGTGCGTATGTGTGTGTGTGTGTGTGTGTTAGGGTCATTTCTGAAAACGGTCATTGTAATAATGTATTAATTAATACGTGCATACAAATTATGATTACTAACTGAAAAATTTCAATACATACGAGGATTTGACAAAAAATATGGGAAAGTACGATGAATGTTTAGAAACACACTTTATAATTACGAAAAACCCAGGGCAAATGATGTTTTCAATTTCATACTGACAGATAGTAAAAATAATACCAAAAAATAATGACTTACAAATGATATTTTGATATCACTGTCGTAAATTTGCGGTTTCACTTCACCATTGAATGAGCTCGCGTTCTGAGATACTTTACTTATGATATTTAGTGGCTTGACACCAGATGCAATTGCAGTCTTCAGATTGAAAGGGATTTTCTTGGCCGTCATCTCCGTTTCAATTTTCAACGATACATCAACTTGGGATTTTTCGTAACTCAAACTAGTGGACGTGAGTTCGGAATTTGAATTTACATTAGGGACTCGTATTTTAATAATATCAGGATCGTTATTCGCCGGTGGAACTTGGATCGCATTTCCACTAATTTTATCGGCATTCAAAACAGGAATGCTGACAGTCGATTCCTGTAAAATTATTACTTCTACATTTTACGTTACTTTTAAACACAGAAAAATGGAATGATGCTTTACCTGAACAAAAAATAAGAAATAAATAAGAAATTGACGGACATTCCAGATAAAATTCAAATATTAAATCATTCAAATTCAAAAAATTAATAAAATAAAAAAGACTCACGCTCAGAGAGTTGCCTTGGCCTCTTTCTTGTTCTTTCAAGGCCTCCTTTGAGGCGCGATGATCAGCTAATAACTTGTCGAATTCTTTGCTGCGACCTTCCACGGCACGTCTCAATGCAATGGCGTGAGTTTTACACGTTAAAGATCGCATACAGTGTCTGTTTTCATCAATAAGTACTCCACAATGCTTGTTCGGATCGAATTCAGTGCTTTTAGCTGATCGGTTCTTCGCCTTTGATCGTTTATTTCGTTTCGATTTGGTCGATTTTTCCTTCAGACCGTTTGACATCGATATTTCAGGGGTGTTCGCATCAGTCTCAATGTCAAGAGGACTAGAAGGCAGTTGACCAATACAATTTTCAACTGAGTCTAGATTAGAGACAGAGTTTTGCCCAACTATTAACAGCTGTGACGGTTTCGAAGCAACGGGTTTCTTCAGCGATCCAATAATTTTAACATTTTGAGGTAAAACCGATATGGGAATCGAAATCTTCGTTTCAGTTTTAAACTTCGGTGATCCGGCAACAGTTTGAACTTGATTAAACGGAGTTTTCCACGACTCGTTTTGATCAACTTCTTCGGATTTTCGCAAACCTAGATCACTGCCTATACCTTTACTTTCATTCTTTGCAAACGTTGCACCAAATTTATAATTCGGATTACGATATTTTGCATCCGAATTAGAAATTCCAGCAGTATTATATTTCGTATTTGACAGTAAGTGCGCTTCCAACAGTGACGTAGTACTCGATGTTTTTCCATTTGAATCTTTACTTGCGCTAACTTTCAATTTCAAAACAGACTTGCAATTTGAATACGTTGGCTTACTGCTATCCCCGGTTTCAACACTCGATGAAATAACATTTACTTCCTGAAAATTCGAAAATGAATGATATGTGGTTGACTAACCCATACTTAAGATATTAAAACTACCCAAGAAGTTTACTAACAGCCACATTTGAAAAATTAATTCAACTTTACCTCCGCGAACGGCACTGCAAACTCTTCATAAAAATCTTGTGGCCCTGGAGTAGGTGGTTTACTCTCTTCGCTAGGAATTTCATCAACTGAAATAACGTCAATTATGGAGTCGTCACGAATCGTTCCAGTATTTGAATCATTGGACTGCGTTTCTAATGAATCAATAGCAGGCGATGGTGTTTCGGAGGAGATGACTGATTCGGAGTCATCCTCACTAGTACTTTTATTACCTTTTTTTCCATGTTTCTTTTTGCAACGAGAAACGAAGGATGTTTTCTTTACATTGTTAATATTTCGTTTATGATGTAAATCTAAAATGGTTCTCGAAAATTAGTCACCACTGACGATAAAAGTTCCTTCACGTACACAACAACGATTACAAACCATAATGGTGATTAAGAACGCTGGGCTTCAATAGGCGGGTACATAATTTACATCGTTCTAAATAGAACGGCTCAGACTTTGGATAAACTCCGTAAATTTCTCGGTCTGCAAAAAAAAAAAAAAAATATTATGAAAAAAATCTTTAGAAAATTCTCTAAAGTTCAATTCGTCTTTCATTGATTAATTATAATGTAATAATAAAATATACCTTCAGCTGGCAGTGTCTCAGAATTAACATTGTACGCAATAACTATATCTTCAACTTGGGGAATATCTGAAAATAAAAATTAAACAGAAACATTAAGAGCCAGACTGTTGTATTAATGAACGAAAAAAAATAGAAATACCAAGGATAGATCGTGAATACAGTGAATTTTGATACTATTCTAGAATACAGGACGCTCTCTGATTTTGCTGAAATTTGTTACTCATTGTACTCGATGATAACAATAAATATACCAAATTTGAAGGGTCGGTAACAATTAGAACGATAGTTATAAAGGGTCAAAGTTCGAAAAATTTACAGTTAATCTGGCCTTTTAAGTGTTTGTAGTTACGAACTTACGATACTGTTGATGTTTGTGGTTCACTTTAGATCACTGTTTCATTTATTGCTCAGGTGATGAAATGTTTTGAGCAGATGCGAATAGGAGCGATCTAAGGTGTACAACTTTGGGGGCGATGACGTCGGAGGGCCCGAAGTGAGTGGGGCGATGCCCTACCATATAGAGGCTACTCTGCCATCGCCGACTTACAAAGTGAACTAACCTGGCCAAGGCTGTTCGCATCATTCGAAAGATCCCTCTGTCGGAACTGTGCTAGCGCATACTATGATCATTGACTTACAATAAAGAGCCTAACTTACGCGAAAAATAGCAATAAAACGAAAAATATAAAATGTTCTTCTATTTGTTTCGATCGAGTACATTACTACATTAAAATTTTAACGAAAGAATAGGGCCCGTTTTCTAGAAAATTACCAAACAAACAAACCTTTAACAATTTTATTCAGAATATCTTTAGTTTCGATCCAAGATCGACCCTTTAAGGACTTGAGCTTTTCCCAAACATTTTCCATGATGGATAAATGAATCTGGAATACAGAAAAATTCGCAATATTTAAAGTAAAAGTAATACATTTCTACGGGACATCCGTGGAAAATTTTGGTTTAAAATTTCAAATTACAGCATAATTTACAGATAAATTAAAACCAACTCAGTTTTTACAGACAAATTCATAACAAGATATTGATCGACAGGGTGTGTCATTATTGATTTTCTTTTTTTCAGTCGACTATAACTAAATATACTATGGAGCTTGGTTATTTCAAAATGTCAATTATCGAAACATATAATTCACTATTGTACTTTTCTTACCTCTAAATCTTACTAGGCTCCACAAGGATCTAGACAAGTACATGTTGCATTTCAGAGAAATTTGATTGATACACTTTTCAACCATTCACTGAAAGAACGAAACAATACGTTTGATGAAGACTAAGTACGAAATAAAAACAAACAATTTTTCTAAAGAAGGGAGAAAATATAAATAAAAATTAAAAAAACACTAGACCTGAAGAACGGATATTGGAAAAGATACAGAAATTGAAATAGGGATTGGAGTATTCACTATTCAGTAATATTGAAAAGCTGAAAGTAGGGGAAGAATAGCTTGAACTGATAAGACATCCTATGGTATGTAGAGGAAGCAAAATGAGGGGCATCTGGTGGCCAATTTTAAACTACTGAAAATAGTAAGGGGAGCATTGAGAATGAACAATCTTAGATTATATACTATAAAGACTGGCCATGTACAATCTTTGACTATATAGCTTAATGGACTGCTAGAACTGATAAGAAATACATAGAGTTAAATGGAACACCGCTGAAGCCACTGTTAACAGGCGTTCTTTTTCGAAAAACGACCTTTGGTGATAAGTGAAAGTACAAACACTAGTGAAACTTAAAAGAATATCGTTCTCTCATTGCTTATATTGTTAGGAGTCACGAAAATATAACTGAATACAAATTCAATTTTCACACAAAGTACCTTTTTCGAAAAGTAACGCCTGCAGTGTTCGGCTTCAAGATTTTATCAGTTCTAGCAGTCCATAAGCTATATAGTCAAAGTGTACAATGCTTCAGAATGTTTCTCATTGAAGCACTGATAAATACGGAGTGTGACGTCACATTGTGGCAAAAAGTTGTTTTACCCTTTGACTATATAGCTTATGGACTGCTAGAACTGATAAGAAATACATAGGGTTAAATGGAAGACCGCTGAAGCCACTGTTAACAGGCGTTCTTTTTACGAAAAATGACCTTTGGTGATACGTGATAGTGATTACAAATTTCCAATTCTGGCTAGAAAAAAATTAATTTTTATAATTCGTTAATTTAGTAATTAAAATTATATTTGCGAATCGAAGAGCTTTAAGTCATCGACAAATCAATGTTATTAAATGCACACAAATCGAATAGAATTCTTCGACAATTTCCATTTGATTCGTGAATAATAATGACTGATTTGTCGATGAATTCTTTTCAATTTATCGGCGAATTAATGTTCTTAAACACAAGGCATTAATTCGTGTGTAGCCCTTAATTTGTCAACGAATTAATTTTACATAATTCCATGATTCTTTCACTCAACTATATTTTATGATACTTGCCTGTGAAGAAGTAACTCCATGAGATTTTTGAGCATGATATGATAAACTACTGACACTCTGAAATTGTCTGCTACAGTATGAACATTTATGAACCTACACATAACAAAACAATTGTTGTGCATTGGGAGAAGATTTTTCTTATATTAGCAGTTGTTTTCTAACAAGCGTGACATTTCAGTATATAAGTACGTAATTCTTTGATTAGTTTTCCATCGACAGTAATAACATTTAATCCCATTTGCATTAAAACGTTCTATATATAAAAAAAAGTAAGAATTAGGAACGAAATAATTAGGTCTAAATATAAAATTCACAATATTCTACCTAATACAAATTCAGTTTTCACACAAAGTACCTTTTTCGAAAAGTAACGCCTGCAGTGTTCGGCTTCAAGATTTTATCAGTTCTAGCAGTCCATAAGCTATATAGTCAAAGGTTTTACCCAGGTTATTGGGAGTTTCTGTGGATATACACTTCCAATGTGGCAAACCTGCTAGTTAACTCACTGTTACCAACTATATTAAGTTGTATTGCTGATTGCGTTCGATATTGTGAACGACGGAGTTGTACACGATTCAATAACGATAATGTACAACAATATCGGTATCTCAATGACGTCATTGATCAACTCAATGATGTCAGTAGAACAGACCTATCAAAACTGTTGGAAATACCAAATTTGAACTGTGATTATATATTTGTCTGTGACATTTATGATATATGTAGCCTGATAATAACTATTACTAGCCTACAACTTGTGGTTGGGTCAACATCGTTTAATAAACCAATTTCAATAAATGAATACATTAATGGTGTTTTTACTTAATTAGGGTGTTACACTTAATTACTCATGTGTGAGTTCATCTGTTCGATCTTTCGTCAGTTCCAATGATGTTTTTTATTACCATTTAAATCTGGTTTCTTCAAAAAAAACATTACCAACTTACACAAACACAGACAACATGGACAAATTTGTTACGAGAAATAACGAACGACGTCATTCGGCTAATAGCGACGAACGTGCACACACCACGTTCTTTTATAAATGATCTCACTACATGATAGCAGAGCAAGAAACGGTCCTCGTAGTATATTTTAAGTTTTTCTTTTGTGTTTTATTATTCGTGTCTATTATTTATTTGTGCATACTATCAATTATTCGTTCAATACAAACTCGTGTCTCTACAAAGTAGAAAACGCATGTCCACAACAAACACCAAAGAACAAAACAGACTTAAGTAAAGACAAATACATAATTTATTGAATTCCTTATACATAAAACATAGTTAACGTACTTTTATATAGACAAGTGAGATTGGAAAATAAATTAGTATGAACACCATTTCAATATCCACGTACGCAGCATTATTACAATCAGATATCTAACGCAACAATTGTTTCACAGATCTCAATATGGGGAAGAAAAAGCTTAAAACAGCAGAGGGAACAAACCCGCAAGCAGAAATAGCAGAATCAAAAAATGCACACCCATCTCCATTGCTTTTATCAGAACTACCGCGCCAACATCCATCACCGCTAACACGAAACATTACAGACCAACAAACCTCCACACAACAAACCAATCCTAACATTCCAAACATAACAAGCACAAATAAAGAAACAAAAACTCTTAACTTACCAAAAACAATTACGATTACTTTACCAACAACTACACATTCAATCACAAACCCTAACATCCAACCCACATACTCCACAATAACTGCCACAGACAACTTGTAAGCTTCAAGGTATAGACCAACAACAACAGCATTACTAACACCTACCAACAAACAAACAGTAACACAAGGAATATTACCTATTCCAAACATCATACCATCACAACAACCAAGACAAACACTTTACACAACCAACATGCCATCCACTCAACAAACATACAAAAGCCCACAACAAACATACATAGAAATCTAAATGGCACGAGCAGAGACCAAAATTCAACAGGCCAAAAACTATAACGTTGCCTAATACCAATCCTCAGACGTAAGAATATTTCTAAGCGTCTTACAATTTCAAATAATGGACTTAGATAACTTACCAACAGATGCAGACACACAATTTTATCAGAAAATTTACGACATAAAGGAGGAATTTACCATTTACCTAACGAAAATAAATAACAAATTCGAACAATTACAAACAGCTCGACAAATACAACAACAGACCGCTCAACAATACATACAATCCAGACAACCACCAGAAATATATTGCGACACAAACATAACAAACTCTCCAAGCAAACGACAACGAACAGTATCCAGAGCATCGAGTAAGGAAATGATGAGTCCCCGCTCCACCAGACACTACAGATCGGGCTCAGAGGAGCGACACAGACCCAACACACCTCCAGGTAATAACTTAGATACATCCATAACAATACTTGAACAAACTCCTAAAAGGAAAAGATCATCGAAATGGACTTACAAAGATGATCAAACACCACAAACACCAACTATATAAACAAAAAAATCAAGAACAAGGAACATAACAGATGAAACAACACCACTTGACTTAACACCCACGAGAAAAAACACTAACACAGATACGAACACAACAATACAAAGACGCACTATAATAACAAATACTCACATACAAACTCCAAACAGACAACTTATAAACAATATTTTAAATCAACCAACCGAAATAACAACAGACCAAATAACAAATGACAAAAATAAACAAGAACATCAGAATAACTTACAAAACATAACAATACATAAGAACACACTCCATATACCAAAAGTCTGAGAAGTACCCACTGGATCAAACACTTCAACTCAATTATGCTTACTTAAAACACCAAAGTATAAATTACCAAAATTCAATGGAAAACGTATATCATACCCAGACTTCATAACATCGTTTACAAAATACATACACATAAGAGAAGACATCATAACAACTCAAAAATGCAAAATACTAGAAGACGCTATGCCCGACACTATTAAACAAAGATTAACAACCTTAGGTCACAACAAACAAGGATACTTCAGAAGACTACAATACCTACACGATGAATTTGGAGATGAATCAAGATTACGCTCAGAATTATGGCAAACTCTAAACAACATACCCTTAGCGCAAAACACCAAAGAAGGCTTATGTAATGCATATGATAAAACATGCATGCTACTAGACACTATACATGACTTTGTACCAGAACTAACAGATGATCTGACCTTTCCAACATTATTACGTATCTTTCCAAGAAACTCATACTCCAATAGAATAAACATCTCAAAACCAAACTCAAGAGCTGTCTTAGAAGCTGTCTACCAAGAAATTAAAACCAGAGACTTAACAGAAAAACCTGACATAATGAAAGAAACACATAAAACCCAAGAAACCCAACAACAAAACAACACGTATTTCAGAAATAAATCAAACAATAATTTTAATAGACGACAATACAATAGACCACAATATAACAAACCTACTAACAATAACAATAACACAACAGAAAACTTAACACAACTTAAAAGTAGTCCTAATTTCCATTCAAATATAGACCAAGGTAAACCTTCGCCAGAACACTACATAGATAATGATATTGATGATTTCTCTGTTCCAGTTTATCACTCTAAAACAGACACAGATAGCAGCATCCCAGAACAACTTTATCGTTTTCTGGCCATACCAACCAAACAGAGATGTATGTTTTGCAAAGGGCCACATTGGAGTTACCTTTGCTGCAACAGCAAATACAATACACTTGAGAGCAGACAATCTTACTTCAGACAGTTCAACTTGTGTCCCAAATGCGGAGTTTTAGCATCAGCAGACCATTGCAATCAAAAACAGAGGCAGTGTAGATGGTTTCACTGCCAACAAACGCTCATCATTCGGCACTATGCCCCAGAACAACGTACCCGATGACAAAAGCCGAGGCATACAGATACTTAGAAAGAGTAATAGACCTACAAACTAAATTCCCATTACGTAAGCAAGAACAAATAAATACAAACATCAACTTAAATGGCATTGCAAATTGTATATATGTTGCTGAGGACGGCATCCCTTTGACGTTTGAGGAGGCAATAGCTGCACCTGACAATATGATGTGGAAAGAAGCTATTTCAGATGAAATTAAAGTTCTGGATTCCAATCAGACTTGGCAGGTGACCAAACGTCCAAAGGGCGCCCCCACCATCACATGTCGCTGGATATTCAATAAAAAATATGATAATAATAATAAAGTCCTGTATAAGGCCAGAATTGTTGCCAGAGGGTGTCAGCAGAAGAAAGGATATAACTTTGATGAAGTTTATGCACCGGTGGCGAAACTTTCGACTGTTAGGACACTGTTGGCAGTTAGCAACAAATTAAAATTTTATATTGAACAAATAGACATTTTTAGTGCTTTTCTGAATGGTATTCTGTCGGAAGATGTATATCTTGAGATACCAGAAGGTATAGAAACACAAATAAACAAACACAATAATGTATTAAAATTAAATAAGTTGATTTATGGTTTGAAGCAGTCGCCTAAGGTATGGAACAGATTGTTCAACAAATTCCTTGTCTCTCTTGGTTTTGTACAAAGTAAGGCTGATAATTGCTTATATATTTTCACAAATAAAAATAATAACTCTATAGTATATTTACTCACATACGTCGATGACGTTATAATAAGTTCGAATAATCAAACACTAATAACATATTTTAAAAGGGAAATTAATAAAAGATTTAAATGTAAAGACCTGGGAAAAATTAATAAATACCTAGGATTAAACATTAATCACAATCGTGACGAAAGCATCTTGGAAATTGAGCAGAGAGGTCTCATTGAGACTGTTGCTAAGCGCTTTGGTGTTGAAAATTGTGCACCTACATACACACCTATTGACCCCAAACTCCAATTGGACAGGGACCTCAATGCGTGTGATAGTGTATTGAACAACGACTACCAGCAGCTCGTTGGATGTCTGATGTACCTAATGCTAGGGTCACAGCCTGATATTTGCTTTGCAATATCGTATTTTAGCCAATTTTCCAGTTATGCTACTGATGAACATTTTAGGTATTTACTACGGGTTCTTAAATATTTAATAACCACAAAAGATAAGAAACTAACATTTACAAACGAACATGATAATAATAACAATATTATAGAAACATGTTCTAATGCCGATTGGGGTAATTGTGTGACTACAAGACGGTCAATCTCTGGATATTGTGTCTTTGTCTATGGCTCGCTGGTGTCCTGGTCCAGGAAAAAGCAGCCAACTGTAACGTTGTCTAGCACTGAGAGTGAGCTCATCGCCATATGCGACGCCACTACTGAATCCATTTGGTTTAAATATTTGTTAACTGATTTTTGCATTCAAGTTAAAGACAAGGCCACAATTTATGAGGATAATCAGAGTTGCTTGGCGCTCCTGCATTCGGGTAAATGGAATACTTGCAGGTCTAAGCACGTAGATGTAAAGTACCGTTTTGTATGCGATAATGTAAATTTAGACTTTAAATATTCGTACGTACCAACTTCGCGATAGTTGGGTGACGTTTTCACGAAGGGCTGCCCGAGGCCTAAATTTGTTATGTTTTGTGAGATGTTAAAATTGTTGTAACTTTTTGTATACGTTTACCATATATGTTAATATTTTTCACGTTGTAATTTTTTGTTGTTGTTGACTTTTGTCATTTTTTGTGTAATGACCAATTTATAGTTTTATGTCGTTAATTTAGTAATTTGTTTTATATTGACAATTCGTATAATTATAATTTGAGGAGGCGTGTGAGAATGATAGCAAATTATATTATACGTTAGCTTATTATTCTCACATATCATATGTTGTGGTAACACTGTTTTTAGTATTATTTGTAATCTGTGATTTTATGTTTGAAACCCAACTGTGATAATATATTTTGTGTGCCTCTTGTCGCTCATCAAACATTGATGAATTAACATCTTCACCATCTTGTGTGAAAATAAAAGTTCGTGAAAAGTGAATATTTGGTGTATTATTTATGTGTTTGTAATATGTGTGTTTGATCTTCTTTCGATGTCATCGTTCAACTAAAGTCTTTCGTCGTCATTTTCATCTGGCTGGACCAGTTGATAATTCCCATTTCATCACAATGTTATCAACGATGTAAATTTTATGTAAGTTTCGTTTTTTCTTCGATTTGTGTGAGGATAATATTAAAACAAGGATCGTGTTTTCCAGTGAAATAACAAGTGAGTTTACAGCAACATGACTAAAGAACAGTCAAAAGTACAGTTGGCATTATGGGTAAAGAAACGACAAGTTCCCCACTATGCTTTGACTATACAGAATTAACATGCACTGTGAAGTATCCGTAAAATTTTGAAACCAGATAATGTATTACACTCTTCTCTGAAGAGTGGAGTTTCATTATCTGACGTTTTTTCCCAATATCATCTTCCATTTCTGCTCGTGGCTTGTTTCTTTTGTTAACTTGCTATCGGAAATGGAAGTTGATATAGTGATTTCTCCTTTTCTTGCGAACTTTTGGGCTAGCTCTTAGTTTTCAAGATAAGAAGAAATCACTCCGTTTGGTACCTTCACTTTAGTAAGACCTACGAATTTTCTTGTTGTAATTTGCTTTTTAACATTGTATACGAAATTCATCTTGATGAAGCCTCGTCGTTACTTCATCTTGTTTTTCTTATTCTGTTAATTTTTTGTCCGTTTCGAAGTATTTCGTCCGATTCTACAATATGAATAATATGATGTCATGAAAAATAGAGGTATGTTTTTCTATTTTGGAATAAACCGGTATTTTTTGTTCACTCGTAATTATTTTGTTTAACAATATGTCCGGCTAACGTGGTCACATATGGTAGGAGAATTCGGTGGTTAAGAATGTAGGTTTTCAAAATAGGGTAAAAGGTTCCGAGAAAATAGGGGAAAAACGTGGAGAGAAAATGGTATAATTTTCGATCTTTTAGATTTTTATAATGAAATAGCACACGAGTTCGGTGAGAACAAACCTTGGGCTTATCCCTTCCGGTTTTTCTCCCCCACAGTGAACTTTGGAATATCTCACTGTGGGGAAATATTAATTTTATATTTAAAATTTCTGATTTGTTTTTCACTTCAATATTTTTATTTCGACAATTCTTTCAAATTTCATCCTCATTCACTCACGGGTAAAACATGTATTTTATCGATGTTTTCGTCTTCAGATACCATGTGTATGGTATCTCATTACATACTATAGGAATCAATCCAGGTAAGTAATTGATTAAAAAATGGAGGAGCTAATAAAAAACCAAAACTTGAGTAGCTGGTATAACCAAATTTGGCATACCACAACTGCTATTTGTGATAAGAATGACGTTAGAAGATGTAAGATGAAGTTAGTTGGGTCGGGTATGATAAGGATTTGTAAAACAGTAAAATATTGCTGAAATTTGAGGTTGAACTGAATTAATTATATTTAAGCATTTTCTATGGTATTAAATTAAATTTCTATTCTAAACAAAATTACTGCGCAAAGAACATTGAAATCATTATCAACCCAACCTGACTAACTTTGTCCTCCTATGTCTTGGCAATTGATAACAAAATTTTGTACGTATTTTTCAATCAAATAGCAGTCCTTGTTAATTCTGTATAGTCAAAGCCACTATGATGTAACAGTGTGTGCAAGAATAAGATTACAAATGTTATATGTCAAGAGTTTAGTGTTGCCAGGTAGTGTACAAAATGTATGAGAGTTACATGGACTTCATCCAACACCTCTCAGAACTCTTGTAGATCGAGTACAATAAAAATATATTTGTGTATATATAAAATAAAATAATAAAAAAAATTTGTTTAAATGTACAAAAGGAACATTCGTTTCAATAATAACGTAATATAAATTGACAATTTTATAAATGGTAACTAAAAATTTATGATTTCAAATGTGTTTACATATTTATATAAAAAGACAGTATTATTTAGGAAAAAGTCATATAAAAGGTAAGTACAATTCAGTCTTTTTAAATTAATTATTATATTATTTATGTAAATTAAAGGTTCAAGAATGTTAGTTATCTGATGGTATTGATGTAACATTTTTAAATATTTATTAAGTTATGTATAATTATGAATTGTGAATTAATTTTTTTAGAGATTGTATTTATTATGATATTTTTAAGAAATAGTGAATATATTTGAGGTTTCAAAAATTTGTTCAACTAAATATTGAAATTTTGATTTTTCTAGAGACTTTGTTAATTAATCTGCTAATTGATTCTGTGAATTTATAGTTTTGAATTCTATAATTTTATTTTCAAATTCTTCTAAAATTTTGTAACATTTAATCATGCTTTAGCAAGTTTTTGAGTACCACCTGAACAAATTCTTTGTGTAGAGATATAGTTCTCATTTATTTGTATAGGTGTTATTTGTTGATATGATTCCTTCATAAGTAATCAAATTATTTTTAAGTCGTCTAATGAGTCATAAATGGCTATGATTTCAGCTGCTGTTGAACAGCTTGCCATAATTGATTATCTATGAACAGATCAGTTTATGAGATCACCATTAAAGAATATAAGATATCCAGATACAGATTTTCCTTTAGAAAGATCATTTGATGCATCTACAAATGCTTCTATGTGTTCTCCTAGGGGTTTATATGTTAAAAAATGGTGTTGTGTATTATTAATATATTTGAAAATTCTTTTTACATAATTTTTTGTTTGTATTGTAGAATGTTGTTGAAATTTTGATAGGTAATTAATGGCAAACACTATTTCAGGTCGTGTTAATCTAGAAACGTATAATAAAGCTCCTATCATTGATCTATATTCAATGACATTAGTTGAGTTTTCATTATTATTATTAATCCTTGAATTCGTTTCCATAGGTGTAGAGGAATATTTTGCTTCACTAAGACCAAATTTATTTAATATTTTATTAATATACATATTTTGAGATAATTTAATTATTTTATCATGCCTATCTCTTTTTATTTCAAAACCCACAAAAAAATTTGGTTCATTTATTATTTTCATTGTGAAAACTTGTTCAAACTTTTTATTAATTTCATCAATTATATTATCACCATTTGTAATGAGAAGTATGTCGTCTACATATGTTAACGGAAATGTTTTATTATTATTATTATTATTATTATTATTATCTTGACAAATATATAGGCACAGATCAACTTTAGATCTATCAAAGCCCATTTGCAATATTTTGTTACCTAATAACTTATACCAAGATTTTGAAGCTATTTTCAAACTGTACATAGCTTTCTTAAATTTTAATATTTTGTTATAATCTATGTTCATAACTACAGGAGGTTTTAAATATAATGGAAAATTCATTGGGGAATTTAAATAAGCTGTTTTAACATCACATTGTGTAATATTAAGATCAAATTTATCTGCTATTGAGAATACCCATCTAATTAGGCAGGCTGGTGCAACAGGTACAAAGGTTTCTACTAATTTATATTCAGCTCTATCCTTAAATCTACGAGCTACTAATCTTGCCTTTGGCTTATGATGGCCTTTCTCATTGGGTTTAGTTACAAATACCAATCTAGTGTCTATTAAATTTGATTGTTTTTCATAAAGAACTTCTCCTCAAACATCCATTTTTTTAAAGATTTTAATTCATCCTGTATAGCTATTTTCAATTCATTTTTAAAGGGGTTATTTTCTATTTTGTAAATAGTTTTAGGAATACAATCCTCTATATATTTAGTGTCATAATGTTTTGCTATATTGCAAACTATAGGTGGAATAATATTTAAGTCTCTAATATATTCTGATGGTTTTATAATTAAGTTATCGAAATCTTTAAGGTGTGATATATTTTTATTTTCATTAAATTTGACATCACATGCTATATGATATTTTGTGGAAAAAGGATCCTTTAAACAGTAACTGGTAGTGGTATAACCCATTAAAGTATTCTTCTCTGATCTATTTGAGAGTTTAGGATCTATTTTCTTTTGTTTCTTTTTAATTTGTGTGGTTGCATTTCATTGTCTGATTTCAATAAGTATGTGTTTGAAAGCTAATGAACCAAAAATCTTAATATAATTTAAATTTGGTTTACAATTAAAAAACATTTCAAAGGGCGTTTTAAAATCAGGATTGGATTTGGTTGGTGATCTATTTATTAAGTAAGCAGCTGTTGTAGCTGCATAGGTCCAAAATTGAAGATCTAAATTACTAACAAAAATTATTGCCCTAACTCTTCTCATTATAGTTTGATCCTGTCTCTCAGCAATACCATTAAGTTCAGGTGAATAAGGGACTGTAGTTTCCAAAGTATTTCCCTGTTCCTGACCAAAAATTTAACATTCTAATATCTGTGTATTCCTTTGCATTATCGGTTCTTAATGTTCCTATAGGATATTCTGGAAATTAATTTTTTAATGAGTTTACTATTATTTTAAAATTGTTAAATACATCGTTATATGATGTTATTGGTATTACAAAAGTAAATTTTGAGAAATGGTCTATGAATGTTAATAGGTATTTCTGATTTTGAATCGATTGGAATAATGGTCCCATAATATCTGATGAAATTAATTGCAATTTTTTATCAGGTTTTGTTCTAAAATTATTGTCCTAGTCTGCTGTTTAAATTTTAATGATGTTGGGATGCCTGTTGATAGTTTTTGCAGTAATTTGAGGTATTTCCCATTAATATGTCCCATTCTTCTATGCCATAGTAATTTTTGTTTTTTTATAGTTGTGGGGACTCTCCCGTATGAGGTATAGGGGCTCGGACTCCTCGACAACAGTCGCCGCCCCAAAGGGCAAGTGGTCCATTACTCCGATTATTATTGCCATTACAATTATAGTTTCAATAATTGTTTCTATTTTGATTATTATAATTTCTATATTCACGTAATATATGTATATCTCTTGTTTTTTTATTAAAATCTTCTTTAAGTATTCTTTTTAGATTATTTAATGTTTTTTTTTCTTCTTTTAGATTTTCAAATCTCATTAAAGGGATTGCTTGTTCGTGTCCTAAAGCCATTAATAAATTTTTGAGTTCTAATTTTTCAGTTACTTCTCCTCCTGCATCTCCAACATCTTGTACAAGATTATCCCATTTTGTTAAAAGACTCTCATATTTCCCTGTGTTTATATCTAAATTGTTGCCATTTTGATTTTGCCATGTTTGCCATAACTTTTGTTTTGACACCATATATGCTATCTAATTTTGTAAGGATTTCATCTACAGTTCTACATTCTTTGATCTCTCTTTCAATAGTATAAGAAATACTTTCTAAAATGAATGCTTTAGCATTATTTTGTCTTTTACAATATGCTTTATAAGTGCCTGAAGGAATAAAATCCATTCTATCAAAATTATGTTTATACTATTCTAATCTTTTTGGGTTTGCAAAAATATCATAATACCCAGCACCACGTATTAAAGAAATTATTAAATGTTTCTAGTCTAAATAATTATTTCTAGAAAATATTTTCCCCAAAGGTGTATTTATTTGCTTTACTTTTTCTTATTTTGATCAGTTTGGGTTTGTAATAAATTATCATTTAAATTTTAAATCATTTTGAGATCTAGATTTCATAATATATCCTTTGAATCATTTGTTATTTTCAAATTTCAAAAAAATAATTTATGAAAAAATAAAGAGAAAAAAATTTGTGTATGGAAATAAATTAAATTTATAATTCGTATTTGAAAATAGAAATACTATTTTGGAAAGATCTGGAAATTGTTTTCTATTGTGTTTCAGTTTGAAAAAATAAGTTGAGTTTAAATTAATAAAACAAAAGAAAGTGTGCAAGAAAATTCAATGAATGATTCTAGAATCCCACATTTATCCAACAAAAGAATTTGAGCATGAAAAATCAATGATAATTTTGCTGTGTTAAAGCTTTCAAAATATGATAAGTTTTGGCAGTGATTTTGGTTTGGGTATGAATATAATTTTGACTGAAATAATGGAAAAAATTATGAAAAATTACGTTTTTAACATGAAAAATACATTTTTTATGATGAGATTTTATTATTTTTTACTACTAATTTCATCTACAAGAATCTATTTTTGAACTTTTCCAAGTTTTCTGACGAAGAAATGGCAAATTTTGAGAAGTAATTCAGAGAGATTTCAGTAAATTTAGTAACAATTTTATCTTTCTCGAGACTAATTAGCCAATAAATCGTAATTTCAAATGACTCGAGATTAATGGTACCATAAAAAGTTTGGAAGGTTGGAAAATTAGTTACATCTATATCGATATCTTGAATTCTTTCCCCTTTAAAGTAATTAAACAGGGTTTCAAAGTTGTTCTCAGCAATAATCATCAAACCTAATACATTTGTATTACAGTTTGCTTCAAAACTCATGGGAAATTTTGAAAGAAGGTTGAGTAAAAAGAGAAAAGGGTTTGTTAATTTTGAGTATATGAGATTGAAATCGACTGAGAGACAAATAAATCCCCCAAAAGTTTACATACACAACTATTCAAATTGAGAACCGGAACCGAATTAAAACACCAATACTTGATGAAACGCTACGATATTTTGATTAATAAACTTGATCTTGTAACCACTACATTTTAAAATATTAAAAGACTTGTTTAACACAAATGACTAGAACAAATTTCAGAGCAATTATATATTCACTTGAACTCAACAACAGTGTATGATCGAATGACTAAAAACATTATAACACAGATAAACATAATTGCGTGACTCGATGGCATGAGAATATGAGACATGGTATTACAATCATAGATAAAAAATATAAGTACAAATCAGACTATTTTAAACGTAAATGATTTGCTACACGCAACAATAACAATAAAATGCACATAAGATACCAAATTTTAAATATTACCCATATAAAAAAATTAGCTTTTTTTTTGTGTTTCTTCTTTGTTGCAGCTTCCCATGTTGAAATCAAAGTCTTCCGGTGATGTAAGATGAAGTTCTATGTTGAATTTTGTACGATGTTGAGCCCAAAAAAGTTGGAGATGAAGCAGCTGAAGACTTATGTAGTTTCAGCAGTCACCAAATGTTGAACTTTCACTTTCAGTTGTTGGATTTCTTCTATGTTTCAGTTTCTTCGTTTACAGATGTTCAATTTCAGTAGCCTAAGTTGGGGTTGTACATAAAAAATAAAGAATTAAAATTCTGCTAACTTAAATCGGCGTTATACGACTTATTTTTAATTTCTCGCCACCTTGATCACCAGCGGAATTGTTCGAGTTTTAATTTCTTCACTAAGTTGAACCGTTCAAATGATTGACACTCCAAAATTCAAATTAGCAATCTCCAAATCATCTAATTCCCTGTTGAACATTCGCGAATAAAAAATACTTAAAACTTGAAAAAAAAATCACTAGTATCACATCAATTTGATTAAGTTAACTTTGGAGAAAAAAAATCCCAAGAAAAAACCGCATTCTGCTAACATGTGAGGATAATATTAAACCAAGGATCGTGTTTTCAAGTGAATTAACAAACGAGTTTACAGCAACAACATTTAATGGACGATTAAACAACATTCAAAGGTATAGTTGATGGTGTGGGTAGAGAAACGACAAATTCTCCACTATGATGTAACAGTGTGTACAAGAATAAGATTACAAAAGTTATGTATTAAGAGTTCAGTATTGCCGAGTAGTGTGCGTGATGTATGGGGGTGTGAGAAAAATGATAACCTCCAAATTGTGACTGATATTATTTGACTGTGATTTGTAATAATCTGTAATATTGTAAACTGTTCATTCTGTGATCATCTCTATGAAACTGTCAGTCATTCGTTAAACAGCCATTGAGCTGATACCTGTGTAATAAAATTCGTTTTACACTAAAATCTAAAGTGTTGTGTTTTTACTTAAATTTGGTTGTGATATTATATTCATCGTTTCATATGGCGTTTAGTAATTCGTTCGATCATGAAGTTTGTCATCGTTTGATTCAGTAATTCTCACAGGGGATTACATGGACTCCATCCAACATTAATTAATATAATAGAGTAGGCAACTGAGAGGAAATGTGGCACTGCTTTTGTGACAAAGTATCCCTTCTCCCGCATCGGTACAGTTTGTTGGGATTCGATCTTCAATTATATACTAGATCATGGCCTATATTACAAATGTGACTTTAACCTCTTTTCACTTAAACTTCATTTAAAAATGACTTTTGGTACAATTTTGTATTTAAGAGTATAGTAACATTTTATTTTTACATTGAAACTTTCATTAGAGATACAATGTTCTCACATCTTTAAATACGAAATTGTGCAATAAACTTTTTTAAAGTGAAATTTAAGTGAAGTGAGGTTAAGGTGACGTTTATGAATATGGGCCATGGACTTGCTATGTTAATAGAACATTGAAGCACACATAAATGACGTCAGAATAGGGCAAATACATGTTGATGTGAGAGAGGTACAAGGAATGTTGAAAAATGAAGAACTCATTGTAGACTGAGTTGAAAAATCAATTATATTGGAGAGTTAAATAAAACAGATTATAATCACGAAGGAGTATATTAAGATGTCCATTACACACGAAGTATAGAACAGAGGTGAAATTCACTAAACGAGAGTTCACAACATATACATATAACATGAGTACATGTAGTCATGGAGAATAGTTATAGTATATATTATCAACTGTAGAGTATGTGTTGGTGGAGATGAGATAGGAAGTAGGAAACTAGTGTTTCGCCCTTTGACTATATACATACTGGACTGCTAATACTGATAAGAATAACACAGAGTCTAATGAACAACCGGTGAAATTGAGTCAGACACCTGTATCCTCGTTCAAAATGTTAGTTTACTGGTTTGCTGTTTAAAAACATAGAGCTACCTGATCCGCATTTAATCGAATTAATTACAAATTTCTATGTAAAAATTAGAATTAGACATATTTGTAAGAATATTTTGCAAGTAGATAAAATCATTTGGCATACAGCAACAAAAAATATTTTTATGCATCAATAAATCAAATTTTAAATTGATTTAACTGAAATTTTTGAATTTCTGAGTTTTATAAAACTACAACATTACCGATTTAATTCGTAATTAAAAGCAATAATTGTGGTAAGAAGAGACCTAGTCAAAGGAAAAGACAATAAGTGATAATAAATTTGATAATGAACTAACATTTTGAACAGAGATACGCCTGTTTGTTTTGAACACAGCTTTTTATCAGTATTAGCAGTCCAGTATGTATATAGTCAAAGGTTTCGCCAAATAGCCTTAGTATATATAAGGTTTGTTTTATTTGCTACGCGGTATGGACATCGAGAAGTGCTACTCCGCTTTCGCAAGAAGAATGCACCAATTGAAGAGCGCAATTGACTCCAAAGTAGCGGAATAGCTTTCTTCAGTGTCACCTCGGTGTCGTTCTTTTTGACAAATAAAACATAGCTATAGTAAGGAATCCAATAAGCTTCATATATCCCTCCCACTTTCGTCATAAATAATTCCAGTTTAGTGTTTATGTTATCCAGTCTCAAAGAGAAAAAAAAGTGATAGGATAGTGAATCTTGTCCGTTTGTGCGCTAATGAGGAAAGATTATTGATGCTTAAACGTGAGCGTTGTATGTTGTGGTTGATTGAGTAGCGTGTAAAAACACTTCGGAGATTTTTGTTATTTTGAATTTTCGATGTAAATAATTGATTTTTTCACGGATTGTTACCAGTGAAATTTGTTTCTGTAAATTTGATTCATTTATATTAATCATTCTACACAACTTGTTTATTTTGATTCGAATATTTTGAGTCCCAATATTGATTAGTGTGAGTTGTTGCATCAATTTCGCATCATGGAAGGTTTACAAACTGCTGAATTTCCGTGTAATTTTCTTACTGTTTGTGTTGATGAGGAGAGCTTTTGCGAACCAATACTGAATCAAAATAACGGTATTGTCAATTCATATTTTATTTAACTCACAATCTTGTTTATAGATGTAACTATTTTTTCTTTCAGCTGGATTAATTAAAAAATAACAATGCTGTCATAGTTTCTGAAATTCGAAGCAAATTAATTTTGTTAACCTTAAAATCATAAAGTATTACCAAATTATTTTGGATATATTATATCACTGCTAATTGCTTTCATATTAAATTTCTATTATGGGTACCAGCATCTATTTATGTCTCTCAAGTCTCAATGTAATATTATTTGAAATTTAAAAATGATGCGTGTAATTTCATAAGAAGTTGAATTATGCCGGCATTATCAAATTGTGGCGCTGAAAATATAGTTTCAATCTTCAATCGGGAACCCAATCTTGCCCCTATTTCCAATTTCTCATCATTCGTATAAAATTTATTAGCCTCTACTTACTATACATGAATTTCATTAATTAGGTCTATTGTCCGTGTTAAACAGGTACCGTTTAGTATGAGGAAATGTTGAAGTAGAAGTACCCTCGCATGTTGGGAATTTCCCAATTTTGATGTCACTGTGAATACTTTACGAGACGGGGAAAAAGCAGCACATTTTATTTTTTTGTTCGTGTTTCAGCGGTATATGAGACACGCATTAAACGTAGACCTTAAAGATTACGTGTGTTGTCTGTTCTAGCTCTTTTTGAAACTATTTTTAAAAATTACAAGTTACTTTACATACGTTGTTTCGTTAAGTTGTTTTTCGTTGAATAGTTGTTGAGAAAATCGTGTTGGAATTGCTAATTTTATGTTGCTCTATTTAAGTGATAATGGGTGTGTGACAATTTAGGATCTCATAATTCAAAACTATATGAGTTCCATTGTTATTGAAAAAACGATAAAAAGTTATTGTGTAGTATTTGGTGATAGGAAGTTCGAGACAAAACTAGACAAAAAAATTTGAAATTTATAGTTTCTCTAGTTTTTGTTTTTCGGAGTGTTAAGGTTTTTATTATTCTTACGATGAGTCAACGGGGTGTGATTTCTGGTGGTTCGAATAGATCGCCCAGATTCATTTACTCGACGTTTAAAGATAGTGAAGACGCAGGTAAAACTTGAATGTTTTGCAATACATTACAAGAATATTATACTGTTGGTGGTTCATCATAAGTTTGTGTACCTGTAGTACAAATATGATATTTAATGTGGTAATTGCTAGAGGCACTTGCCAAAAGTTCTCGCTTTATTAACCGAAATTAACAAAAACTCTCATTCCTGTGTAAATTTCATTCAATATCCGTTGTTTTGATGTAATTTCTCTCTTTATTGTACGGAATTGCTGCTTTTAATGTGAATAAAGATGATTTAGCTTTTTCTTGTAAGATATATTCACGAATTAAAACATAAACAATACTAGTGGATAATAATTACATGGTTGTTCGTTGAGTGAACCCTGCTATATTGATTTTACAGGGAGAAATATGTCCGTTTTAAGAAGACATCTTTCATAGTTTTTCGGGTCATCGTTTCACATAAATTTACAAATAGTTGTCGCTGCACAGAAATATTTTATCATGAAATTAAATTTTTGCTCTCACCTCTGATTTTGCCCATTTATTTTTATGTTGGTCAAATCACTCTCTTGTAATTTTTTTATATTCTTACTAGCTGTTAAACTCGGCCTTGCTCGGGAAGCGCAGTGTTCCTCGTGGTAAATATAAGAAATACTTGTTTGTGTGTCATATACATGTATGGTTATGTGGATGTTCCATTTAACGTACCATATAGTGTGTATGAGATTAATTATTTAACCGTAATATAAATAAGTTTGGTTAAAAACGAATTTTTAAAAAACACGCTTTTATAATTTGAAGAAAAAAATAAGAGCAAAAGAGAAAATAAAATTTCTCACTTTTGTTTTCCGAGACAGAAACAAACAAAAATTGAAAAAACAATGATAAAAACGTATATAAGTGTATGTGTGCGTGTGTCTCCACACATGAAAGCAGCGCTGAAGTTGGTCATCCGGTGTACTTCAACAAATTGAGTGAGTAAATTAAAAGCGTATAAATATGTGGGGCTGGAAGTTAGTTGTATTGCGGTTACTATTCAGTGAAAATCTCTTATTTTTATTGTTTTGTTTTTTAATAATTTCTTTATTAAATTTTTTGTTACGATACTTGTTTTTATGCTATATTTGTGGCTATATTGTTGGGGATGTAAATGTACAAATTCTTGGATGATCCAACTCTGGAGCATGCAACGTATATTTAGCCATGTGAAAAGCATGATTCCTTCAAGCTAACGCCACAATATCGGAATGTTTGCCCTTGTGCTTTGTTGATGGTTATATTGTAAGCTAACTTTATGGGGAATTGGATTCGTTTGAAATTGAATGGTAATTTTGTGGAAATTAAAGGTACTCTCGGTATAAATACAGTGTTCCCTTTGTCTATGCCAGTCATTTTACTGACTTCGATCATGTTTTTCTTCAGTTGTAGGATGCTGAGTCTTGTGCCATTACATAATTTTGGTGGATGTAGGTTCCGCAGTAAAATGACTGGTAAACCAATTTTAAGTTTGAGACAGTGTAGCATCATTCCAGGAATTTTCAATGAAGATAAGAATTCTGTATGAAAATTTACACTCTTGTTGTCATCGATCATGGTATCTATTGATTTGTAAGTTTTCTATTCACCTGGAATCATCTGTTGTACTGTATAGTTAATGTTGTTGACAATTTTGTTTTTTGTGGCTAGAATAGCTCGTTTATATAATCATTGTTTTGTGCAATTTTTGACGATGTCTGGGTATATTTCTGTAATGAGTTTAGGTGCTTTAGCCAAATTACAAAATTCATTTGTCAATACTATTTGTCCTGAATCTTTTTGTTTGTGGGATAGGTGCCTTCTCCTGTTTGCAGGAGTTGTATGGCAAATGCTTGCGCTCTGTTTTCTCCTGGTCTTTGCGCTCTCTTATTTGTCGTTAATTTTATTATTTTGATGTTCTGCCAAATGAATTTATTTCATCTGCCGGCATTGATCTAGGAATGACAGGTAGTGTTTGATGAAAATCGCCTGATTATATGAGTAATGCACCTTCTATTAGAGAATTTTTATCTCGTAAGTCTTGTAATATTCTGTTTAGTGCTTCGAAAGACTTTTTGTGGTCTATTGTCCATTTGTCCCATATGATGGCTTTGCACCACTGTTTTAATTTTCGTGCCTGTGGCGACAATTTTTTGATATCACATACTGGAAATTCATTTTCAGCTACATTTAGTGGTAATTTTAGCATGGAATGTGCTGTTTGTCCACCTTCCATAGGTGTAGCAGCTATTCCTGATGATGAGAGGGCCAGTGCCATTTCCTTCTTTACATGAATTTCAGCTAGTATTAAATTCATTAGAAATGTTTTTCTATGCCTTTTGGGTGTGTCAAGGAATATTATTCCACCTTGTTTTCCTTTATAGTATAAGCTTGTTTTTGACTCTGAATTTGTAGTGGTTTGTTGTGTTGAATATAGCATTGCAATTGGTCTATATTATAATGGTTTCTCATAATAATTCATCGTTTGTGGTATCAGATTCACTTCTTTTTGGTGACTGAATTCCCAGTTGTATTAGTGTTTGGTTAACTATTGCTAAACATTATCTTCCGATAATAAAAGGGCCTTGTGGAAAATATCGTCATTGAAATTCATTTGTAAGTCTGTGTTTTGTCATTGTGGTTCAGCTAGTATATCATCGCCCATACTTTCTCAATATTTGTGCCATAGTTGATTAGGATTTTATGGATTGTATATTGTTAATATATTTGCAAATAGTTCTCAAATTTAATCAGGTGTTTCTGTTTCTACTGACTCTGTCATAGCAAAGTTTCAGTGATTGTTATTCTCTAACAGGTTCAATTTTCATCATGATATGTTTCTCAAATGTATCCATTGACAGTTCATAGGTCTTGAAAACACATTGGCCCTGAATAGTGTGAAAAAATAAATGCAAATAGAGGCATTCAGCATTTTTAGGATGCACTGTGTAGACTCATCCTATCATGTTGATCTTAAACACTCCATTGGGTCCTTACAATAGCGTTCCACATTTTCTTAGTTTGAATTTTTTGGCTCATACATCCCATGTGTAGAAGGTGAGTACTTCTGTGTATAGTAAAATCTTGGCAAATGGATCATGTTGGCATAGGTAGAAGAAAGCTATCAAAGTTGATGTTGGTGGTGGTTCTATGACAACTGTCTGTACTGTTTCCCTTGTGAAATAGACTCTTTGCCCATTTTCTAGGTGTACATTTAAATGAATAACTGGTAATCTGGATCATGTATTGGAAAACTTACAATTTGCCAAATTGCTTCATCGCTGTTGATGTAACAGCCCATTTTATACCGTACTATTTCATCGGTCTTGTTTTCTCTAGTCACTGCAAATACAGCCATATTGCTGCCCTTGTTGAGATACTTGTAAACGTATTTTATTAATTTTACCAAACTGCAGTATTTCATGTTTATGTGTGCCTGGAACATTTTTGATTGGAGGGGATTGTATGGAATTACCCACTGATTGTTGACTTCAATTTCTTTGGCCACACATTTTGACTTTTGCAGTGAATCCATCATTCTGTGGTGATTGACATCTATATTTTGGATACTCATTCACTAGTCTGTGTCATTTAAGAATGATCTGGGATACCATTTAGTACATTTGTTGTTTTTCATGCATGGTAAATCAGTATATCTAGTTCCCCACATGGACGATGAATCATGTTTTTTGTAATTATTCTATATAGTTTGGGATCTTGTTCTGGATCTGGAAATTCTATTGTGATAACATCATCTATTTGATTTGGTCAAATCTTTGTTTACAGGAAAATTAAGTTGTGTGAATATGGCTATCCTCATTAAATTTTTGCCATTCTGTTGAATACATCATGCAGATGACAGCTCAAAACACTTGGTTTTTGATGATGGCTTCGACAAATATTTTTTTTTTTTTGATGATATACTTGGGCAATAATGTCCTCTCAATCACAGCCGGCCTATCCATATTGTAATTCATCTTTGATTTTTGGCCAAGAAGAATTACATGTGAATGTAATAAATAAGTCGGGCTGGCATATTTTATAACATAGGTCATTCCATTTTGCACACATTTGTGCATATAATATGGCTTTTGGTAAACATTGATTGTAAGATAAACAATTTGTCCACGTTCTGTATATTGCTATCACTGTGTATTGCGTTTCTTAAATGTATATATTCTTCCCAATGCAACTTCCTTTGATTATGACAAGTGAACAGCAGCCATTCTGTCTCAATTTAGCATATATATCAATGATGAACTGCTGGAATAATTTAGAACAATTCAGAATGTGATTGTACTGTCCATCTGTAACCATAATTCAGTGAGCATAGAATTGCATCGATGTTACTTTTTTGTTAGATTTTACACCACTAGTTGGATTGATTTGTTGGTTGTTCAAATAGTAACCTTCACCTTGTTGAAATATCTGTTGTTATTGTAGTGCATTGTAATTGCGGTGTGTTTCAGCAATACATTGCAGTGCATCAGTTTCTCATTGAATAATGATATATTAGTGGCTGTATTCATTATTGAAAATTACCATTGAGATTTCATTAGTTGGTCTTTTGTCTGCCCAAATGACAATCTTATAGTTGTATGATACTATTTGTTCTAGAGAAGTTTTGAAGATGTTAATCAGTTAATTGTGGTTATTGAGTGGCCATTGTAATTCATTAATAAATTCTCTTTGTAGTACCTCATTGTTGTTGCACCAGTGATCTGTTTTAAGTTTTTCATCACCAGCAAAATATATTTGAAGGAGTTTTGATGTTTTATTTGGTGTCAGCATTAGTGAGCCTTCTTAGTGATATATTTGGCCTTGGATTTTAAAAACTGTGCAATGGTGTTTTCATTGCATATAGATGTGGCCCTAAATAATGTAATTTGGAAGCAAGCATTGTATCTGTAAATGTTTTGTAGAAAGTGTTTTGATTGTGGTGCATTTTGTGTCATATAAGTGAATAGTTCTGGTGGTAGTACTTGTAATACTGACAATCCAACTTTGCCATTGCTGCAGTACATATTTGCAGTTTATCCCTGAAATTTCTTTGCGTGACAGTATTTGCATGTATCACTCATTTTTCCAGTGACAATACTTCCATGTTCAACTATATTGTATCATGGATCATAGTGGAAGGCCACAATTTGTAAATTGTAATTTGTACGTGGTCTAATTTGTCGATGTTTGGTAATGATGGTCTTTCTTTGTTTGTCTCGTTTATTTTCTAATTGGCATTCTTCATTAGATTGCCACTTTGATTTGAAGTTGTTCTCATTCTCGCATTTTTTTGTAATATTTTCATGTTGTTCTTCATTTTGCTATTAGTGTTGTTGATATGATTTTCTGCCTTGAATGAAGTTCTTCTAATTTGCGCATCTTCAGTAGTAATTTCCTGTTCTTCATCAGTTTGTGTTTATCTTGTTTTTTCCATTCTTTCTCAATTTCTAAAAAGCTGTCTGTTTCTTTGCATTCTTTCTCAACTTCTAGTTAGTCTCCTGACTCTATCTTCTTCTGTTTCGTTTCTCCTTGCCCCTTTTTGTCTTTCCATTTTTTTTTTTATTTTGTGTAAATACTCACTTAAGTTTTGGAATTTTGTCTATAACAAAATTTGAAATATACATCATTACTGAATTAATGAATTTTGTTAATAAATGTTTTTTATATTCGTATAAATGAATGAAAAAATAAATAATAAAATTTATATTGAATCATATAGTCACAATATAGTCATTAAAATCTGAAAATGGCCGTTTCTTTTTTATTGCTGCTATTAGTGTATTCCTGATAGCAAATAACCTTACATATACTTGAGTTGAATTCTACTGTAAATGAATTGTATTATCAATTAGGAAATACTCATTCAAGAAGCATAATAACTGATTTCAGTGACATTCAAATCATTATGAGTACCGAAATATTAAACGGTTTTATATGACGTGATGTGATTTGTGCCTTGAAGATTTTTCCTGAATTGATTACCTCTACTTTGTTTAATGTTAACGTTTGTTAGGTTTTGTTTTGATTGGGACAAATTAAAGTTGTTATTTAATTATAAAATTTTAGTAAAATGAAATATTTGAAGAAGGTGAAGTAAAAACAACTATTTTATCCTCAATGTAGAATTTTGCCTCTGAAATGAATGACGTCTTAAATTTTAACTTTACTATATACTTACTTTGTTATATCTTAAATTGCGTTACTGTGGTTTTTAACATCTTGCAATAATGTGCGAAGTAGACTTCTTTTCCCTGCCAGAATCTACATGATTAATGAAAATATATGAAATAATAAGATGAAAACAATGGATGGAGTTTGTATTCAAAACATCAAACTTTCAAAAAAATTGTATTCTTACAGGAATGATTTTGATTAAAAAAAAAAAAAAAGAAACATAAATATATGTTTTAACATTATTAAAGTTTCAATATTTGAAATTATCACTGATAAACTCACACTGAACTTCACTGTGTATACCTTATGGGATGGAAATTTTTGGAATGTAGGATACACGTAGAATTTCTGGAACTATGTAGAACATTCTATCATATTCATTCATACTAGCCACCATGCTAATAAATTTTTAGGATTCCTAATCTGTAAAGGTTATGCAGCTATTTTGACATACTTTTTGTTTCATTTTCAAGACTTCTAATAACTGAAGGTTATGTAACTGTTTTGATATGATTTTTGTTTTTGCCCTATTGCTCCACCCCATGAAAATTCGCCACTACGAAACTCTCTTATTATCAATTGGAGATCAAGGATTATATACCACGGTAACCCTTACTGCTGGCGAGTGAGTGGTTTTGGAGAAAAGTGGGCATGCACCAACAGACACTATTTTATTTATATATATTGATTGATTGATTGCTATAATTGCAGGTAAAATTTTTTGCCTAAAGAGATTTGTATGATATCTGATGAATAAATTGATTCAAATATACAGTAAGAATCACTAATAACGTCCATTCCAACTTTAAAATTCTTTAGGAGAGGCAGAAAATTGCAAACTTGCAGCTTGGTAAGAAATCACATGAAACGAAAATATGCGTTTTTTTCTTTTATTTTTCGAAAGTGGCACAGCAGAAATAAAGATATTGCTGATAATACACATTCTAACAACGATATATCATTTTACGTTCTAAAAGACACTAAACAAATGAACTTATGGTAAATGTTTCACGTTGTTTATATTGTCGAGCAGTTTATGTGTAGTAATACGTAGTCGATGCCAGTTGTTTGAGGGATCTAGTTCATATTTTTATTAATTTCTGTTTTCACATCAAAACTTCCTTGCACTCTTGAAAGCGACAAAAAGTGGAGTAAAAAACATTGCTTGAATTCTGAAATGGCTTCGTACTTAAGGCGAGTGAGCTAATTGTAGCTGGTACCAGGCGTGGCTAATTAATTTTTTTGGTTTCAATGATTAATTGGAGGAATCATAAAAACACCCACATAACGCTATAGTTTCCTGATCATGGTCTCCAGATTCCAAAACCACACTTCCCTCAAATTTACATATATATATTTATGGGATATAACGAAATTTGTCAATTAACTGGGGAACGTATTTCTCTATGGGTTAGAGCGAAATTTAGCATGTGTGTACTTTGAATCCATATCTCGGTTAAACTTGAAAATGGGTGGGATCTGCCCTTTGGTTTCAGTATGGCGGCTGTTTGAATTTGAAATTTGTAGGCTGTGAGGGCAGGGGGTAATTCTTTACGGATTAGGGAAAAATTTGGCGTGTGCATACTTTGGGTGTATATCTTAATCAAATTCAAAGATAGGCCCAATCCGCCCTTTAATTTCCAAATTAGAGCTTTTTGAAGTTCTCATTATGGTACAAAATTCTTAAACCCATAATGAACGCAATCCACAATACTTATATTTTGAAATTCTGTCAATTCTAGGTGAAATCTACTACTTCGAAAAGTTGTAATTTGGAAACTAATGGGCGAATTAAGTCGTTTTTATTGAACTTGAACTAGATACATATTCAAAGTATGTATATGCCACATTTTGTCCCAATCCGTAAAAAATTGCCCATTTTACATAATTTGAAATTCTGTCTAATTTAGACGTAATCTACGTCTCCGACTGGCATACCATCGACATTTTTTCAATTACACGCTGTTTATTTACGTGAATTACGTGTACTTGCATCAGATTACGCCAACTAAATCCAACACGCTTTCGGAACTTGTGTACACAGGTGTATCAGGTCTTATTTTACGCACAAAATATCTTTTAATTTATAATAACTACATGTCTGAAAAACAAAAAAGTATATCTACGTATGTCAATAGAGAGATTTTTTTTTTTTAAAGTAGCATGCAAATGGCGAGTCTCATTAAACTGAAGAGGTTTTTAATTTTGCTCTCTCAATAAACTAAAAAAATTCAGGAAACTCATTTGAATTCAGGAAAAATAGTTTACTTTGAACGCTTCAGAAGAAGACTGGTATCGCGCTGTTAGCTTTTTTACTTTCGTTAAAACATATTTTGAAAATGAAGAAGGTATTTTTTTAATGTTGGAATGTAACGAAAAAGTGTGATTTAAAAAAATAAAGTTTTTTTCTTGTTTATGGCTGTTCAACTATTTTCACTTTGAGTAGAACATAAACAGAAAAAAAAACCGTGTTTTTTGGTTACAATATTATTCGAGTTATCCAAATCGCTTTTGGTTCGGAAAATTTTTCGCCATATTGACAATACCTTATCAGTTCAATAGTTCAGCGATTCAGCATTCAGTGAGAAAATTGAATTCAGATCGTGAACAAGTTTTTTGTGTAGTGTTGATCAGTGTATTTTGTGTGAAACGCCTGTCACACTATCAGAAAAATATGTCTCGTCGAGGATTATGTAAATAACTTTTTTTTAATCATTTTTTTATCATTACTTTTTTTACATTTTTTAAGAGTAAAACATTATTTATTTCAATTTTTTGGATAGAAAATTATATTTTTGAGGTTTTTGTAAATTTTTTTTTCCATACGGAACATCCAAAAATATTTTCGAAATTATTGAAATATTTCCGATAAGATTCGAGACTATAATCGATAGAAGAAGAGTCGAGGGATTGTTGTTTCAAAATTTGATATAGGCTTACAATTTGAAGAGAAGATATTCGAAAGAAATATTATCATTGTAACCTTAAGTTCTTCATTAAAGTTTTGGAAGTATTGGTTTTTATAAACGTTAGAAGCTAATTTTATTCCATATCAGTTTTTGCCCCATTTATCAAGTATTAGATTATCATTTGAATTTGTTACAATTTTATTGATAACGAATAAACGCTTTGGCTAATTACATTTTTGATTTTGTTCACATAATTGGATATCTGCAAGGAAATTGTGTGCCTGGGTCTCACAAAGTTATTTGTATCTTTGCATTCATTCAGATTTAATTTAATTTTACACCTGTTGTGGGGACTATACATCTCATATGCACGTCATTCCTTATCAAGTGTATTAAACTCTATATATACACTTTGTTTGTTTGTATGTTCTTACTTGCACACACAGGCAAGTAAGATACAACATTTGGCCAATGACAATACAATAGATAAAGATCTTGGCGATGTCTTGGACCAGTACACAAACGTATTATGTCATTTCTTATAAATTGCCATAGCAATGAATAAGAAATCATGTACTTTCTGTAACACAAATACATGTGTGTGTGTGTGTGTGTGTGTGTGTGTGTGTGTGTGTATGTGTGTATGTGCATGTGCCAAATTCACTATAAAAACTCACAAAACTGGCTACAAAATCACCAGTGTTTGTTTAGGATTTGGCTCTCCCATACATTCGTGTATGATGTGGCAGAACACGCAAATCTGTTGATTACTGTGTGAATGCCTCTCACAACAAGGTATTCCACACCTGCTTCTTGTTGATTTTTTTTTTCATACTGTTGAGATGTTCAGTAATTTTAATAAACTTTCTTTGACACATCTTTTACTAACCCATTTACATGTTTCATTTTGTATTTGTTTATTTTCATTTTTTGAAAATGTGAAAATTATTTTTTTAATCTTGTCCAAGTATCAGTGGAAGAAAATGAAAACATGTTTTTTTAGGCCAAATTTTAGGCTTAGAACATTGGGAGGGATTGTAAGAAATTATTGAGAAATTTTTTATCCAAAATTATCTGAAAAGTTTTCTATTAGAAATCTCAGGTAAAATATGTTCCAAGTTTGAATCGTTTCTTCATTCACCATCTCCATATGAAATAATTCAATTCTTCGAAAAAAATTTTTACGTTTTTTTTTAAAAGAAATTTCTATATCTATTTCAAGAATATAACTTTGTCATTCGACTGTTGCATTTCTCGAGTTTGAATAACATTTTTTGTATTTTTTGAATTCTATATTAGATATCCTGAAATTAACTATGTACCATTAATATATAATTGTTTCAACATACGTTCCCGAAATTGAAAGAGAATCTGAACAAAGACAGTCCATTCGATGATTATTTTTATTTATTCTGTGTTATTGGCAACGTACGCTTGTTTCGCGTTTTCAAAATATCTGAATGGTTAATCACCGTCATAGTACAGAAATTTTCTCCCAAAAATAGACTTTCTTTGTGCGTTGTTTTGAAGTTTTCGGTACCATCCAGCCGTTATATCCAATTATGTCGTGTTTGGCGTCCTCTGTTAAATTCAGTTGTTTGAAAAATACTTTTCAATTATTTTTCCTCCTTCGCCAACAGCTGCCTTTGCTTCATAGAAAATTATGAAAATTGTATATTTTTAGACATTTTTAATATGAATAGAATTATAACGGAGAGTTCAAAATTTTGGACATTTTCTTAATATCATTGTTCTTATCAAAATTCGACTCAGTTTTGTCTTGCAGATCGATTATATCCGTGTATATATAAAATTTTTCATTTATTTCGCTCGTCCGCTTATGTTTATTCCTGACTTCGATTTGATTTCAGGCGATGAAAGTCCTCCATTTAATGGTTTGAATTCGACGGGTGTTGGCTCATCTTTAAAATCGTACTCGCCCTCTCAAGATGGTGACCTGCCTAATCAGTTGTCAGCACCCTACGAAGTGCCGCATTTTCCCATTGAACTTATCGAAAATAAATTGTTAATGCAACGTCAGTTGAGCTCTAAGTAAGTTTTTATTTTGCTGTTTACTTCCTGAATTACGATAGTATTATTTATGTGCTCTAACTCTCTCCTCGCACCGTCAGGATTGCCAACCTTATGGATTTATTTTCCGATTTAAGAATTTTAGATTGCTTTGAAAATTCTCAAGTCCTTTTTTTACTGGCATTCAGATTATTATTTTTTTCCAATTTTTCTTAACTGAATTAAAGTCGATACCTACATTTTTCCAGACACAGATTTTTCGTAAGTCTTGATTGGTGACTGCCTAATTGGTATTATATTTATTCTGTTTGCTGGACAACTACTTGGTCTTATGGTTCACCTGGTAAGTTTTGTACATATAATAGAGTGAGCCAATAAAAAAATTTCTTTATTTCGTTCCTTACAACCAGAATTGCCAACTATGATAATAGAATCCAAATTTCTGAAAGAAACGGAACAAAAACATTATTTTTCATCTGTTTGTACGTTGTAGAAACAAATCAGAGTAGAATCTTTATTTAGAAGATCCGGCGGGCATAACCGCATTTTTATTTTGGATGAAAGTTGGAATGAAATGGAAACCAAATCCGAAAACAGATTTCTGATAATGATTTAATTCCTGCCAGAGGGAGGACAATCTATTTTATTATGCTGTTTTCTTTTGATATTTATTTATTTTTTTGGGTATCTACAGATTTTATGTAAGATTTTGTTATTTTTTCCTACGATTTAGAGATTTGTGATTTCTATTGAAATTGGTTTGGCAACCCTACTCCGCGTAAGTCATACAATCGAATGTCATTCTCGAGTTGAAAGTGACAAATAATTATTTGGACTGGGGATTTCACTTCAGAGCTTGAAGTGTGTATAATACGTTGTTTAAATATACGTTTCCTTTCGACACACTTTGACAACGTCGATTGTTATGGTATTATGAAACGTTTTGAAAGAATGATTTTTTGTTCGTATTTAATATGAAAAGACGGTTGCACTTGACAATTATACTAAATTTATGTTGCCGATCTGTTTCTTTATCAAATTCGTTTTTTCATTGAGACTTTTTATCTGTAATAAACTGACCTTCGGAAAGCTTTTTTTCGAAATTTGAGTTTCTTTAAAAAATTGAGTTGCTATTTAAAACTTGTTATCATTAGGTTACTGTTTCAAGAAAAAACCAATTTTAAAAAAAAATTACTCAAATACCTAACATTTTTGTAAGGTAAACTATTTTCAAATCTAGAGTTAAGTTACCAGAAGTCAAGTGAAGAAGAGTTTAGACTATGGGTAAATTAATATGTATCATGTTAAAAGCCCCTAAAAAAATATTCTTGCAATTCACATGGTATTGTTATCCTTAACGAGACTTTATATTCATACACTACCACTGTTTTTATGTTGTTTATGTTGAAAACGTGTTCAATCAAAGATTACATGTCTAAAAACAATAAAGAAATATTATTTCTTGATCCACTAACGGTTTATTTCTGGAATTTAAGATGTTACCCCGTTCGTCGATTTAGACTTCGGTCAGTAATTTTGTTTATAGAATTTCATGATAATAATCATTTCTTAATGAATATAAGCGAAATAAAGGTACTTTAACTAAATTGTTTTGATCGGAAGTCAATATCGATGAGAAAAAACGAACTAGAAGGTTCTGTTTGTTAAATACTTCTTAGTGTGAATTTTGAAGAACGTTTAGTTACGTTTAGCTGGATGAAACTGTCATATATTTTCATTTCTCTGGTGAATGCAGAATCGAACGTGTTGTAGTAGCAGTGTTATTGGCATTTTGAAATTTGTGGAATCAAAATACTTTTTTACTTGAAATAAAGTAAAATATAATATGTAGTTCATGTTGTTAACGTCAATTTATACGAGATTTTAACCTTTGTATTAGGTCCAAAATGAATCTGGTTGATAATATGACCACTCTTTGGTTAGATCCTTTAGGATTTTGGGAGAATAACTTCATTTTCGTCTTCAAAAGATTCTTCTGATATTGTTTTGTTACCAACGTCAGACCAACTATGTATTTTGTTTTTCGCCTGTTATAATTATTTCTTTATTTTATTTTATTTTTTTGTGGGAGGTAGGGCTGCAGCTACTCTCTTCCATCCCTCCATTAATACGAGCCTTATGTCAGAGCTTGAATCTCGTTAGATAAGTGACATGCAAATCTTTGTTTTTTTATCTGGAAAAGTAGATTTAGAAATTTGGTTTCAGTGGCTGAATAGGAGTTGTTTTATTATATTTTTATAAAATACATACAAAATGTTGCAAAAAAGTAGAAATTTATCGAGTTTTAGTTTATTGTCAGAAAATTTTATTCCAGTTTGCAGCGGTTCAGATTTATAAAATTTTCAACATTGAACTTTAATCTCACTGTTTTACATTACTAATTTTTCAAAAGTTCCAATTTCATCAATATCAGAATAACGATAGGGTCTAGTTTTATTGGTAGCTTTATTGTGCAAAACCTGAATTGATGGAACGTTCTTAATTTAGAATCAGATTCGATCTATATCATATATTGTGCAATGGTGCAAATATAAAGGATAGTGTAAAGTTCTTGGGGTAGAATGCAAGAACGATACTTAAGTAATTACTACATTTTTCCCATTATCAATTAGGTATATACGTTAAGCTCAGTAACCACATTTGCTTAACACAAAATTTTGTGCTGTGGCCGTTTCCAAAAGCTCTGAACGTGTTCTGTGCTACAGCCCATTACCACAACGTCAAATTCACATTGTGGCATTTTTTAAAACGCGCAAAACATTGTTGAAACGAAGTGTAATCCTTATATGTGTAGGACTAGGTCTGATAGGAGTTTGGTGCTTATGTTCAGCAGTTTCTCAGAAAATAGGAAGAAAAATCGGTAGAAAAAATTTTGTTTGTGGTTTTAATAAAACGACAAAAGGGATACGTCTGAAATTTTTACGAAAGGTAGTATTTATATAGAACCAGGTCTAACAGGAGTTTGATGCCTATCGGTTCAGTAGTTTTTAAGAAAACTGAAAAACAAATGAAATAAGTTTACGTTAAAAACGAGTTTTCAAAAAATATAAGTTTTTATTTATTTATTTATTTATTTTTGTCTTTAGCTTCGTACGAAATAAATAATTTCGTTGCGGAAGGTTGGCTGCAGTATTGGTATATTTTAAAATCGCAGTAGTGAGTAGAATAAAAGCTTATAAAAATTCAGGTAGAAAGCAGCAAGTCGCCTGTGTTTTTGGAAGTATATTTTTCATATTTACGGCTCAAATGGTTTCGAGCGTCTTTTCTGCATTGTATTAATTCAGGTTTCTTTGTTTTTGAAATTATAGATCATAGTTGCAAACTGGATTTTCAAGCAAAGTATTGCTCCGCTGGAGTTTTTTTTCCTTTTTTTTTTTATTTATGAAATTTAAGTTTTATTCCCTTTTGTACTATTTTCACCCGTTCATTAGTAAGAGATTTATGATTTAATTTTTCTGAATGAAAATTGATTATTTCTGCACAAAAAGAGTGTTTTAATGCTTAATAGTTTCAGTATTAATGATGGGTGGGGTTAATTCCGTCATAAGGGCAACTTGTTAAAAAAATTATTAAATCCTCGTCTTTTTAAACACAAAAGGTTTTTTAGTATCGATTGTTGATTGATGTGTTTGCATTATTGTGGAACAGTGTCAGGTTGAAGGCAACATTATGATGTTTAGACCTTGAAAAACAAGTCTTTATTTTTTCCTGATGACTGACAAGATTTTGAAATTGAATAGAAAATGTTTATTGTTTTGCTCTCAATCTCTAATTCAGCTTTCCATTCTGTTCTGTGTAATGTACCAACTCCAACACGAATTATGCGTGTCCTGAGCAGTAGGCTATAAAATTTTCGAATTCTAAACAAGTGTCAGAATTTGTATTAGTTATTCTGTTAAATCGAGACCATTAAGTTTAATTCTATGTAAAAAACCTAATGTGGAAACCAAAAAAAAAAGCTTGAAGACAAAAAATGTGAGCATGACTGGGAATAAATGGCATCATGGCTGAAAAATGAAAGCTTGACAGCAAGATAAAAGAGTTTCCCTTAAAAACGAGTGTTTTAAAGATAAGCTTTTATTATTTTTTTTTACTTTAGTCTAATGTGAAGTAAATATTATTTCGTTGCGGAAGGTTGGCTGCAGTATTGGTATATTTTAAAATCACCGTAGTGAGTAAAATAAAAGCTTGTAAAAAAGGGACTTGAGTGCACAAGTACTAGAAATAGGGTCTCGAAAGCATGAAGTAGTGCCGCAGAAAAAGAAGTAATTTGTATTTTTCAAAACCGAAGATTATCATTGAGTGTAGGGTGACTGTGGAAACGAATGGAAAAGAAACCGAAGTTGTCAACCGGAAAATTATGGGCCTGAACGACAGCGTTACACTCTACATCAGCTGTGTAAGTGAATGCAATCGTGAGCCCTCGAGCAACGAAGATCTTCGTAACACTTTTTTGATTTGAGATTTTGTCGAGCAGATTTCTTCGAAAATAATTTTTAGCTTTGCACGTGAAAATATTCATTTTTATATTGGCATATTTCACCTCTCCTTCTTCTAAACTCTTCAGTCTCCTCTTTTTTACCACTTTCGAATTTGAACATTATGCATGTGAATTTCATCGATAGCTGCTCTGCTATCGCTAATATTGACTTAATTATAATGAAATCGTGTAAGATCACTCAGTTGACCCCAGACTCAATTGAATGGCCCACTCTGTAATCCTTGGGATCTTTTGTTTCCGTATAAATGTAACCACGGTTATAGATTGCATATTCGATTTTTCGCATTCTATTTCGCGATACCTTAAATATTCAGCAGTTTTCGTCATTATGTCACTGAAAGTATTCTTTTGGTTGGCTAATCCGTAAACTGCGAAAGAGAATGATGAAAAAATGAGCAACCAACTGTATTGCTGTGGGATGACGAATTGTCGAAGCCAAGAACGGAAGAGGCTGGAGACTTGGAAGTGAAATCTCTTGATGAGATCGTTTTCCAGGTTTCCGGAAAAGCCAAGAGTTCAAGAACTCGAGGAAGCACGAAGCCAAAGGGGCTGCACGCTTTGCGTCACACCTGCACAGTCGAAACTAGGACAAAATTTCTGAGGGGGAGTGTCAAAGTCCTGCAATTTTTTCTTAGTATATGAAAATAAGTTGAATTATTTGTTTCATTTTACCTTACAGCCCGTATTTTCGAATTTTTTGTGGTACTGCGGGTGGGGGATTAAATCGGTTTTTGGAGGGCTCAGCCCCCCATGCTCTCCCTCATCTTCACTTCCACACCCGGTCGTGTATTTTTTTCTGTTAAAGTTCCTTCAAATTTAATTTACCATCATTTCGTTCGAGTATATTATCTTTGAAAATTTCGTGCGTGGCTCATCTAATTATTGAATATTTTCGTTCCCACTAACCTATTAAGTTTTCTTGTGAAGCGTTGCGACGCGTGAAAATAATCGTGGTTCTTCATTGAGATAACCGAATACGAAACGAAATTGCGAATTTCGTAGAAGAAAACAAAAAGGTGCTGCTGAAAATAGAAAATCAGCTGATATTTCACCTTCGAAATACTCGTCCTTGAGGTCAATTACGATGGAAAGTGAAAAGATGAACTTTTGTTGAAATGCGCAAGCCAAAAATCCATCGATTTTTCTGCGTCTCTTTCGCTCAAATTCACGAATAGATGGATAAAAAAAGTGAAGAGGAAAACAAAAAAAATAAAAAATAAAGTAAAACCAACCATTCAAAGACGGTCTCTAGTTTGTCCTTTTTCCCTTATTTGAACGAAAATTTAAAATTAAAAAAAAAAAAAAACACTAGCCGACTGAAGACCTTGCAGTTTTTCTGTTTTCCATTCGTAAATTTGGTGTTTTTCATCCACACGCTGCTAAAGCATCCAAATCGTGTTACGCGATATCGACGGTACGAAAAATTTTCGCAATTTTAATCGTAAGTGTTTTAATATCACGAAGATTTATAACGTAAAAACTAAAAATAACGAATTTCTTGTGAAAAGTGATGACGCAACAAATAGTAGATTGCGTGATTAATGTATGCAAATCTATGTACGAAAAGAAAACTGTTCCTTGTGTTTATGCTCGAATCTTAATACTGATGGGTTAGCTCGTATGTCAGCTGTCTGTGTGCACCTTGAGAGAATACCGAAATAATTCTATAAACCTTCGCTTTTTCGAATTTAAAAATTCGAGTGTCTGTGGCTCTATTTGTCACGCCGAGTGCACCAGAAAGATCGCAAGATATTCAATTTTTTCAATAATATTGCTCTTGTAGTGCAGAACTTCGACTCGTAGAAAATTATTTTCTTTTCCTTTTTTAAATTGGGCTTGTACAAAGTTATCAGACGATTTTACTTCCCATTTCTTTGAACTGGAAAATCACCGACCTGAATCAAGGGCTAACAAGTAAGCCATCATTTTGTATTATTTTGCTTTTTGTGGCCCACATTTTGAAAATATCTGATATATCGAATTGTTCGCCGTTAGAAATTGAAATTATGAAATTTTAACGTGCATTTTGACTCGAAAGTGATATTACTTCATGAAGTTGTTTATCTCTTTCTTGTGACGAATTGATGTGCATACATTAAGTGACTTCAACTCTGTAAACCTAAATCTCCAACTGACGTTGAAGTTTGACTTTTCCTTAATTTTTTTTTACGATCACTTTTTTATTGAACATTGGCCACCTGGCTATTTTACCCATCCTAGCGTTTAGAGGAAACATTTGATGTCAAGATGAGAGGGAGATTGTCCGAGTCCGATGACCAATCATCTACCAAGCGTGAATTTTACAGTCACACGCTGGAGTACTAATAGAACCGAATCGAACGCACCACCATTTTAGGTCGGGAATTTGACAGCGGCCAGTCTCAAACCAGCAACCTTTAGTTTGCCAGCCCGAGCACTAAGACCCATACGTTTACTTAATTGTAAAACGTCGACATTGTTTAAAATAGTCTGAAAATGTACAGTGTCTAAGGTTACTACGCCGACATAGCCAACAGCAAACAGCATTTGCTGTCACAACAAATAAATTTTTAGCGTGTTCAACTAAAATAATGATGATACAAATACGAAAAAAACCGTCCTACTTGAAAAAAAAGTACGTGTCTTTATATTTCACAACCTACTGTGAAAAAAATATTGTTTTTGCAGGATGGTGTCAACAAATTTGTTTCTGAATAGAATTTTGGTGCGAATTTTAAAGGCACGTACATTTAATTACACTGGTTTGAAGTTGTCACTGTTGTTTGGTGTTGTTTATGTAGGCATATCCTAAGAAGGCGCTGAGTCATCTGCCCGTCTCGTTTTGAATTTTTACTAGAAAATCTTTGATTATATAATACTGGACCAGTAAAGTTCCATAAGACCAATGTACTTTTTAATATCAAGTCGTACGGGAAAAAATAGGCAACCCTAGCGTACCGTCTGCATATTTTCGACGTTTTGCTTGAATTCACCAATTTAGAATACATCTAATAAAAACATCCCTTAAATTCACAAATGTAGCGTATGTAAACATAAAGCAAAGTAGGTCAGAAGGTACACTCTATGGTTGCCTATTTAGCGCTGGCATGTCTAAACAGAAATCATATATTTCTTTACTGGTCCTGTATTATTGGAGTACTCACACGTGATGTCATTTTTCAAAAACTGCATAGTTTTAATGTAGGTAACTATGCAAACCTGTATTTTCACATTGTCTTAAATAGACAGCCGCATGGAATTCTAGAGGGTAAATGTGCCATAGTATATTTGAAGAGAAAAAGTGAATATTCTATAGTCAAAGTAGAAAACATACATGAAAATTACGGATTGTTTGTTTTGATTTGTAGTTTTCAAGGACCATTATAAAATTAAATACCTATATTCACTTCTATAGAATTTGGTGTTAAAAAAAAAGAAGGAAGTCTTCATTTAAAGCTAACCTAAACATTTCTCTCTTTTTTTTTTTGTAATTTTATTTTTAAATGGAATTAAATGGAAAAAAATCTCAACAAATCAAATGAATAAGCAAGAATGTAAATAATTAATTGGTAATAATAGTATATTATGCACCAAGGTTCAAAAGTGAGTGTTTATGTGTAAGGGAAGTTTGCCAAAGAAGCGCAAGTGAGAAATTCCCATTTCATGTAAACTCACTTTTGAACATGGTTGAAGAAGATATTTTATGTAATTAATGATTAGAAAGCAATGAAACATTCAAATTTTGTTATAATGTAATGAGTCTTTCATGAAAATCATAAAAAATGGAACAAAATATCAACCTCCTCATTGTAGTAGATTCAACGTTTCATTTAGAATGTGTAACCTCTACCTTGATGAAAAATGAACCAGCTTTTATATAAGCAGATGCTTCACATTTTTACATGGAGGCGTATTCATTTATATCAAGATTATACATTTATCAATGATAAGAGATACTTTTCACTCACACAATACCAAGGTAAACATTGTCTTTTTGATCATGTGCTATGTATAATAGTATATTACCCAACAAGATTTAAAAGTGAGTGTTTACATGTGAGGGAAAGGTTCCAAAATGATTGAGTCATATAAACTCACTTTTAAACCTGAATATTTCTTATAATTAATGATCAGAAAGTGAAAAAACGATTGAATACTTGATAATTACTCTTAGGTAAAGTACTTTCAAAATGATAGAATATGGTGGACCCACTAATTTCAGTATCAGCAACTGCGACGCTATGTATTGAGTGTGTCTGACATGCAGGTAGTTGGAGTTTCAAATCTCATTCAGAGTTTTTTTTTGTTTTTTTTTGGAATTATTGTTTTCATCAATAATTTGAATAGGGTGGAAAGTTGGGTGACTTTTTTTAGCCTAAAAAAAAAAGGGTATAATATTAAAGTTATTGAAGTATAAATAAAAACATTACTTGTTTCAATTGCAATTTATGGATTGATGTTCTGTCAGCAAAAAAGTTTAACTTGTTACTATGTAACATTCATGTAAAAATTTTTACATGGAGGCTGGTTTACTCTTTACATCGAGGTTACACTTCAATCAATGAAAAGTTCTATTTTCAGCTTGCAAATATCTGTGTAAACATTCCCTTTATGATTATGTGTTATAAAAAATATAATTTAATTCATGTTTTTTTCTAATTTTTAATGACTTTCTTTGTACACAAATGTGATCATTCTTGTAATATTTTGGCAATCTTATTTGGAATGAGGTAATTCTTTTTTATAAGCTTTTATTCTATTCACTACTGCCAACTGCGATTTTAAAATACACCAGTACTGCAACCAACCTTCCGCAACAAAATAATATTTATTTCGCATGAAGTTAAAGCCAAAAAAAAATTAATAAAAGCTTATCTTTTAAAAATTTGTTTTTAACGTATACTTATTTAATGATCAATCACTGCGTCAATCAAACTTCCCCGATATTTGGGGTAAAAATCATTCATAAAAAATTCGCTGGGATTTAATTATTTGTCAACAAACTAGAGGACATATTTTTTTATGGATCTGAGCGAAGTTTAACATGGTACGTTAGGTTCATATCTCGGTCATGTTCGAAGATGTGGCAAATATGTTCATTAGTTTTAAAATGGCTTCTATTTGAATTTGAAATCCGAAGATAATAGAGGCAGGGCGTAATTCTTTACAAATTGAGACAAAATTTGACGTGTACATACTTGGGTATATATCACTATCAGGTTCAAAAATTGGGTCAAATCAACACATGAGTTTCCGAAGTAGAGCTTTCCAAAGTTTTCATTATAGTTCTTGAAACTAATAAACGTAACCTGTTATATACATACAGTAAAACTCGCTTAAGACACTTTTCAAGGGACCAGGTCAAAAGAGCATCTTAATCGTGAAAGCTACTTATGTGAGAATTGAAAGAAAATACTAAGGGCTGAATCAGAAACTATATTCTTAAGTCATGGTTACATTTTCTCCATTATTAATTTTATATCTATACATAAATATGCATATTATATAACGTTATTAAGGAAAGCAATACTGAAGTCACTATTAATTCTTGAGTAATGTTTCTGTATGTGGGCTTAAGTGCTTGAAAAGTCACTTTTTTTTCTCAAAAATACGTCAGTTTTTTATGTGCTTGGAAAAAAACTGTTTATTTTTATTTGTTTGAGATTTTGAGTATGTGTTGCAGTAAGGAAGTTAACAATAAAAAAGTGAAATCACTCAATTATTAGTTGAAATACTTTTCTCTGCCAAACAAAAGAGAGAGTCTTACCCAAAAAATAAAGCAAAATAAAGGATCTTTGTTGGGTTTTTTTACATTGACAGAGTATAGGAAATGTCCAAGGATCAATAGAAAACGACGTCTTATTTGGTAGAGCATCTTAAGCGAGTTTTACTGTAATTTGAAATTCTGTCTATTCTAAGCGAAATTACCATCGACATTTTTGTAGTTGTGATGATAAGTAAATATGAACAGTAATTTTGTATGTATACAAATCAAATCGATGTCATTGATGTATACAATTTTTGATTGCCTGAAAATTTTTGAATTAGAAACTTTCTGTTTATACTGGTCGAGGGTGAGTTTCGATAATTTTTGAAATTTGTCAGTCACTTACTCGTCGGCATAGGAAATGTTCAACGCTTATTAAGTAATCTTGATTTCGAAATTAGTTTTTCTCTGCCGTTAACAGTTCTATCGTTTTGCTAGTTTATTTAGGATAACTATTATCTACCATCATTCCTCGCACAGTTCGCGAGGAAAGATGATAGTTCTTTGTAAATTATTCCCGTAGGAGGTGATGCAGTAATTCTTGCATCCGGTAACGCTGAAATATTTTGATGAGTGTTGGAATACTGTGTAACACTTGCTCGTCTTTTTTGCCTCTTGATTCCGGAAGAATTGTTGATATTTCGTCGTCTGGTTTGTTTTCAGGTTATTTAAAGGGAAATAAGTGGACTCTTCAGTGTAGGCGTTTTAGACTTCCGACAAATTCGACCCACTATGATCCTTTTTTTTTGCAAATAAGTGGAAATGAACCTTCAAAATAGCATTCAAAAAGCTGTGTCAACTCTTCCTTCCCCCTCGTATGAAATCGTGGCAAACGTGAAAACTGAGTTCTAAAATTAATTTTTCTCTTATATCTCCATCAGTATATTAACTAAATCGTAAGAATAACCGAGAAAACTGATGTTTAAACCTCGATTCTCTTTAAAATAAATCGACTATAATATTTACGTATATGCGTGTAGCACTGTACCGAAAAATACTGTTCTTTGCTTACCTATTTATGGTTCTGGTTACACAGATGCACAGTGCGGATTTTAAGGTAAAATGGCGCCTCGTGTTTTCAATCAAAAGCGATCCTTTTTACCTACTATAATACCAAAAAAACCGGAAATTGTTTTTGGGGGTGGCTGAGTACTGTCACTCATCGTAGACACCGCTCCTAAAAACGTTGGCATTCTGTGCAGCTGCACTAATTGCCCCGAGTGTTAATCTGACACTACGAATGCAACCCATTTACTAGGAGTCTAGAAGTCAGAGTGTAACGTAAGAGGGTGATTTTAATTAACATTTCCCCATCGTTGAATACGTTTTACCGACGTATTTCTGGAAAATCAAGTTTTAAGTGTATTTTATTCGGCCGTGTTTACCATAAAAATTAATGTTGACAAAGGGTGATATTCACTTGCCGAAATGATACGAATGAGGGACATATTTTCACCATTCGTTTGGTTTGCAGGGGCGAAGAAGACTGGGCGCCTAAAACTTTTAGTCCAGTCGCTCCCAAATTAATTTGAAAAGCGACTCACCCGGAAAAATTTCAGAAATTTAATTTTACGGGAGGAAGTGGATGAAGGGTAGTCATAATTTTACCAACGTTTTCACTTTTGGTTTCGGCACCCACCAAAAGTCGTCTCGCAACTTGTCTGTGGGTTGCCATCCAAACTTTGAGAAACGCTGTTGTAGTCTGTTTTAAAAGTTTCTCTCCTACCCATTGGCGAGGAGAAAACGAATCGAATACCAGTTCTATCGAATGAACGTCCATGTGCTTAGTTAGTAATCGAGTGCTTAGACTACTTTTTGGTTAGTCTTTCGTGAGCGTAGCCAGAAATTTTTCTTAGGGGAGCGGGCAAACTGATAATTTTGTTTTTAAACAGCGAATTTAAAATGTTTTTCCCCGTGTATGTGAAAAGGCGAAAAGAAAGGAAAAAACTTATTTTTCCTTCAGATTTGGGAGAAGGCAAATGTCCCCTGGCCCCCGTTGCCCACGCCTCTGTATTATCATTTTATTCGGTATTCACGCGGGTGTGTACAACTGTGCATGGTTGCTGCCGATGTTGGATGCCATCCACCACACAATGTCAGTTTCGTGTCTGTTTCGTGTCTGTTTTATGGTTGTGCAACTTTTCGAGTGTTTCGTCTTCCTGATGGGGACGTATTTTTCTGAACCGAGCGATTCTGTATTCAACTCACATCGTGCGTCGAATGCCGAGTGCCACCGTTCATTCCAGTTACGAGGTCGGCGAATTTCTAACAAATTGAATTCCAATCAATATTATAGTGCTCATATTTATTATCATTTTGACCGTTTCCTTGTTGTTGTTTGTTCGACAATACGCACGAATACGTCACCAATAATATACGTTTCCGACTAGTCGCGGTGGAGGTGGTACGTCGAAGCGATAAAATAATAATACTGCCTTTATAATAAAATTATGGTATTCGGTGTCTCTGGGCGTCTGTAAACCAATAAGCGTCGTTAATAAAGTGCCTAACGTACACCTTCTAAAAGGTCGATTATCGCCTGAATTATAGTTTCAATAACTCGTCCCGTTAATTGGATTTGGTTCTACTCATTTTTTCTTCTTCTTTTTCAACATCGATTCCCCCGACGCGTGTATTCGATTGATGTTTTTTTGTTTCTTTTTTTACGCTCCATCGTTCTTCAATTTAGTGCAGACTGCAGTGCAACGCGATTCGTTGGTTTGTGTGGACCGTCGACATTTTTCTTCATTTTTCCTCTCAATTTTCCGCAGTCAGCGAGTTTTTGTTTAGTGACTTTTTCTACCTCTCGATTGTTGTTTTTTCTCCTTTTTTTCTTTTTTTTTTCTTTTTTTTTCTCTTTTTTAGTTATTTATTTTTCTCGTTCACTTTTTCTTTTTCTCCGTAGGCACCTTCTTCTTTTCCGCCCCTCATCGTTTTTTCTTTTTGTTTGTCTCCGGTGGATGACGCGTGTATGTGGAACAGTTTTTCGTCTGCGTCGAATTTGTGTGGTGCGTTGTGTTGACGTCGGGGGGCAGCACCTCGTTAATCGTTAACGTGGAAAATTCCGGCAGCTGATTCCGTGTTTTTCGTGAAATACGTTCGAAACGATGGTTGTGCGTATGGTTTTATGTGTTTGTTTATTGGCACGTTAGGGCGAAAAAAGTGAAAAAAGGGAAAAAGAAAGAAACTGAAGTGAAGGTCGAAACCGTATATAAGTGGAACATTTTCAAATGAAAAATCGATAAAAAATATATCTATTGATTAAAAAATGTGTACATTTTGTATCGATCGATGGAATTTATGATTCTTCAATTGGTTAACTGGCCCTCGGGATCGTATTGGTTTTTAAGTTAGCAAAAAATTGGGTTAAATTAAATTAGGTACTTTCCGTGAATTTGTTAGTTTCTTTTGTTTTTGTTTTTTTGTTTTTTTATTTTGTTTTTTACTTTTAAATTTAATCGTAGTGTTGTGTACGTCCATCCCTGTGAAAATATATAAATCCCTTCTACTTTACTATGATCAAAAGATACCGGTTCTGGGCTGACAGTAATTACACCAATTCAAAGCATATTAATTATCGTTCATCTTGTGATTTTAAAGTTTATAAAAAACTTATCGACGAATCATGTTCGGATTAGCTGTGGATTCCAAACGGTGGTCTCGAGATTTAATGCAGATGAGGTAAAATTGTACATTGCTGTTTATTTAATTTTGAAAAATCTTCTAATTTATTTCGACATATTTTCATTCGTATCTGCGAAAATTACATTTTGAAGCAAGTATTTATGGATGTGGTAGGGATGGGGGAAAAAGATCGAATGAATCGATTTTGAAAAACTCTCTGATCTGTTGAACTCCGCCCTGTGAACTGAAGGATTGAGAAACGAAATTGATGATTTAAACTGTGATGCAGAGGCGTAGCAAATGGGGTGACTCCCAGGGCCAAAAAAAAAGTTTGCAACTTCTCTCAATAAACCTTGTGCCTAACGGTCGAGCATTCGAAAATTTATTGATTAATCTATTTCGCTTCGCCGCTGGTACGATGAAATTTTATTTGCCTAGGTACCTTTGAAAATAATAAAGCAGACGCTTGTTTTTTATATCTGGCTGCTTTTTACTTCAACTTTTTTCCTTTTTTTTTCATACTTTTTAGTTTGATGTGTAATTATCTATTATCCATCGTGACTTATTTAGCTCTTGAAATTCTCAAGGTAAAATTAATTCGAATGTTTACTCCTAATTAATAAAAAACTAGTTAATGCTTGAAAAAAATGGAATATCTATGAAAGAATTGCTTACATTTATATCCCTTTCTTCGAAGTAATTTAAATCAGAAAATTGTTTTTCTATGAAAAAAACAAGCAAGTCTGTACCAATTTTTTTCCTTTTCTCTTTTCAAACCCAAGTCAGTTGAGGATACACGATTGTAAAATAGTATAAACTATGCTTCATCAACATCGCCGTGACATCAAGGAATATAGTTTCTGAATTTCTGAAGTACCTATATCTATTTTGATGATGAAATTATTCTGTCAAATTTTGATATTCGTATCTTTCTTTAGAATTTTTGGAAAGAGAGCAAGTGCAAGCAGGTATTCTTACTAAATATTGTTGTACATTTCATCATCGGCATTAGGCAGTTCTTTATGATCAATTTTTTTTCCTTTATTGACAAAAAGATCCCGCTTGTAGCGTGTTGCAATGATTTTTCCAAGTGAAGTTGTAAATTGATGATCCATAAATGTTTATGAATGAAAAAATTTCAAGACAGTCTTCATGCCGTAACCAATCTCTTTTGTTTTTATAAGTTTTCACTTAAGAAGCTTAATAAATGAGGCTTTCAGATGTGTGATGATAGTTATTTCGTGTATTGAAAGTTCAAAGTTATTTTGTCTTGGTGTTCTTTTTTTTCTCTGTTATTTCATGTTGCTAAAAATTCATTTCATGGAGACGGTAATACCCGAATTTTGCTACCGTAATTTTTTTCTACTGCGTCTTTGAAATCGATAAAAGAAGCATATAAAAAACTTTTTTTATTAACTTTTGAAATTATTTACACCTAATAATTTTGTACGGTTCAGTCGTCAATGTCATTATTGTGCATTTCATTGAATACTTGATGTTGTTTTTCCTAGTACTGGCTGCAGTTTATAATTTTAATTAGTGTACTTCTATTTTGAACTCTGCCCAGTAAGTTCTGCACATTTTGGTGAGGGAAGTAGTAAAAAGTTTATGTTTGAAAATTTCTCTGTAACGCTACAATGACTCTGATCATCCATTTTGTAGGAATTTTGGCATATAAAAAAACGATTTGTCGAATATTTTAACCAGCTTCGTGATCTGACTGAATAGCAGATAATAACTTTATAATTCATAATATAGGTACCGCAAACATGTGGGATCGTATTCTAATCTGGCAGATGATCCTTGATTCGTATTAGTATTTCCTGTAAAATTAAATAATTATGATCCCCAGCTCTAATCTGATATCTGAAATTCATGCCCCCTGCCTGCCTCTAATAAAATCTAAATATTCACCTCTTTTTTAATACATTTTTTAGAATTTTTTATACGCTTTCACGTGTTGCGACACACACACACACACACATTTACACATATCCGTTTTTACCAATTGTTTTTTCAAATCTATTTTAACAAATTTGGAAGTGTATCTGTTCGTTCTCCTTTCCATGTTGGTTTGAATTATTGTGCGTATGATTTGATATACTTTCTCAAATTTAAGCACTTTTAAGTAGGTTATGATTTTCTTTTTTTACTTTTCGTTGTATTGAATTCGAGTTCATCAGCTAACGACTGCAATTCTGTCGTTTCAGTGTTGGTGCTGTCAGGCTGAACTACATGCTTTGTGCATCAGTTATTTTGTTAGTCAACTATTGTAATTTTTTACACACTTTTATTGTAGTCACTAACGTGACAAAATATGACATAGTTCTTGTACTAACATCAAACTGCGATGAAATCAAGTTTTGTTGTTACCAGTTATCTCTTAACAAGGTGCCCCTCTTTCAACACAAGTTATTTCCTTTTTTTCTAACCGTTTTTATGGTGACATAGTAACATGGCTCCTTAGTCAAGGCTTATGTTTGAATCCCCAGTGTCATATGTTTTTTCTTTTCTGGTCTTAAGTTTATTTCGGAGTTTAGGACATGCCACTTTGTGGAGTTTTACTCACCTTATAAAAGCGAATTTTTAAAAATTCATTTTTACCTAACTCATTATTGTTTGGCTTTTATTTTGTATGTGCAAAAAATGTTCTTATAAAACATTTTTAAAAAAGTTATTTTTTTATGCGAAAAATTTTCTGTTTAGGATATTGTTAAATGTAATCTTTGTGTATCAAACTGAATTCTAAAAACTAATAGGTACGGTGGGTACGTAATTTCTGTAAACAAGTCTCCATGCTCTATCTCCATTCTTTCGCCTGTTCAAAAATATCTTATTGTTTACTCCAATAATTTTTTTCATTTTAAGGTATTACATTATATTAGCTGGTTGAAATAGTACTTAGCTTGGAATGTTTGTTTTTTTCCCCGTTGTTCCAGCAGAATTTTATTTATGCGAGCATCCATCAGTGATGTGCATAATTTTTCTAAGTTAATGTAAAAATTCGATAATTTTCATATAGTTGCTTCGATTCTCCTCCGCAGTTTAACCAGCAAAATCATTTTATGTTACTAACTAAATTTACAATTTTCTACTTTTTTGAAATAATCCTTTTCACTGTGACGAGTTTGAAAAAATGGAAGTTCTCATAAATATTGTGCGGCGTCCATCATTGTAGACCTCATTTCCAAGAAATCCATGCGGGTACACTCCTGTATCGCTTCTATTTGCACATAATTAGATTTTTTCAATTTCACGTCTAGCACATTGGCTGCCTCACATGCTTGATCAAGCATTACCTTGACGTAAAAATTGACAGCACTTCATGTGGATAAATTTTTTCACTGCTCTTTAAGTAGATTTAAAAAAAAAATCTACTTTTTGAAATTCCCTGAATATTCGTACCCAAGGGTGAGAGTGGGTACGTTTTTCGTTTCAATCTTCTGAGCATTTTGGCACTATTTTTGAAAATTCATTTTTTTTTCGTTGAGTCCATTTCCAGGCGTAATTTTAATCAGATGGTTTCGAAATTTGAAACATATTCGAATTCACTCAAGAAAGAACCCTGTTGTTTTGTTTTTGGTCCGAATCGGGCGTATAGTTCGTCTGCTTGGTTAGTTAATATGCATTTTGTATTGAAGAGCGTACAGGTCGAAATTTTCAATCGATAGGCCTAAAATTTGGTATACGTATGTGCTTTAGGTCAAGGACAGTACCTACCTGTTTTGTTACGGATAGGCTTTACGGTACGTCTGATAGGGGCGATTTTATTGCAGTTGTGGCAGATTAATGGCTCTAAAAGGAGTAATTTTCAAGTTATAGTCACGAAATTTGGTACAGGTATTGATTTGAATTATATCTAACATGATTCCAAATTTGATTCCTATTGGTGTTATGGTTCATTCCTTGGGGCTGTTGGAGGTGATAATTTTTCATCTTCATCTCAGTAAAATTTCAGTTCTCTTTCAATAGTTACGAAATTTGGTAAAAACAATACCTCACCTACAAGGATCAGAAATACCAATTTAGGTTTTGATTGGTAAATTTGTTCCCAACTTATTAGCTATTCAGTGTGATTTTCCCTCTTTTACCCTTCTGATAATGGTCCTGAAAAATTCATTTTCTAGCCTTCATCGAGAAAACTACTCGTTCTAACCTAAAACTAACATGATCTGAGAAAAAAGTCAATTTTTACCCACCCGTCACCTGCTTTAGTACACTAGATTTGAACATGGACAATAAAATCTCCGCTATTATTTTCGTAACCAGGATGTAGACGGCTGCACTATACTTCGTTTTGCAATTAGGGATATTTTTTTCTCATACAAGTGTTGTTTTTTTTATTTTTTTTATTTTATATAATCCTCTAATTCTCGTCACTGCAGGAAAAAAAACCATCGAATTATTTCCCAAAATTGTGCTTATTAGATCTTTGAATAATTTTTCATTTCACAAAAAAAAATGATAATTTTTGACACATTCATAAAATATTTTGAAAACATGATACTAAATCATTATATTTTATCGCATGCATCGTATTTGTGAGATATTGATAATTTTTTGCAAAATATGTAAGTATTTTATATATTGCTTTATTAGAAGAATGTTGATATAGGTGATTTTTAAAGAAAATAAATATACTTTTTTTTTGCAAAACTTGCTGCGCTAGAGTTTTTTTTATATATTTTTTTATTGCATATTCAAAATTATCGATAGTTTCAAAATCGTCAAGAGGTAAATATTTGAGACGATGCAAAATTTTAATCTAAAATATAGTACACGTGAATGACATATTCAGTTATGACGAGCCGAGGGGAGGAAGGACTCGTTCTTTATTGGATAGTTTCACGTACGATCGGTCTGTCAGATATTTCAAAGTAAATCGACATGGTGTAATCATTCTCTTTGGGTGACATTTTAAATATTATTACAAATTTCATAAATAAAAATAAAAATTTAAAATAACACTTGAAATCACAGCTATTTGTATTCAAGTGATTATTCATGAAGATGGCTCCAATTGTACTTCTGGCCACCAAAGATTGGAAAACGAAAAATTAGGTTTCCAATTCGATTAATTTTTGTTTTTAAAAATTTCAATTTTAATTTCCGTTTCTGTTTTTTAATAAACTTGAGATGTTTCTTATAAAAGTTGAGAAAAAGTATGTAGCCTACTTCTTTATTTGTGAATTTTTTAAAACAGACTGCCAGCAAATGTATTTAAATTCAAAATTTCAATTTTTAATTAAAGGAAAACAAAAAAATTTTTTTTTTTTTTTTTAAATTTTGTTTCTGTTTGTGTTTATTTTGGTTTTTCAAAAATTTGGTTTCCATTTTTGGTGGTTTTTATTTCTTGAAATCTTTTTTCACTATCTGTTAGTTTCCATTTTTTGTTGAAAAAATCATTTCTGGTCCGTTTTTTATTTTTGTTTTTCCTTTCATTTTACAACATCTGCTTACTACCAAACTGCACACAGAACAATTACACTGAAACTATTGTGAACATTGATATCGTACATGAGTCAGCTGTGATGATACATCGGACCATCACAGCCTCAATGATGTCACAGGGTACGAACAAATTAGATTCAGGTTTACCACTACACAGACACACAGATGTAACCTCAACTATTTTAGACAAGTCGGTGCACTCTGATAAAATAATTTCTAAAGTCAGTAGGAAAATTTTATCCCACTAAGTGCTGGTATAACCGGACCTTAGTAAGTACTGTTGTCATTTGCAATTCAAATTCTCTTCACTTTGAAGAGCTAAGGCATGTGCGCTGCTGCTAATGGGATAATTTGTCCTAACTAAAAACTGATGCCATTTTTATTACATTGTCTTTACGGGAGTGCATAGACTTGTCTAAATAGTCTTTATATTTTACACATACTACTAAGCCCATAGTTTCGTAGCACATCGGCTATCTTAACAATGGAACTGTGTGTTTAATTTATTTTTGTGAAAATTGTTAAAGTAATGACAACGTGAGTATCTTGCGCCGGCTTTCTCTACTTCTGGTCATTACATATTACATCATCATCTGTGTTGTTCAGTATAGTATTTATTGGACAAATTTGTGATCACCCCTCCAGTGTATCTGTAGAATCCATTCTCTTCACCTCAGATATACCGGGTTTAAATCTTAATTGAGAAAATTTATTTGGCAGTAATTTTTTTCAATTATTTTTAATGTTGAATACATTTTTATATTCAGGGTAAAAATGAAAACAAGAAGGCTGCTGGCACAGATCTTGGTGCAAATCTTATTGTGAATTTTGATGTTAATTTTGGTGCTAATGAGAGAAAAAAGAGAGAAGAAAACAAGTGTCTGTGTGAGTAGGTGTGTGGTTGTATGTGTAAACAATGTGCCCGCATACAACCATACGATTTTTGGTAGCCCTGTTATTTCTTTCTGTTGTTGGTCATTTCTGCCTCCCTTGCTTCAACTCAAAGAGAGACTTATTTATTAAGTAGGTTTTCTATTGAAAATGTACTTATTAATTTTGACATCATGGAACAAATTGAAGGTAGGAGTGCGGTATGCCAACTGGGGTGGCTACACGCCACAACAAAACAAACCTGAGAGGCTGCACATTTCATACCAAATGTCACACTCAAACAGCTCAAATGTCTCAAGATGTCCTTAGGGCCCATGACACTGAGTCTCAAAAACACAGGTTGGACAACAAACCGTAAGTAAAGGTCAAAAGGCTGGTGCACTCAGATAGCAAGTTCAGGGTAAAGTTCATGGTAACCTCTGAAATGTGGAAATTTTGAAATTAAAAGCTGATTGTTGAAAAAAAGCTGAGTGGAAACATTGAAACCCCATCAAAGGAAAACACACTACAAGGAAGGAAACATGACTGTCCCCACCCTTTTACCCATGTAAAAAGGAGTTCAACACATTACAAAAATAATAAAAAACAAAATAAATGTACCTGGACCTTTATTTATATTAATAAAGGTACAAACCAAGCAGTAAATCAATAACAGAGATCCATTTTCATATACGGGGATGAATGAAATGGAGACGCAAATAAAAAAGCAAGACAATGAAAACAAGGCCTAAAATTATATGTTACTATACCAGTATCAAAGTCGAACAGAGAGTTATTGGCCGAATATATTGTAATGTATGACAAACCACAATTACAAGAGATAAGGCCAGATCAAGATAAAAATTTCTATATTTTAACTACATGTTTGCATTTAAAAGAGAGAAATTATTATCTAATTTATTAGAATCTGGTTACCAGTTAAGATTCAAGAGACCTTGAATATTGCTAGTAAAAGCTGAAAATTTCATTGAGATACCTCAGGGAGGTAGGTCTAGGTACATTATTGATTTCAGAACAAGGAAATTTTGGTAGCATAACTCAAATTCATATAAATCAGTATAATAAATGTACAAGCTGGCCAAAATTAGTTAATTTGTTAAAATTATTTTACTAAATTATCTCGCCAATATTTTCCCTTATATTTGATTGGCATACGCCATTACCCACACAGCCGCCTACAGACTTGAAAAAAAGTTTGTTGCGTCCACCAAAACAACAAATTCTACAATGTTACCTATATGCCAGCAAAAATCCAGGGCTGGCATCAGCAAAAGTGCCGCTAAGTGGCACCTCAAGGCTTTTATTTGTATATACTTACCTATATAATTATATTAAAGCCAATTTCTTGTTACCACTAAACAGGTCTCAATTTTTGTCCAATATGCATGAAATTTGGAACAAATAATAATACTAAGCCAAAAGACCTGACCTGTTGATGTTGTTGCGGACTGGTTTGTATGGTACTTTTGGTATTGCTATTTTTGTTTTGACTGTAAAATTTTTAACTTTCTGTCAGTAGTTACAAAATTCGGAACAGCTATTCATTATAATTGATTAGAACTTGTTATAAATTTTGGTACAGATCAGTCATATAGTACTTTTGGTGACAATATTTTGGTTTTTATTTTAGCCACAAAATACCTAATTTTGGACCAATAGGAACATAATTTGGAACAAATATTATCATGACATATTCTAACATGTTACTGATTTTGGCGCAGATTGGCCAAATGGTACTTATTGTGCAGCTATTTATTTTGACTATAAAATGCTAATTTTTAAATCAATAACTAAGAAATTTATAAAAAATATCAACTAGAGTTGAAGCCTTCCAGAAAAAAATAATATAAGTGCAACCATAATCAATTTTGCATTTTTAAGTGAAATCAGTATTATATACAGTTGCCAATGCAGTGATAAAAGAATAAATGCCCTGGGAATATTTTTTATTCTTCGAATGTGGTATGAAAGATTGAATTTCTGTATGTACCATCCAGATTTTACTTAGAATAAAATAAGTCCCATTACTTTTTATAAGAAATAATGTATTTTTCAGTACTTTTATGTTGATTATTAGGTCATATGCAATGTTATTTTCATGTTTTTGGATGAATTCTAATTTTAAAGGTTTTCTTCTACAAATAATCACCATGTTAGTCACAAAATGGTGAAAATTTGTTCTTAATTTTCAATTATTTCCATTAAAATGACAATATTTTTGGAAAATTAAGATGGGAACATTTATTTACGATGTTCTACATCAATCAAACCCAATGCACCAACTCAAAAGTTACTCAGAAAAACCTCTCCCCTGAAAAATTTTAAAAATGACACTATTTTTGTAGAGAAGGCTTCAATTTATTGCAACAATCTAGCAATTCTGGAGTAGATAGGTCAGAAGGTATTTCCAAAAAAAATATTTTTTTTAGATTATAAAAGAGATAATTGTTTTTAATTGCATAATTTTACGTCAACAGTCCGTTACAAAATTTAATACAATCATCACAATTTTGTTTCGTGACTAATTTTATAATTTTTGAAAACCTACTTTTTCTAACAGAACTGTTGCTACATTGGGAGTTATTAAAATGTGTACCACATTACCTAAATGTTTCAATCTACTAAAACAGGTATTGAAGAGCTATTCTACTAACACTTCTAACATCTTACACTGTTCAAGCAAACTTTTTAACTTGGTTGATGGTTTTGTGAGATTCTTACGAGACTTTACACCACGTAAAAGGAAACATGAATGTTGTAAATGACTGAAATGATGTAAAGTGTTAGTGAAATAGCTTCCTTGAAGCGCCTCTTTTTTTATCACGTTCAGTAATTCAGTTAGTACGGTAATAAGTTTAGTAGGAGAAGTCCAAAATTTAAACTGTACCAGGAATGAGGAAATGAGTAGTCATATGCGCCAGCTCACAGACACATGAGGTACAATTGCAACACTGAAAATTCATTCTCCCAACCCTAAAATTATTTTTTCCGTTCTAATTAACAGTTTCCACTTATTTATTAATTACCGTCTTCGAGTATATATGTAAGTTTCATTTTTCAACCATAAAGTGTTTCGAAGAACGAAATTATTTTAAGATGTTTATATATTGTTATATACAGATGTAGTAATGTGAAAAACAGTGTAATTTCATTCTCCCAAAATGTTATCTATGTCTGATAGTAATTACCTATAGAAATGTTGTACGAATTAGCCCACCCCTCCGTTACATATATACTCATGATTATACCAACAAAAATTGAGAACTGAAAAAATAACTAAAGTTGGGGGCTATGAGTAGAGTAATCTGGCGCGAGACGTTTGTATGACAACATGTGCTTATTCTTCATAAGTCTATACCAATAAAGAAACTAGCTGTAATGTTCCCGCATATAGCTCTATTCTGGATATTACCTTTTTTTTTGTGCTCCCAGTATCTATGCATTGAACCATTGGAAAAAAACATGTATTCATCACACACAGACATCACTTCTGTTCAATGTGGTAAAAAGTGTAGCACTAAAACTTTGAAAAGGATATTCGATTGACCTGGTGAAACTAAGAAAAATTTTAATTTGTTAAAAGGTTAGGAATATTTTCTGAGAAAATTTTTTTAAATGCGCTTGTCCGACATACCCTTTCTATTCAAACAATTTACCTAATTGTTTCCGAGTCCTCAATTTTTCGAATTTACCCCTTTCCAAAGCTAAAACTGTAAAATAGAACTGCGAACTAACTTTTAATGTAATTGCACTGGCAGTCTGGCTCTAAGATTTTTAGTGTAGCACCTTTTTACCATATCAAGGTTTCATAAATATTAATTTAAAATTTTGATTTTGTTTTTAAAGAAGGCAAAGTCATATCCATTTCCTGCTTATTACGCCATCCGGCTCATAGTATGTTTTTGGATTAGACTTTTTAAAAGCGTCATAAAGAGGTTTCATTTTGTTATTATTCCTTTCTGGAAATATTTTCGTAGCGTAATTTACGTTCATTGCGCCAACGAGGTCAAAACATAAAATTTTATTTCATCGAATATTTTAACTCTTAAACTCACTTTTTTGTTTTTTTGATTTGAATCCAACATCCTCGTTCTATCGCTGCAACTGTGCACATGACGTGTAGTCGTACACAAGTGCATATTGACGACGATGAGATGGTTTTTATGATTCATTTGCAATATTAAACGAGCGTGTGTTTTCTCCAGTTTGCTGCATTGTTGATGCGAATACGAATTTGCAAATTTTTTTCTTCGAATATAATTATGTTTTTAACATTTTTTTTTCTCTTTAATCAACGCCAAAATACTTGGTGTTTTTATTTTCAACCGAGTAAATATTTTTTACGTTGAATTCGATTTAAACGAAAGAAGCAGAAAAAAATCTGAGGGAAAAAATAACATGGGTTATATTTATGCAAAATTGTTGTTTTATTATTTTTTATTTTACTAAATATTCAGGTTTTTATGACAAATCAGCAACGGAGGTTCCCACTAGAAAATTTGTAAATTTATTGCGTAAACTGTTTTTCATATCATCTTCGCATTTATTACGCCTATGAATATTTTCATCAGTTGGTAAAAATACAGAAAAATGGCTCAGAAAACTATTTTGATTAGCTAGTTTAGAGTAAATGATCTGAGATCCTTCGAACCAACTAGTAATGCTTAAAATGGTAGTTTAGTAAGAAATTTATTCCTATTTTGGAACTCGGACATAAATATTCTATTATGCAAAATGCATGACCTGTACGTATAGTAAAGTAGGTACTGTATATAGGTACATGCGCTTTGCTTGTTGTTGTACATACATAGAGCATGTAAAGCAGCATGAAGGAAGCATGTACGAGATAAAAAAAAATGAGATTATTGTGAAACTGATATTTACAAGAGAAAGGGGAAGATATTGATATTCTTATTGAAAGGTGATTTTTGCGAAAGAATTAAGTAATTACTTAATTATTATGATAATCAAAATTATTGATATTTGACTTTGATGAAAACTTCACTCTTTCATTTTCGTTTATAAATCTTAAGGAGTTAATTATTATATTTCACAAGAAAGATCGTTTGCTGAATCCATGTATTTTTATTTTTATTGGAAAAGGAAGCACAGAAAATAAAAAACAACTTAATATTGAAATTACGCGTGTGAAATAATGGGCTACATTTTAAGACGATACATTAGCATATGAGTAGTAAGACAACCAACTATAGAATACAGGCATATCAAACCATTACAAAAAAAATGAAAAGTTTTTCGGTTTTTAGTGTATTTTTATACGCTTTTATTCTACTCACTCAATTTGTTAAAATACACCGGATGACCAACTTCAGCGCTGCCTTCACGTGTTCCCACACACGCACACATATCCTTATATCCGTTTTTATCAGTTATTTTTTCAATTTTTGTTTGTTTCTGTCTCGGAAAAACAAGTGAGAAATTTTATTTTCTCTTTCGTCGTTATTTTCTTCTTGAAATTATAAAAGTGTATTTTAAAAAAAAATCGTTTTTAACCTAACTTGTTAGATGTAAATTTGTCACTTTTCATTGGATCTTTAAATGGAAAATGGAATATCAAGTTACTTTTTTTATCAATATTTCTGCATTAAATCGTGGCGCAGTCACAAAATTTGAATATTTATGGAGACCGTTCACTCCAGTGAAGAAGATATGGGTGTTTTGTGTCAAATTTACACAACGTAAACCAATTTTTCTTCGAATTAGCAGGAACCAAATGGCACAAAAATATCAGTGGACTAAAAAAAAAAAAGTTTATCAGACTCCAGATTAGAATCTATGGCTTGGGTATGGTAAGCTCATATTTAACCACTGAGCCATGACAGCAATTGATTAAATTGGTTTGTCGTAGGTATACAATCACTTCTCGTTTATGTTTTTTCAAGTATCAGGCTCGCCCCTTCGCAGTTACACGATTAAGTCACAAGTCACCAAACTGTAGCTCGCAAGCTACTGCTAGCTTACATAGACACTAACAGTAGTTTGCAAAGCAGGTATGTCGCACTCGTAGCAACATGATTTTTATCAGTTTCAAGAATTTCACCAACAGATAATCAGTTTTTAAAACATTCACATATGATGATAGGCCTAAATCTCAACCAGTTTGATCTTGTTCAAAACATTTTTGCTTTATTCACTAAAAATTTTTTGTTTTCTGTAGCTCTCGACCTATTTCTTATATTCAAAGAGCTCAGTTACTGTGGAAGTTTGGCAATCACTGATATAGAGCAACAATGAATCAGGTGTGCATTTAGTGATCCATTTATTTCATTAGCTATCGAGTTCATTTCTTAAAACCTTATTTTCAGTGTCAGTCATTTAGCTTTTTACCGTTTGCTTGCAAACAAGGTATTAAAATTGACATCATTGTGGGATTAGGAGTGGGAGTCATGAAAATTATCCGTTTCATGAGAAAAGAAAATGATTGGTACCATTTTCTCATTTTGACATAATTTTTTTGAAATTTTCATGAGAGATAGTTCTTATACTGGAGCAGGTCTGAAAGAAGTTTTTTGCCTAACGGTTAATTAGTTTCCGAGGAAACTGGAAAAGAAAAAATTCCTGGAAAAGTTGTTTTTCCGGGATTCTAAGAAAATGACAAAACCAATCGGACTGAAGTTTCCACAATAGACTTTCCTTATGTTGATGCAAGTTTCTTAGAAGTGTGGTGCCTATTAGTTCCGTAGTTTCTGAGAAAACTGGAGAAGAAAAATTTATGGAAAAAATTTTGTGTTCGCAGTTTTGAGAAAATTACTAAATAGATAGAGCTGAAATTTTTATGAAAGATAGCTACTGTATGGGAGCACGTTTGAAAGAAGTTTGGTGCTTATCGGTTAAGTAGTTCTCGAAAAAACTGGAAACAAAAAATCTCAGGAAAAGCGGTTTGTAGCGATAAAACATCGATAGATCGATATTTTTGTTAAAGATATGGTTAATTGTCGATAATTTTTTGTAATTTCTTAACCTGAAACTACCAATGAAATATCGATAATTATCGATATAAATATCGAGCAAACTGGGTTTTCTAGCGAAGCATTGCTGTACTTGAGTTTTTTTTATTATTAAATAGTTATTAAATTTTATCTCTTGCATAATTTTCCTTCGGTTTTTTTTTCCTTTTTCACTTTGTATTCGTATCTAGATATTATTTGAAAACGTTCATCGTGTTTTATATTGTACGAGAATAAGAACGAAAAAATTTATCTCAGTTCAGGGCTGCATGATATCACGACATTGCATCATGGAATTGTTCTTCTTTTTATAAACAATTTTTTCTTGTCAGAATATTGATTGAACATAGGAGTTAATTAATTTTTTTTCCCCTCAAATAAAAATTATTTTCCTCGTTAAATGCAGATGTTTTTTTCGTAGGTACTTACACCTACTGTTTTCATATACTTTTTGATATGAAAGTTATTCTTTGTACGTGTGTATAATGCTGTTCACAAAGTGGTCGGTATCAAAGTTATTGTGGTGTTGACGAATGTTTGAAGAAATCATTGTGAATATTTCGAATCACGTAGGCTAGATGATTCCTTGTGCTCGAAATAATATATTGTATTCTGATAAATTTTCACAATTTTTGCTTCAGTTGTTCAGCATTAATTTTAAAGCGGTAGTTGTTTTAATTAAGTACTTGAAAACTTTAATTTTTCACGAAAGATTACGCCAGACTTAATGGAAGACGAACAAATGAAATTATTATTCAATACACGTTTAATTTTGACATAAAACCGAATGAAAATTTAGAGAAGGGGCTTACTTAAAATACAATTATAATTTTTAAGCTCTCGAAAAATGGCTTTCAATTGGGGAATCTAATTTACGCGTACCCACTCTGAAAATTTAGTATTTGCTCCAAAGAATCCATACTGAAGCTCGATTAAGGAAGAATGTCATTTTTTTATGCGCCAAAAACAAGGAATCTGGAATTCCATTTAAAAAAAATTTTTTTTAGAACATAGAGTTTCCTTGTTCTCTATGGAATCCTATAGCATCGATAAGAAAACTGGATTCGATGTTAAAATGTTTAATCTAGAGAATTTAATCCAAGAACCGTTATGTAATGTAAATATTCGCTTAAGCGACGACTATACCTTAGCCTGTGAATGTATTTTGACATAAAAAAATATGCTGTTTGTCTATCTGCTTCGAGTAGATTAAAGGTATGAAAATAGTGAATTCGTGGAATGTATGACGAAGATACTCGTCTCGTAACTTCATACATGATATGTTGAAAATTTGCGAAACTAATCACTATATAAGTTTACACTTTACATGTTAATATAGGTAATCGTGTTTTAAAAGTAAGGTACTTAGTAAAACACATAAGAAAATTGTATTGAAATCAATAAACTCTATTAATGGCTGTGCAGCAACGTAAAAACGTTCGGTCGTAAGATAATGGTTGGTTTATTTATTAGTCTATTTTTTCTTCTTTAACAAGTAAACCTCCAATTTTCCTGCCTTATGGTTTCGCATAGTGTGTTCGCCTACTTGAAAAATGTAATGGAAATGCTATAAGAATATAACGGACTGAATACAAATGAACTCCTGTACCATGTGACGTATAAAAAATGTGGAACTCGTGGAAAAAGTTTTTCCGCTCAAGGTCTTTTAAAAGTGGTTTTGCTGCAGAGCTGCCACGAATTTTCTTACATTCTATTCCGCAAATGTCGTTATCTAAAAGCACCGTAATGCGACGACGTTACGGCATTTTCAAAACAAAATTTTACCTTTTTAGGAATAGATCCTAGACTAACAAAATTTTTTCGCTTTTTTCCAATTTTTTCGAGCACCTATTTATAAAGTCTTTATTGCGACAGACTTCAATGCTCTTCAAACGAAGATCGCGTTCGGTTCGTAGTCGACTGTGAATTTTTTGTTTCTCAAAAATTTTCATAAATTGCACATTATAGTCTATTTATAAGGTCGTCTGAATGATGAACAACCCGTATACCTTGTCCCTTCGCAAATACCTAATTAGTTGATTTTCAAAATGAAAAATCCAAAGTAGAAAGGTGCCTATTTTTTTTCTTGCTTGTTCCATTATAATCACTTTTTTATCGTTTTGCGATGTCGAGTGATGTTTTCATTGGAATTGCGAATGTTATTTTGGCAATTTTAATATTTCCTCCGCAGTTTCATTCTCTCTCCTCTCTACTGTCCAGCTCCTGTCAGGGGTTTGTATAACGTTAGCTTTAAGATAATACTTTGTCGCATCGAGCTTTATTTTCAAAATTTTGGCCGTTTGGATTTGAAATTTGTGGACTAACTGGAAGGCGTAATTCTTTACAGATTAATATGAAATTTTTCATGCGAATACTTTAGGTCTATGTCTCTAATTTTAGTCTAGTTCGAATATGGGCCAAATCCGCTCATTAGTTTTTGAACTACGGCTTTTGAAAGTTTTTTTGTAACCCAAAATTATTAAAATCTATAAAGAAGGCAACCCACAATACATATAATTTAAAAATCTGATTATTTTAGGCTAAATCTACGTTTCCGACTCGTGTGCCATCGGGATTTTTACATTTTTGTAAGCTTTTGTTCTACTCACTACTGCGATTTTAAAATATACCAATATTGTAGCCAACCTTCCGCAACGAAATAATGTTTATTTCGCATGAAACTGTAGCCAAAAAAAATTAAAGCTTATCTTTTAAAAATTCATTTTTAACCTAAACTTATTATTAGTTGGGAGTTCGGACTTAAGGTGTTTTGAGATGGAGTAACAATGACAATTTACAGTAACTTCTGGTAGTGAGATAAGTTAAAGTGAAATACGCTTTTTATAGGCTTAAATTCTGAAGAATTTCACGTTCGATTTTGATAATGAATTTTCATTACAAATACAATGTAATGAATAATGATCGATTATGAAAAAATGAAAATAGAAGACTGAAATTTTGGAACACCATGTTACCTGAAATTGCACTATATTTTTACATTCATTAGGTACCTATTCAATTTTGTCTAAAAACAATATATCTCACTTCGTATAATAAGGTAAGTGGGGCAGTTAAAGACATACGTTACTTTTGTTTGGTATGAAATAAAAAGCAGTTACAAAAAATCTGAAACTTTTGTGAAACGCACGGCCTTGAGCTCTTAATTACGGCTTTTTTAAAGCCCATATAGGGCTATTTCAATATCAGTAGTTGGCCATGCTGCTCCATCCAGTTATTCTATAAAGGCTGATATTCACAAACGTCACTTTAACCTCCCTTCATTTAAACTTCACTTGAAAATGACTTTCTGCACAATTTTATATTTAAGAGTGTGGTAACATTTTATTTTTACATTAGAACTCTCGTAAGAGATACAATGTTTCTACACTTATAAGTACAAAATTTTGCAAAAAAATTTTTTAAAGTAAAATTTAAGTGAAGGGAGGTTAAAGTGACGTTTGTGAATATGGGCCAAAGTCTAAATTCATTCCCATTGAACGAAGCAATGAACGAAGAACTGTAGTTGATGTGGTACCTAGTCAATTAAATAAAACTGTATAAAAAAATTCTGAATATTTTTGTCCTTCAGATCAGATTCTCGTGATGCAATTTATATATTGCGCAGATTCGAAGAATTAGCATAATGGGAGTAGGACTAAGAGTCTTCAAATTAAATTTTTTGTCATCGAACCAAACTTGTGGAAACTTTCATTGATGCGACTTTGTATTGTGAATAATGTCTTGTCTTCTATCATGCTATTTATTGTTGAGGTGATGGATATTTGAAACTAATTTTTTTCGAAATCCACTGTTAAGTAATGGTTAACTTTGCTCTAAAAATAAGCCGAAAGTTTTAATTTTTCCAGCTCTTATTCAAAGGTTTGCTTCATTCGAATAGTTATTTCAAAAGTGAACCATTAAATTTATATAGAGAGTACCTTATTATTGTGTTACTGCAAATTATTTTTAATGATGAAAGTCGATTTCTTGTAATTGAAATTATTTTCTGGTTGTAGATTCAGGTCGATGATCAACTTCTAAACTTCTTCAATATTTTATTTATGTATTTCATTTCATTTTATATTGGTATTTTTGTAAGTATGCGCGGAGAAGGTATATGGTCTACGTTTCAGTTAAAATTATTGCAAAGTGGGAATAATTGAGTTTTGTTTGAACAATATACTGCCTTTCTTCGATTTTTCATTGCCAGTAAGATTTGGTTTTCGCGTTTGACCCTTCTAGTTGATGGTTGATCAACAAACTGTAAACACCACCTCAAAAATCCGTTTATTTGGAGTTCTTCTTTTATGAATATAATAATAGACGATAATGCGAAGAAACTGTCTATAAAATATCAGTATTTTTGGGGCAAATGAGAACATTATAACGTACAATGTCAATTCCGTCTAAATTTATCAACGTTGATTTTCTTATTATTTCAGTATTTTTCATTAATTTTTATACGCAGCTTTCTTCCATGAAGATTTGACGTTAGCATTTGTACAAATTATTTTTCATTACCTATATGAGGCGATCGTAATCTAATGCTTCGTCACGGGAAACCAACCAATTAAAATTTAAACTTGATGATAATAATAATAACAATAATAATAATAAAATAATAACGATGAATAATAAATAATAAGTTATTAATAATAATAATAAATAATGAAAGACGTGAATTAGCTATAAATATAGTGCAGAAAGTAAAGTTGATCTGTATATACGTGTACAGATGTATGTTGACTTTTTCTTTACAATTTTTTCTATATTAAGTATGATTAAGTTCATTTCAGACGAAACATTCAGTTGACATCTTCTTTTGACCAAACGTAGCATCCTCGCACGGTTTAGGTATGCTACAAAACAGAAAAATACAACATATTACTTTTTGACCAAATTTTCATTTTTTGTGGAAGTCTATTTTTAATGTTCCTTATCGTTCAATATTTGTCGAGAGTAATTAGCTTTTTTCATTGTGCCATGTGTTTCGTAGGCGTGCAGCCTATGAAGAAAAAAAAAACACATTACTCGTTTCAAATTTTGCATTTTTAACCCATATGGTTGCGAATTTGTTTCATTTATTACAGAGCTCTCAAAGATTTGGAAGAAAAACGAAGTCATTTATCGATGGGCGGTCGCACTGGTTCTAATTTAATTCGAGACGATCAAGATTATCGGTTCAATATTGACGAGCATGATTTTGTTCCACATTTCCAAAGGGTGTCCATCAGTGGGGAGGATACGTGCCAGGTACGTTTTCGAATTTATTGGAAATGATTAACTGTTTTAAGGTTATTATTGGTGAACGTTCAATTTCGTGTTAACTGATTTCATTCTTCCGTCTTCCGTTCAACATCTTTTTACTTTACGATTTTTTCAGAACTAAATAGCTGATCTTGGTAAATTGATGTGAAATAGCTAAATGTTTTCTGTGAAATTATATTGAATCAAAATTTTTCAAGTGTTTTGTCAGTATTATAGGCTATGTATTTATTCCTCTGTTGAGAATGAATACCTACAAGTTGAACGAATACTTTTTTGGGAAAGAACCTCGGTTGCAGACAATATAACAGACTGGAATAGGATATTAGCATTATACTTTTAGCAGTCTATTGATACCTTTTTTCCTCTTATTTGTCTGTCTGATCAATTTTCCTCGCAGACATGATTATTATTCTGTCATATAATGTAGTCGATTGCCTTCGAACTTTTCTGGAAAAGAAAGTTTCTAATTCGCTAGTAATTTTACTTACTTGAAAAATCAGCTATTCCGAAGCTGGGGGTTCTTCGCAAGTCCTGTTGAAAGTGTGTTCTCAATTCAACCATTACGTTTTAATTCTGTGTGAGTTATGCAAGGTAGCGAAAATGCATAAAAAATGATATTTCTAAATAGAACAAATAAAATGACTTTTTTTGATGAGAAGGAAATGACGAGGCAATCGCAGGACACATGATACAAACACGGTCACATCTTTAGAACTTTTTATTTGAACTTGCACGTTGAGTCAGTTCAAGAAGTTCTACACTTTTTCAGATTTACAGTTGTAAAGTTCTACCCTCACAAATATACCAGCCTCTTCAAAGAATTAGTTTTGGAATTATTCAAAATTAAACAGAGTGTTATTAAAAAGTTTTGAGAGTTGCGCATGTTTTCCAATTATAAAATACAACGAGCGTGAATGAAAGTAAAACCTTGAACAAAATTAGAATATATGTATATTCACAGTTTATATGTTCAAAATTTGATGATACATGACTAACGTCTTTTCTCTCATCAGGAAAAAAGTAGCTTATGTATAAATTATTCTTCATTTCGAGCGACACATTCCTTTGAAAAATTCATCAATTGTTTTTTCCTGTAATCTTTCTGTGACAAGAAAAAATGAAATAAAATCTTTACATTTTAATTAGTATTTTTGCCTCACTAAAAATTTATTTTTTTATTTTTTTATATTATTATGTTCTGAATTTCATATTGAACGTCAGAGTTTTGACGTCACAAACTAACCTTTGGGAGTTGATATTTTTATGCGAGTTCCAAATGGTACCCTTCTTTTCAAAAAATGTCGAAATTTATGATAAAGTGGCTTGTCGGTGAAAAAAAAAAGGAAAGGGGTTTCAAAAAAATATCGTAGCCAAAAAATATGGTAAGAAATTTCTCTTACCAAATACGGTAAATTATTTAAAGAAGAATTTAACGACTAAATTTGGGCTCGTGAAAGTTGAGACTTGCAAGTTTAAGAATATTTATGTAAGGCAGATTCTGTATGATTTTTAATTTTGGTAACGAGGTGATCTTCATGGAAGAGTAAAAATTTTTACCGGTGAAATCCGCGAGCATTATGCAGTTAAAAATTAAAATTGCTGGTGCTTTGAGTGAAGCTTAATTCTGATTGTTGAAAATTTATTTTTGAATTTTAGCGTAAGTGCATTATTTGACTGTTCAGAAATTAAAGATTTTTTTTAAGACTGTGATTTTGAAATTAATACTAACAAAAAAAAAATTTTTTGGTTTGTCATTGTGAACCCTTGATGGCGAGCGATTGTTTTTGAAATATTTCGAGTTGCATGAATTTATTGGAAACTTTTTCTGTACCTAATTGGGGAAATGAGACGCATTCTCGAAAATTAAAAAAGCATATGTAAAAATCGAAGTATGCAGCTCATAATTTTTCTGTCAAGTACGTTTGAAGAAAAACTCACAACATAGATTTTATGTAATTTATTTTAGCAGTACCTTAAGATTTAGGCCTATGAATTTTTCTGTGACCAAAAATGTTTCATTTAATTGGTCCAATTGGGCCTAGAAGCATTTCTGTCCTTTTTGCAGTGGTCCAGTGGTATAATGAAAAAATTCGATTGCATCAAATGTTTAAAAATACACCGATGACTCTGAGAATCGTATTTGGAAAAAAATTTGTGGAACGAAAAATTTAATGCTATGAAATTTTGTTCTGATTTTTCGAAAGAGATCACGTTTTTCATTTTAGATTTGCCGAAAGAGGCATTTTTAATTTGGGCAAAAAAATTCAAAATATTAAAATTCATAAAAGATTCCACAAAATTTAATCTTTCCTCCGTAAATTTTGATGTTCAAGTTTTTGCTGAATTTTTAACATTATTTGTTAGTAAAATACTGAATTTTTTTCTCCAAATGCTTGAAGACAGCTGTTCCTAACCATTTTTTCCACAATAAAAGTTCCCAAATTATTGTTTTTCGAGTTCAAAAATTCCGTTATTATTATCCTTTTTTCTATTTTTTTTTTTTTTCATTCATGTCACTTTCAAACATTGCAAAACCTTATTATGAACGCAAATACTCGCATAACAAAAGAACTAGATTTAACTGGATTAAACTTTGTTTAGAAAATATCTGCAGTGCTCCAAATCTGGAGTGTTAAGTTGGGTGAGTTGGGTTGTATTTTCTAAATTAAAAATGTATTTCTCGTAGGTCTTCAATGTTGGGTGGGAGTGTTGGTGAAGTGAATTGCTTTTTAAATTAAAAAGGGGTTTGTATTATGCCTTGAATGTGTGGCGAATAGTTGAGTGTGATGGTTTTTGTTTTTGTTTCTTTTTTTTCTATAATAAAAAATGCATGTTTTCAGTTTCCTGTGAACCTCGCCGTCTGATTATTAAAGATAGAATTTTTAATGTAATTTCACGATGTTAAAATTATGTTTATTGGATATTTAAAAGCTATTAGCTACGATCTACAGTTTTGATTTGTAATTTTTTTTTAGTGTATTTTCAGAATTTTTACAATACATATCAGTCATATTATTTCTGATATTTTATGCTATTGGAAAAATATATGTCGGGAACTTTTGAAAATTCTAAATTTTTTTGGAACTTTTGGATTGGAACAAATATTTTGGAAGTTTTATACCATAATCTCACAAAATATGGTATCATTTAAATCTTTAACGATAATCGTGATGCTCGACAAACGTGCTGGGTATTCATTTGCTTTGTAATAATATTGTTTGCAAGGAATACCACTAAAATTGGACACCTTGACCGCATCCTTTCTTTTTCTCGAGTCTAGGAGAACCAAGATTTAAGTTCAGTTTAAGCCTTATAATCATGAACGCCGTTTGAATTTTTTCCGGGAGATAGAAAGTAAGAAAAAAATTTTTTTCGAAGAAGAAAGAATGAAAAAAAATGCTGTCAAGATCAATAAAAAGGTAAAAAGTTTTTTTTTTTTTTTTTTTTTTGAAAACGCTAAAACGAAAAAGCCAGTTTGATACAAGTCATCATCTTGTACCCCCTAATGGCGCCCATACGTACACTATAATTCTACCACAGCTTGTTTGGAAACTTAAAAAGGCAGAAGAGGCCAACAGTAATTTTACTTGATTGATTTTGATTCAACGTTTTTTCAAATGATATGGGTTGATCCTGTGGTGGTCCATACATTTTTTTCGAATCGATGTGACAGTTCTTTACGTATCGTTAGAAATTTATTTGTTTGAAAGGATAATTGCTAATAACGCTAATATACAATGAAACGAAAAAGCATTGAAAAAATGTTTTTATCAAAAAAGAACCATCTTCAAAAAAAAAAAAAATAATACAGATGCGCTAAAAATAGAAACATAACCCTTTTAAACAATGGTTTAGATAATAATTTTCTGAAGAAAAGGATGAAAACATTTTTTTTAATACTTTAATTGTAGGTTTTTAATTCTTTAATTTAAAACGTGATGTAGCGGGGCCGCACGGAGGATTTAGCTGGGGGAGGAACTCACTCACAGAACAACATTTGTAATGACGCCATTGCTACTAGATGGCTGAACCAAAAATTACCAAAATTAATAAATATCTATTTCAAGTTAAGTCCGATTTTTTAAATTCGATTTATTTATTTTTTTTTAATTCTGTTTCTGCACCAGATTTGAAGCATTGTCGCAGGAGTGTTTATTATTCGGAAATTTCAATTTTTTCAGTTCAGATTTAGAATTTTGTTAGACAAGGGGTTAGGATAGTGCTTTCTTGAAAATTGAGTGATAAGTACATCGTCGATCATGTTTTTTGAGGCACTAAGTTTAAATTTTCAGTTCATTTTTTGATTGAACCACTCATTTGGACACCTGTAACCCCGAAAAAAGGTTAAGTAGAATAATACTTTCCTAAAAAATTGAGCGATACATCGTTGATTATTTTTTTCAACTTTTGGCCCCGTATACATGCCTATCCTTGAATACTTTCTGCTAAGTTTCGTTGTGAAAGGTCTATTATATAAGTTGTAATTAATTTCGAAACTTTCAGCTCTGAACCTGTTTTTTTTTTCATAGTTAGTTCTCAGAATTCTACTTAATGGTTTTTGTGTTATATCAGTTCTGAGAAGTGAAAACTCAAACAACTCGAATCTTTTGTTAAGTTCAAAAGTTTTCATCAAGTATTTTAGTTCTGGACCAGTTCTGTTTGAAATTTAGTTTTCAGTTCTTCTTTTTATAGTTTTAGCGTCAGTTCTAAGAAGTGAGAAATCAAAACTTCAAAGCTCAAGTTTCGTACATTATCAAATCAAATAGCCAATTTGGTGCAAAAAAAAAAACACCTACCGAAAATTGCTGCATTTTCTTGCCAAATTAAACAATTCTACGCGCTATCGTACAGTTTTCTACTCTTATCTAATCCGTATAAATTCAAGTTACATTTTTTTGTCCCAGCATTCCGCTCTTCTTACTAGACTGATTTTTAAATATTTTTGACCCCATATAGGTTCCTAATTCTGAATGATTTCGAAGAGGTTTCGTTTCAAAAGTTCCATTCTGAGAACTGTAATTTGGTTCAAAATGTTTTACTAATAGTTTTAGTTCTAGGTCGGTTCTGTTGAAAGTGACTTCTCAGTTTTCCTTTAGGGTTATTTTGCCACTTTTGAAAAATATAGACTCACAAAACAGAGCTGTAATGAAGTTCGAAAGTTTTCACAGAATGTTTTGGTTCTGGACCTATTCTTTTAAAAGTAAGTTCTCAGTTCTCCTTTAGGGGTGTGAAAACTGGGAGCTCTAGTCAAATTGAAAATTTTTCGCTAAAAGTTGTAGTTTCGGACCAGTTTTGTTCAATGATGGTTCCTTACACCTACTCGAAGGGTGGGTAATGCATCTTGTATAAAAATTATGTATCCCTGCGTACAATTTTCACGGATATAAATTTACAGACGACAGCCGATGACATTCATCGGGCGGCATCATTCCTGGTCGAAGCTTTGTGCATTCGGGAACGTTACATGGGAATGTCTCGACAGTCGTTTCCGACAACCACGTCAAGATTTATACATTCCGTGGAGGACGAGTGCACGTACCACAACAACATTGTTCACGAAGACAAGAAAACAATCGCAGGTAATGCCAAAATATGTACATCTGGTGAAGAAAATTCTGGAAAATTCAGTTGTTGAAAGTCATTCAGCGTCTCGTTCTTTTGTTAGAATTAATTAGAAAAAAAAAAAAACAAATTATAAGATTGACTTTGGTCGTGAAAACTTCCGCTTCGGTAGTAATACAGCTGTAAGGAAATTTTTTTGCGTTCTTGACTTGATCATTTGTCACTTGCTGAGATTTTTATTGCATTTTTAACAAATCTTCCTCATCAATCTATTAATAATTACAGTACTAAAATTAATTCTAATTAATTTGAAAAAATTAAAAAGTTTGAGACTCTACTAAAACTTTGATAGACTACAGCCGGATGAACGCTTGAGAAATCCGCCTTTTGAGTTTTGTGTCAAAAGTACTGATTTTCATCTCCGAGGTTGCTTTTAAGCTAATATTCAATTTTGACATACCTATAGATCATACCTTCGAAAAAAAAGTTGAATTAAAAAAACATTTTCTCAAAAATTATACTGATGTAAATTTCATGGGATTTTAGTTAAGGCGTGAAGTTGAATGGCTCATAATGTCCGACCTTCATGTATTTTGGTATTTAAATGCAGATGACATCATAGTACCCTAATATTGAGACACAATTCAGCCAAAAACACTGATATGTTTTTATTTTAAAGTTATTTCATACTTCAAAAATTCATATTTTCTGACTTAAGATACTCTATGGCTGAATTCTTCTTCAAGTCGGGTTAGGCATCTTGCCCATGACAAAACTTGGCTTACCTTCTCTTCAAATCACATCGGCAAAATAGTTTGTTTTAATTGGAAGAATTATAAGCGATAAAGTGTAGAAAGAAGAAAGCTTAACAAGGTTTTGTTCTATAAGAGGATCAAACCTTGAAAGAATGAACCGCCGAATTATTTTAAAAATGAAATATAATACAACAGAAAAATTACATTAGTTAAAGAGGATAAATTAAGCAAAAGCAAAATAGTATGAAAAATATCTGTCGGCAATTTAACAGAGGAAACCATATTTCAAATTTTTATGTCTTCACCTACCAAATTGTCGTCATTAAAATTGGTTAATTTTGATATTGATTTTGGTTTGAAAAATCCTTTCTTATAAACTTTAAATTCAAGAGTTTTTTATTTTGGTTAAATTTAAAAAATGGAGAACTAGCAGAGGTGAAATTGTGATTGTTCAAATATATATGAGGATAGATCAGAACCAAATGCTCACTATATGTGAAAGAAGGTGCTACACTGCTTTTAATGACAGAGTAATCTGCAGTCATCTGAACAGAGCATGTCTAAAATTGTTGTCAACAACACACCAAATTTCCCTCATATTTTGTAACAAGAACTCGATTAATCTTATCTTACGCAGAGGTATTTCATAAAAGACGGCCTAGAAATGTGATATGTTTACAGCACAGAGAAACTTTTATCGCTGCTACTAGAACCTTTATAGTACCAAGAATAATCCCTACAGTTTTTGTCTCTAACCTAGCCTAGTCTAAATTTCCATTACTAATCTTCCATGTCTACAATAGACAAGAAATGTTCAAAATTTTTTACATCCACAGATGGAGCACTAATAGTACTGAAATTTGCCTACTCAAAAACTTAGATGTATGACTAGAATGACTTGGATTTATGTTATCTGTCTCATATAGAAGCACTATGAGAGTAAAACAAACCTAGTACTGGGTATCATTAACTCAAGAGTGATTAAAATTGTAGATATCGGCATTCAAATCTACATATCTGCCTTTCAAATGAAATTCTAATGTTTATACAGGGTGTTATTTTATACCGGGTAAACCTGTGATTGAAATCTAATAAACAGTTAGTAGAATTGCCTGAAAAAGAATTTCATTTGGTTATTTTCGTCATCTGCTTTAGTCTTCACATCGTTTTATTTCGGACACTATATTGTCCTAATTTAGGCTTTCTGTTTTTATGATGTCATCATATTATGTCATCATCAAGGTGTCTTCAATTTTGAAAATATTTTTATTTTCACATCACAAAAAATCTCAGACTTCTCACAGTATGTAATAGAGGTATTAAAGAGCTACTAGTACAGATTGTTTTATAAATTTTCTTGTGCAATAAATGTGGAAAAAAGAGAATTTTGATTTTTGAAAAATCCAAGTTTAGTCTTTATTTGGGGGAGATGACAATTTTTTTGTCAAATATTTTTGCTGTAGGGCTGTATTTTTGTTTTTTGACGAGAAATGAAAAAACTGGCTCATGGTTTCCAATGAATCTAATCAACCTTTCAGCCTTCTATCATACAAGGTTAACTTTAAACCGCTAGTAATTAGTTTTTTTTTATTTTATTTTTTGTAACCTAATAAAATTTAGAATTTTCATAGCTTTAGCAAACCAGCTATTAAAGAGGGTAGTAAAATTTCTTCTCTGGGATAAGTATATAATTTTTGTATATCACATCAAAAATTTTTGCTCGAGGAAAAATATGTCATTAAATTAACATTATGATTTAATTTCAGAAATTGAAAAAAGGTCGAACATTTTGTTTTGCATTTCAAAACTGTCATATTTTTGTGATGTTGGTATGTTCTTAAAGTTTTATTCTCATCGCAGATCATCCGATACACGCACCAGCAGACGGTGAAAATCCTTGGGGTATTGAATTCTATCAGAGTAAAAATTACGTCATAAAGCCAGTGAATGGCGTATTCCAGGTGTACGATAATGCGGACGCTGTGAAAGAAAATAAACCCAAAGACTATCCGTATCCGTTGTTGGATACGTACATCAGTGACTTGAATAAAATCTGCATGATGATGGCGGATGGACCATTGTAAGTACGTTCGCTTGGTGGATTTTGTTTTTCAGTTTTCGTAAGTTATCCCTTGAGCTGGCACTTAAAATACTCGACCGTCGTAATCCGTTTTGATTGTCACTATTTTCAGAAAATCATTTTGTTTCAAGCGACTTTGTTACTTATCGTCCAAATATCAGTTACACGTACTCCTCAATGAAGTGCATGAGTTGGCAGCGCAAAAAGCTGTTCCTCACAGAGATTTTTATAACATACGAAAGGTAAGTTGTTTTTATGTTCACAGATCGGTCGGAAAATTATGCTCTTAATTTTTGCATTTTTTACAGGTAGACACTCATTTACATGCAGCTTCCTGCATGAATCAAAAACATTTATTACGTTTCATAAAGAAGACCATCAGAACGAAGGAGAACGAAATAGTCACTTGTGATAAAAATGGTCAAATGATGACGTTAAAAGGAGTGTTTGAATCGATGAACTTGACTGCGTATGATTTAACCGTCGATATGTTGGATGTGCATGCGGTACGTATTGGTTGTATATTCTCTACAAATCCGTCTAAAGCATATGAAATGTGACGCATTGAAATGTTGAAAGCGAATCTCACTGATTTAACTATTGAGTTGACATTTGACAGAATCGGTAAAATCATCATGTGCTAATTATAGTAGTGGCGGAAACTGATTTTTCCTGAATGTTGCAGTCAGACAATCAGAAACAGGAATATTAGAATTTTTCAGAAATTATGGGTCTCACTATTTTTCAAGTTCAATAATTTTGTGAAAATTTCATGTGTTGCAGAAGTTTCCGCTAATGAAGTATAGTTCGGTATATTTTTATAAGCTTTTATTCTACTCACTACTGCGATTTTATTATATTTATTGTTGTGGACCAACGTTCAGAGAGAAAGCGCATCTTGAGCATTTGTGCTCTAAAACTTCGATGAATGAATTTTAAAGTTATTTGAATTAATGATGATGCGTTTGAATTGAGGAGATTCGGGGTAAAGGGTGTACATAAATTTCAGTGCGATTAGCTGCGAAAAGGTTCGATGAGTACGGTTCCCTCTTCACAACCTGTATATTTTTTTTTTTTTTTTTGAGAAATTTATTTTGAATGCTTTTGCAATTAAATTCTCATTAGTATAAGATATAGGTGTAAAAGCTCTGATTTTGGCCACTTGCAGCCGGCCTTGCCATGCTTCCTATTAAACTAATTTCATCTTCTTATTTTAGGACAGAAATACGTTCCACAGATTCGATAAATTCAACGCTAAATATAATCCTATCGGTGAGAGTCGATTGAGGGAAGTGTTTTTGAAGACAGATAATTACATCCGTGGTAAATATATGGGCCACATAATAAAGGTTAGTTAACGTCTTTTGTTAGTCTCCTTAACCTTATGTAATTGACGTAGGCTTATATACTTTGTCGTTATTCTGCAGGAAGTAGCCTCTGATCTTGAAGAAAGTAAATATCAAAATGCGGAACCGAGATTATCGATTTATGGTAAAAATATGGATGAATGGGATAAATTAGCGAAGTGGGCGGTTGATCATAATTTGTACTCTCGTAACGTTCGTTGGTTGGTGCAGATACCACGACTTTTGTGAGTATACAGTTTTACAAAAATACGGATGTGTGACTACGTGTTATCTGATGGATATATATTTCGTATTATAGCGATATTTACAAATCGAACAAAATGTTGACGAATTTTCAGCAGTTCTTGAACAACGTATTTCAACCATTGTTTGAAGTAACAAATGACCCGAGTAGTCATCCTGAATTGCATAAGTTTTTACAATACGTAAGTATGATGTCCTAGTCGAGTGAAATTTTGAATTTATTTCGATGGATCAGTTGTATTTTATTCTATTGAGATTAGTTTGGAATGTAGTCTAATTAATTTAATTTGTATACCGGAGCTTTCAGACACTCTTGGATCATACTGAATGCCCCAGTGTTCGCATGAGGGTTACTTGGATTGAGTCTACTTTGTGTTGAGAATTTTAATGATGATTAGTCTCGAACCAGGGATCTCCCAGGTGTCAAACTGAATACTCGATCATTGGGCTAACCAAACCCCTTAAATTTGATTTAAAACACTTGTAGTGATTATCTGTTATTAAAATTCAATTTGAAGACCCGAAAAGGATGTATGGTTTTGAATTCGAGAACCTTTTCAGTTTCTCGTAGTACATGTTGCGTGCGTGGTTATGATTTAATTAATCGTCTCCTATGTTGAAAATATGAATAAAAAACTAATTTAATGTATTCTCTTTTTCGAAATGACTCGTCGATTATTCGGTGTAAAATTGTACTCATAAAATTTTATTGTTTGATGGTTCGTCGCTTGTCACATTTGTTGGCCGAAAATTTTGATACCTTTGAAGTTTTTCATCGCGTGATTTCATTTTACAACTAAATTCGGAAATTTCTATTCAGAAGCTGCAATGAACAATACGAAAAATAGAAGTGGTTTGGTATTCCAAATTGAGTTCTGAGAACTTAAATCGGTGGATTACTGAAATTATTATTCGTTTTAGTTTTCTTTTTTTTTTAATTAATGAAACCGGAAAAATTCAAAACGTTGAAAACAAGAAAAAAGCTACCAAAGACGTTAAAATCTGCATTTTTTACAATTACAAATCAAGCATGATTTTGAATGAAAAAAATTTTGGAACCAGCTACTTCCTAAATTTAAGGGTCAATGCACCAACCGCTTCTGGCTCATCGTAGGTTAGAGAAGGTTTATATGCTACTTTTATGTTCTGTTAAATTTTTCATTATATGTCGTTGAGCTTTCACCAATTTTATTCTTAAAATACCTGTTCGAAACTAAATGAAAATTTTTATTATCAAATTTCAGTACTAATTTTAATATACCTACTTTGTGTATTCCATCTCCCCGTTTTTAGATTTATTGTATTAAATTCATCAATCGACAAAAAAACTATTGTTTTCGCTTACAATTTTTCAAATGATAATTTTTGCGACACCCGAATAATATTTTTTAATATGATTCTTACAATTTTAAAAATTAGCAAACTATTATACATTTGATGAAGTAAATTGTATTATGTTCTTACTCGGCGGCGCTTCTCGAACAGAACCCGTTGTTTATTTGGAACATTTAGATGAGGATAAATGGCTGAGATTTTATTTTTCTTTTATTGTGCGCAGCTAATAGGATTTGACTCTGTTGATGACGAAAGCAAACCAGAGAACCCTCTTCTCGATCGAGATGTTTCAATACCGGAAGAATGGACTGACGAAGAAAATCCACCCTACTCGTACTATCAATATTATACCTTTGCAAATTTGACGGTCCTCAACCATTTCCGAAGGTATAATCTTATTATTGAGCCTGCTGAATTTTTATTTCAGCCATTTTGAATTTATTTAGCGTGTTGAATTTCCTGAATGTCTCAACATTCCAGGTCAGTGCATAAATGGTAGCGAGTAAGAAATTAAATCAGGGGTAGCAACCGGTTGGGATGTATTTAAAAATTATCTCGAAAATTCAATAAATCACCATCGCCAGGATTCAAAATTCAGGCATTTCTAAGCGTTTTTACAAATCATGATGAATCTTGATAGAAACTGGAATTTTGTTAAATTTTTTCTCCATTTTATATCTGTTTAGTTCATCTATTTAAAGTCACAACGGAGTTTACATTTTCATTCGTGGAATCAGTTTTAATCCTGATATTTCAAGCCTAAACATGTGAAAAGAGTTATATGCTAATTACTAAAATATGTTTGTAACTCATGCGCAAAAAATGAGTTTTAATTGCATGTGCAGCGAATGTAAAAGAACGAATTTTTAGGATGCGAAATAGACGATAATTTTACCCATTCGCTCATCCCAATCCTGCTCGAAAAAGTATAAAATATTTGAACATACAAGTATTTTGATATTATTTTACTGTAATTCATGAAAAACTACGTCAAGTTTCCATTCCAATTGAAAACAATTTTTCAATTTGGATGTCTCAAATGATTACTTATCCTCTAATTGAGCTAGAGAGCTGGAGTTTGTAAGGCTCGAAAGTTGATAAAACTTACAAAGTTGCCGTATAATTTTTCAATTATCTGCAGCTATTTGACTATAAATAAAATGAAAAAATGTAAATTAGTTGGAGATTTGTCGTTTTTTTTTTGGAATCTAGAAACCACTTCTCTTTTGGTCAGTAATTCCATAGTCGCTATTTAATGGTATTTCTGGAAAGAGGAGAAAATTTACTTGAATTTACTTTTTGTACTATAGGCAAGACACCGAAACTGCTCATGTGTCATCTCCATCATATATGTACCCTCAGTGTCTAAATACCGGGATGCCGGTATAATATCGGCTATTTAGCAACCATAACTTCAACTAACAAGGGGCACACACGCACATAACCACACGCAGACGCATGAACAAAACTCATGATCTAACACTCTCGCGTAGCCCCTATCGAGAGCTAAGATGTTTACACATTTAAAAAAAAAAAAAATTATTTTAGTTTAGTATAATTTAATCTAGTACTACTATTGTTATGCATTCTTCCATCGTTGATGAAATTTTAGATCCACCTTGAGGACTATTCGTGTTGTCCGTTGCACAGAACAGCTCATATCGACTTGAAAATTCATACTTGAAGATCAGAGTATTCTTAAGAAATAAAAATATACTTGCTCAAAATTTTGAGGAATGCAACCGAGATGGTTAATTATTTCGGTATTATTCTTAAATCTGATCTGCACCCCTACTTATTGTAAATTTATTTTCAGCGAGCTTGGGTTGAACACCTTCTATTTTCGCCCTCACTGTGGCGAAGCTGGACCATATCAGCATCTGGTTTGTGGATTCATGTTGGCCGAAAATATTTCTCATGGTCTGCTGTTGAGGAAAGTTGGTATTTTTGCATCGATAGTTGAAATTATTCTCCGAATCTTCATTAATCAAGCTTCTACCATTGTGTACTTAGGTACCTGCTCTGCAATATTTATATTACCTTGCGCAAATTGGTATCGCCATGTCTCCCCTAAGTAATAACTCATTATTCTTGAACTATTATCGAAACCCTTTACCCGAATATTTGGCTCGTGGATTAGTCGTTTCGATTTCAACTGATGATCCTCTGCAGTTTCATTTTACTAAAGTACGTTTTATGATTAATTTTTCTGCTAATGTTAAATTTCCCCGTTACTCTACAATTCTGTTGTTACCCACATAACTTCGTTTTAGGAACCGTTGATGGAGGAATATAGCATTGCTGCCCAAGTTTGGAAATTGAGTTCATGTGACATGTGTGAGTTGGCTCGATATAGTGTCCTAATGAGTGGCTTTCCACATGTAGTAAGTTGAATTTCACAAATAATTTTTTAGAAATAATGATGATAATTATCGAAACTGAGACATTTTCATTGAATTTCAGTCCAAACAACATTGGTTGGGTCCAAATTACACAAAAGAGGGTGTAGCTGGAAACGATATTACACGAACTAATGTTCCAGATATTCGAATTGCTTATAGATACGAAACATTAATCGAAGAGTTGTCCAATATATTTAAAGCGGTCGATCGTGTCGAAAAAGAGTCCGTATTGATGTTTTAATTTTCATGTTTTTAAGAACGATTTATAAATCGTTTAATAATTTTTAAAACGTATTTTATCTATTTCTTCATTTCTATTTTCTGTCGTGCGACTAGGGACCTGAAATTTATTTTTATACTACAATTATTTTTGTCATACCATATGTTAATCTAATAAAGAAATGTTAAATGTAGTTTATTTTTCATCTTTTGAACTGCAATGTCACTCCATAATCGTTTAGGATCACTTGATGCGTTTTAAATCCATTTCTACTTCTTTTTTTGAGGTGCCAAGGGAAGGCCAGTGAAGAAAAAAATCACCGATTTAGAGACGTCACTTACTACATTTCATTTTATTATTTTTGAATACAAGTACAGTGTTGTCTTTCTCCTCATTATTTGTGATGTTTCGGGACTCAGTTGTTACGACTTTATTCAATTTTCGTTAGTCATTTCTCTTTTGGGGGGACCTTGGCCACCCCACGATCAATATTCTGCTTGGAGTAAGCAGATTGCTTTAAGGAAATAAATTTAAGCTGAATAATATTCCATTTATGAAAAACAATTTTTTTTGCAGTTTTACGCACAAGAAACTGCCCGTACTATTATACAATATTTAAAAAAATGATTTTATCGCAGAACTTATATACACAAAGCGATATTAAACTGAACTGAAGTAATTTTATTAACTAAATAAACAACATTTTCTATCACCTCTGCTGTACATTATTTGGATGAAAATGAAAATATACAAAAGCATAATAGGGCAATAGCCAAAGTAGCAGCGAAAATACCGTACTCGGGTGAAAAGCAAAAGGACGGTTACGGATTCATTCAACAAAAACTTTTTCAACGGTATCCATGAAAGAAGCAAGCTTGATATCTCTGTTACTTAAACCGTTCACATCATGACTAGAAAGAGTAACTTGCACTTTATTATACACATTGAACCATTCCGGATGGTGGTCCATTTTTTCCGATAGGAGAGCAACACGACTCATAAATCCGAACGCCTAAACAAATTATGATAATATTACACCTGACGAAAACTCATCGAACTCAGCGAGAAATGAAAATACGGAACATACCTCGTTAAAATTCTTGAAAATAAATTCTTTCTTAATAGCATCTCTGCCTTCCACAAGTGACCATCTGTTCGCAAGAAGAGACGATAGTTTAATACTTCTTTCTTCAGTCGTTAATTTTGTAGCCTGCAAAATACACAAAAAAAAATAAAAAACTGCACAATAATTGAGAAATCAATGATTTCTTCGATCATTCATACCATTTTCTTGCTTAAATGTCTGAAACTTTGAAAGTTGAAGTGACTTTGTGGAATGATGAATCGACAGATACAAGGTACAGAAATCATGTAGCGTTATGTTGTCTCGCATCTGTCCACTAGGAAGATAAAAAGACAACGGCCATGATCAACACTGAACTTTGCTTTTATTTTTCTGGGTTGCTATTCACCAATAAGAGAATTGATATAGTAAATACCGCCTCGACGTTGAACTTTCACCAGCAGCCAAAGGCGATAACGAATTCGTTGTTGAATAAACGAAAACAGGAGATGGAAGTAAATGGAAGGAGAAAAGTTGAATTATTTCAATTACCTATCATTTTTTCATAAAATACGTGAAAAAAATCGATCACGTGGAAAAGGGATACAAAAATCATAAAAGAACTTATAACGATTACGACAGTGAGAGATCTTTGACTATATAGCTTAATGGACTGCTAGAACTGATAAGAAATACATAGAGTTAAATGGAACACCGCTGAAGCCACTGTTAACAGGCGTTCTTTTTCGAAAAACGACCTTTGGTGATAAGTGAAAGTACAAACACTAGTGAAACTTAAAAGAATATCGTTCTCCATTGCTTATATTGTTAGGAGTCACGAAAATATAACTGAATACAAATTCAATTTTCACACAAAGTACCTTTTTCGAAAAGTAACGCCTGCAGTGTTCGGCTTCAAGATTTTATCAGTTCTAGCAGTCCATAAGCTATATAGTCAAAGTGAGAGATCGACTGAACTGACTCTGACTATCAGTTTTTTGACTATACAGAATTAACATGGACTGCTATTTGATTGAAAAATACGTACAAAATTTAGTTATCAATTGCCAAGACATAGGAGGACAAAGTTAGTCGGGTTGGGTTGATAATGATTTCAATGTCCTTTGCACGGTAATTTTGATGTGAGGCGTACAGAACGAGGATCGAAAGAACTTGAGACTTTCTACTTTAATGACATTTTATTAGCGACTAAATTATGTTTCACAAACGAAATATGTAATGGCGAAGCAACAGCATTATCAGATCGAGAATAGTAGGGGAAGCACTTCGTGATGAGAGTGTACATATGACATATATATATAATGTGTTTGTGATGATGATGAAGAAAGAGAGAAGGTGGGATTTCTATTACAACAAACCCCTGAAATTTTACCATTCGAGTTCTTCATCATGTTCAACGCTGAAAATAAAACGAATTATTATTTCTAAAAAAAAATATTTTAAGTACAAAAAATGATATATGCATAATAAAAAATAAAAAATAAAAATATAGACATCGTATTATTCGAACATTATTGTGGTAACTTTGGTTCCTAAAATAATTTTGTTGTGCTGTGCTTCGAGAGTAAATAAAATAATTGAGTAAAATAAATAAATAAATAAATAGATAATATGGTAACATGCATGGAATATTAAATATTAATATATGATATAAAAATGGTAGTGTGCAAAAAATTATTTAAAGTATAAAAATTGGTAACATGCAAAAATATTCAAATATTATGTATATGAGATGATTCATTCATCGTATATTTTGAGTGGAGAAAAAAAAAATTAGAAAAAGAAAAAAAATATTCACGAACATATATTAAATTAAAGGAAAAGAAAAAAAATTGACAAAGGTATTTCCGATTACGAGTTCGTTGAATTTGAAGGAACGTTACATTTCGTATCTTATCTAAATAATATGACATGTAAAAGATTGTAGAATAATATACGTTGCATCGCTTATTATCTTTCCTGTATTGCTATTGTATTTGAACTGGTGTCTAACATGTTTTTCGATAAGGCAACCTTTTTTCGATTTATCATAATTGTGGTCATGTAATGGGTTTTAATCTTTATTGTGTTCATTGTTAGTGGATTTTCTTTCATCATATTGTGTGGGAATATTTCATGTATTTCTCTCATGCTTATTTGAAAATGTATAGGGTTTTTATTGTGCAAATTGTAGGGTTTATTCTTGCTCGATTTTAATGCTGTTTTCTTTGTTACAATTTTCGAGAAATCGAGTATCTATTTCTTGCAAGAATTTTCTAGTAAAATTGTATTGTTAAGTACTCTTTTTGCAATAATTGAAGGTTAATTTTTCAGCAACTATTTTCATGTTTCGACTTATATTTTGTTGAGGTGAATTTCGATCTTTTCATCCAACGAAAATGAAGCACGGACATTTATCAATAAAAAGGTTTATTTACGACTTTAGTACAACGACTGACGAGCGGAGAACATTCTCCGTCGAGCAGTGGCGGAAAAAATATTATGCTGGCGATCAGTGTCGCCACATGTAAAGAGAATAAATGTTATTGGTTACATGCAGTGTTGATTAATGTACAGTTGTGTGTTCGTGAGGTAGTGAGGGAATCGTATCCCAACACCCCCCTGCGATTCAAAACGGACGAACGAACATGTAAACGAATAGGTGTTACATATTGCATGTATCAAACAACAAAAATCTAAAAAATAAATAAGCAAAAGCAGTCAAAATTCTTACATGTAATTGTCACATAAAGTTGCTATTAAAAATGGTAAAAATAAATTTGAATTATTAAAAAATTTGTGTGTCGTTGACTAGTATGTTATTGTCTAATAAATGTTTATGCGTTCATATCTTAAATAGATCGTGTAAATATTAACATGAGGTATATGTTGAACCTTATGTTCTAGTGTCACATCTTATAAATATTGTGTGATTTTTCGGCTTAACGAATATATATATATATAAAAAAAACACGTCGGAGAGATCAATGTCTCCTCATCGTCAGCTGTATGGAGATAATATTATTATGTATATATGTATATATCCTTATAATTAATTGTGTATTTTCATATAAATTTGCTATTGTTGGAATCAATGGTGTATATTAGGGAATGCTGATGCCAATAAGAGAGGCAGAGCAGCGACGGGGAACCTATTGAAAAATTGTGAAATGAGTGGTGAAACGACATATGGACCGCTCGGTTTACGATAGGCGCTAAAGGACCGACGCCCATCCGCAGTCCAAAACCAAAAACAAAAATTTTGCGGGTTGAGTCAATTAAGACTATTGCCCGAAAAGTTGACTTGTTCGGAGTATCTTCGCGACAATATTTTGGTACGTTTTCCGATCAAGTGCCTTCGTTAAAATATCTGCAACTTGATCGGATGACCTAATATCGTTGAACGTAATCAATTTATTTTGGAATGCTTCCAAAACTGCGTAACACTTGATCGCTAAAGACCTGGAGCGTTTCTGGCCTCCCCCAGATGCAATGCGTGATGCGGATATATTATCCTCGTACACCTGCACTGAGTCGGTTACAGAAAAAACGCTCTCAGTGAGTCTCCAGATCACGTATATATCGTCAAGTGCGTCATTCAGCGCAATTAGTTCAGCTGCAGTTGACGAGGTTGCAACTAGGTTTTGCCGGTGAACGGCCCAGTTTAACAAGTCTCCGTTTGCGAAAATCATATAGCCTGTAGTGGAGCACCCTTTCTCCAAGTTTTCTATGTTTATGGGTGAATCGTCTACGTCGGGTGCGTACGACGCATCGACAAATGCTTTAATTTTGGTTTGGTCAGAGTGAAACACAAGAGAGAATTCCCTTGTTGTTTTAAGGTATCTAATAATGCGGCGGACATAATTTTTTGTTTCGCTATTAGAGGATTTTTGAAAACGTGACAAATAATTGACGGCGAATGCAATGTCCGGGCGGGTCAGTCTCGCTACATATAGCAAATTCCCTATCATTGCCCTATATTCGGTGTCATCCGTACCATTAGTTGGCTTACTTATTTTAAGGCCTGTTTCCATAGGTGTGGTTGTCGGATTACACTCCGTCATACCAAATTTACGTAAAATTTTATCTATATACCTATGTTGTGTTAAGGTTATCTGCTTCCTCGGGATGTCTCGACTTATTTCAAACCCGACAAAAAAAGGTTGGATTCATTTCTATTTTCAATGTAAAATTTTTATTAAAAGCATCTATTAAGTTCCGTGTCCACTCGTCGTGGTTGCTAGCCAACAACATGTCATCCACGTATACTATTAGAAGTGCCATTGCACCATTGTTATTTTGTTTTGTGTATAGACATCTGTCTATTTTCGATTGAAGAAATCCAGCTTGTATTATTGTCGAATTTAATAAGTCGTACCAGCTTTTAGAAGACGTCTTTAGTCCATATATTGACTTAATCAGTCTTAAGCAATTATTTTCCCCTAGTTGGCACCCTTTTGGATTGGATATATATATGGGGTACTTTATTTCGGAATTAAGAAAGGCCGTTTTTATGTCAAATTGTGTGATATTTAAGTTGTATTTATTTGTGATGGATAATGTCCATCTTATGAGCCAATACTGTATTACCGGGGCGTACGTTTCAGTTAAGGAGTAATGAGTTAGGTCCTTAAAACCCCTTGCAACCAATCTAGCTTTTGGCTTGTGGATGCCTTGGTTGTCGGGTTTTGTGGTGAAGCACCACTTGGTATCTACCAATCTCACATTTTTTTCCTTGGGAACGACCTCCCACACACCCATATCAGACATTGATTTCATCTCGTCTGTGATAGCTTTTTGCCAATCTGTTTTAAATTGGTTGTTTTCCACATCCTCCCATTTTTGAGGGATGTGGTCTTCTATATAATACCTGTCTCTTTGTTTACATACGTTTAATATTAGGGGTTTTTCTGTTATATTATTATTAGTTCTATCAATGTTTATTATGTTCCTCATTTCATCGAATCTGACATCACAAGTTACATGTGATTTGTCATTTATTGGGTCTCTTATGCAGTAACCACTACTTGTGTATCCCACAAATACCCCCTTGTCTGCCCTTTGTGTGAGTTTCGGATGTTCGGGATTTGTTTTCTTCTTTTTATTTTTCGTGGCTTGTTGTTGGCGAACTTCCATAGGAATATGTCTATAGGCCAGAGACCCGAAAACTCTCATGTTTGATAAGTCCGGCTTTGTGCCGTAAAGCATTTCGAAAGGGGTTTTATTTTCTTTATTTGCCCTAGTTGGGCTCCTATTTATGACATATACCACCGTTAGAACTGCCAGTGACCAAAATTTAAAATCCAATTCGGAGTCAAACAGCATGGCTCTCGTTCTAGCCATTATTGTTTGGTTCTGTCTTTCGGCCATTGCATTTAGCTCTGGTGAGTACGGAACCACAGGCTCGAGACTTACGCCTTTTTCCTCGCAAAATGTTTTCATATGAGAATCTAAATATTCTTTTGCATTGTCACATCTTAGTGTGGCAATGGGATAATCCGGAAATTTTGATTTGAGTTTCATGTATAGTTTTTTGAATTCCTCACACACCATTGATTTTTTTTCTATGGTGGAGACGAAGGTGTATTTCGTGGCGTGGTCTACAAATATCAGTACATACTTCTCACCATATATACCCGGTGAAAAGGGGCCCATTGTATCCGATGAAATGGGTTCCAATTTCCTATCAGGCCGGGTTCTAGTGCTATTGTGCCCTAGTCTTTTTGAATTTGCCTTTACACATATCTCGCACAAACTGAACTCATCATCTCGGAATGTTATTCCATTAGGAATACCTCTCGATACTTTGGTTAAAGACTTTAAGTTTTTTCCCGAAAGGTGTCCCAATCTTCTGTGCCATATCATATTTTTTTCTATTTTTGAATCCCCTTTATTTTCAGTTGATTCTTGATTATTATTTGTAGTTTCATAATCTATTGCGTTATTATTATTGATTGTGTTTATTTCCTCATTCGTTTCTTCATTCTCCTCGTTAATTTCCCTATTTTGGGTTTGATTACTCCTTTTATTATCGTTTTGGTTTATTGTTATATTATTGTTCTCGACATTATTAGTTTCATTTTCCCTGTTGTTCTCACTTTCCTCCTGACTTTCCTCAATTATCTCCTCTTCTATTTCGTATTCCATCCATTCGTCTTGGGAATTTATGTTGGGCATACATGCCAATTTATTTGATTCGTTTTTGTAAGGACATATTCTATTTATTTCGTCTTCGTTCTCTATTAAGTTGACTGTGGATTCCGGCACTATCTCGTATTTGACCATGTATACCCCCTTTATTTTTGGGGCTGAGAAGAGTACCTCATTTGTTCCTCTGACGTATATATGTGCCGCCGAGAAATTTTGGTCTATGCCCAATGCCCTGTTTTCGGTTATTTTTATTCCTGACATCAGGTCTACGTTCAATGATGGGACATAGTGTACATTTTTTAGTCTTATTACTTTTTGTTCACGTTCGGAGTTTTCTACTCTGATGAACATGGTCCCTATATGGGTTGCTATTAAGAGAGTGTCTTGGATGGCACATTCCAATTCAATTGGTTTTTCGAGCATTGTTGGGTTGGACAGTTTCGACAGGTCTGATATAACATGAGCAACAGCTCCACCGTCTAGCATTATTCTTTTGGTTAAGGGAACGTAATTCAAATCTGACTCTTTTTTTGTGTCATTTGACGTTATTAAATTTATTAATTTATTATTATTATTAGATTCCTGATTTTTGTATCTGATCATCATTGACCATTGAACGTCATTTTCTTTTTTATTTTTGTTATTATTATTATTGGTGTTATTTCGTCCGTATCTTGTGTTCTGTGCAGGACCATCCAATTTATTTTGGGGTATTGCACCCTCTTTATTTGACGGACATACTTTGGCTATGTGCCCTTTGCCATGGCACTTAAAACAGACTATCGTATTTGAACTTGGCAAAGTGTTATGATTTTGGCTGTTTTCATATTTTTTATTTTCGTAACTATTGTTATTATTTGGTGTTTCTTTCTGTTGATTATTATTATATTTTACGTTTCCCTGTTCTGAATTTTGACTTCTATTTGTGTAGTTATATCTGTTGTAACTTCCTCCATATGGAAACCTTTTGTTTTTTTGATTATTTGTAAAGTTACGGAATTTATTATTATTATTATTTTTTGACTTTTTTTCGTCATAAAGCCTATCCGATCTCTCGATTAACATGGCATGGAGTGTCTCAATTGTTTTCTGGTCCTGACTTAGCGTATTAAACTCCAGCCTAGTCATATCGTAGTCCATGTTTAAGGAGATTAGAAGTTGTTCTATTTCCTCCTGTCTGTCCAAATTTTTCCCACAATCCCTTATTTTTTGGGCTGCTCTCGAAAAAACATCCAGATAACTTCTCATGTTCCCATCACTATGAAATTTTAGTCTTTGGAAAGTTTGTTTCGCGTTTATGTACGTGACCTGAGTGCAACTTTTATATCTTTCGTCAAGTACTTTCAAAATTTGGTTTATAGTTTTCAGATCCTTTACTCTTTCTATAAGTTCGTTATTAAGACCCTGGTATATGAGTGCCTTTCCCTTTTCCTGATTTCGGAAATATGTCATTCGGGTTGCTGGGTTGGCGTTACTAGACTCGGGGTTTAAAAAGTTATTTAGTTCTAGACCCAAAAAAAGTACTTCCGTTTCTGTATCGTGCATTATCGGGTATAATCCCTCTGCGTAAAGTGTGGAGACCATCATGGTCCTCCAGGCGTCGTAATTTCTCCCATCGAAAACTTTCTTTGTGTCGAATCGTGACATCTTGTTCGATAATTATTTTCGGGGCTTATTTTCCCTACCTCAGAAACACGAGAGCTTAATTCTAGGGGGTAACACGGTCTTAACCGCACGATTATGCAAACACGGTCTCAACCGCTCGATCGGGAATGCAAGTCAAAATGTTATATTATAAATCTTAATAATTAATAAACGTTTTTTATATTAAATCTCACGCAATCTGCCACTGACGATGAGTCGATCTCTCCGCCGTTGTTTTCAATCTGTCTTTAATTCGAGGGTTCTCTTTACTTTTGCCGCCAAAGTATCTTTAATTCGAAATATTCTAAGTCTTTTGGTCTAGTTCCGGATCGAAAAGTAATTCTGCTGAACAGGTTAAAACGTAGATTAATTTTCAATGCAAAAACCATTCAACAGAAATACAATAAGTTGAAGCTGAAAGGAAAATAATTCGTTATCTATTGTCAAATTGAAAAGCTTTATACAGATTTCGGACAGGAATAAACTGTCACTCAAAACCAAAGATGTTTAATAGTTTTCTATTGTTGTTCAAAGTTTGTCTTTTTCACTAAATATTTTCCTATTTCGACCAATTTCTACCAACGAGATAAAGCCTGAAAGGTTACCAATGAATCTTTCAAGTTTCGACTTTCCTCTAATTTTGGTTGAGAGTCAACAGGAAAATATTTCGAACTTTTTACTTTACTTTAACGAATTTTTTAAACTTTTCTAATTGAATTTTGAGGCAAAAATCACACCGATTATTAATTAATTATTCTAAATTTTACTTATCTTTATACGGTTTTCGTGATTTTCTGGTTCCTGGGTCCTCTGCTCCGGTGTTGACTTCGACTACTGACTCTGCAGCTTTCAGACTTTCAACTTCTTTTACTTTAGACTTCTTCTCCGGAACACAGCACGAACAGTTGCCAGCCGTTTTTGACTCTGCAAGCCGGTTTTCCAAACCACAGGGTCCTTTCGTACCTGATCTGCTTGCACCAAACTACTCGGTGCCCACGATTTCACTGAAGTTTTCATCGATTTTATTTTTTACCTTTTATTCATTTGATACACCGCTTTTCGGTTCTTCCAGGATGCTTCTTTCGATCACTGGACACGAACTTTGTACTTTCGAACTTTTAATTTTCCATCCACTTTGCGCGGAGGTTTTACACAATACGAATTTTTACTTTTTCATGACACATAAACTTTCACTTTTTCGATTAAATTCACGATTATTATGAACGCACTTTTTATTTTTCGTATTCATTTCCGTTGGTCCGCAGCTCTGGCTACCATGTTGAGGTGAGTTTCGATCTTTTTATCCAACGAAAATGAAGCACGGACATTTATCAATAAAAAGGTTTATTTACGACTTTAGTACAACGACTGACGAGCGGAGAACATTCTCCGTCGAGCAGTGGCGGAAAAAATATTATGCTGGCGATCAGTGTCGCCACATGTAAAGAGAATAAATGTTATTGGTTACATGCAGTGTTGATTAATGTACAGTTGTGTGTTCGTGAGGTAGTGAGGGAATCGTATCCCAACATATTTTGGACTTGGGACAACTTGTACTTTGCAGGGAAATTTTTCAACATATTATTAGTTTGAAATAAACGAATTATTATTATATTATGTGTATATATTAGTTTCGTTTAATACTTTGACAATTATATTTTCGAATTATGAACGATCTAAAGATTTGGTCAAAATATCGGCCAATTGATTTTCAGAACTCACAGTTCTAAAAAATATTATTTTTTCTTCTAATGCTTCTAATATTGAGTAGCATTTAATCATTAGGGCTCTAGATTTTTTCTGACTATCCCCCGAACATATTTTTTGTGTTGAAATATTGTCTTCCATTATATCTACGATCAATTTATCTCCAAAAATTTCATAATTCATATGATGTATGACTTTTATTGTATCTAAAGTGTCAAAAACAGCAATTATTTCTGCTGCAGTACTTGATGAGGCGTGAATAGTTTGCTTAGAGCAATTCCACTCCACCAAGTCTCCATTAGTAAATAACATAAATCCAGTTATTGACTTTCCCTTTTTTAGATTATTTATATTTATGTTTGTTTCATCAACTTGGGGTGCATACGAGGCATCAATATAAGCCTGTATTCCATCCCCTTCTGATTTATATATTATATTATAATTTTTCGTTGTATTGACATACCTAAAAATTCTTTTTACGTAATTCTTGAGTGTGTCATTAGAATTATTTTGGAAGTGTGAGAAAAAATTGACTGGGAACAATATGTCTGGCCTTGTAAGTCTTGCTAAATATAATAGCCCTCCTATCATTGACCTATATTCCGTATCGTCTCTACCATTTTCTATTTTATCTATTTTCAAGCCGGTTTCCATAGGGGTATTGGTATTTTTTAATTCTGAAATTCCAAATTTCTTTAACATTTTATCTACGTGTTTATATTGTGAAAGTATTATTGTATTATTATTGATGTTTCTAACTATTTCTAAACCTACAAAAAATCTAGGATTGTTTACTATGGTAATTGTAAAATCTTTTTGCAACTCTTCATTTATTTTTGTGATGGACAGTTGCGAGTTTGACGCAATTAATATGTCGTCCACATATGTTAAGAAGTATATTTTTTCATCATTATTAATTATTGTATAAAGACATCTATCACTTTTGGTTCTAGTAAAGCCCATATCCTTTACTTTCATGTCTAATAAGTCATACCATGATTTGCTGGATGTTTTCAATCCATAAATTGACTTTTTCAATTCGAGTACCTGATTTGTGTTTATATTTATCTCTTCAGGTCTTCTTACAAAAATAGGTTTTATTATTGGTGAATTTAAATATGCGGTTTTCACGTCATATTGTACCATTATTAATTTTTCTTTATTAACTATAGATAATAATAATCTTATGGTTCCTATCGATGCTATTGGGCCATGGGTTTTGGCAATACCATATTCGGTTTGATCTTTAAAACCTCTTGCCACAAGTCTCGCTTTTGGTTTTGGATTTCCAAATTCATCAAATTTTATTGTGAAAATCCATCTTGTATCAATAAGTTTTTGGCGATTGTAATCTACTATTTCCCATACCTTCATGTCATCGAGAGAATTGAATTTGTCATTTATGGCCCTAATCCAATCCTCCCTAAATGGGTTTGTATTTATTTCAGAGAAAGTTTTCGGAATATTGTCCTCTATGTATATTTTATTGTATTTATTGTTGACATTCATTATAACTGGGTTGATTATCCCCAAATCATATTCATAATCTGCCAATTTTATTGTGAGGGGTTTATTATTTATTTTTAATGATTTTATATTTTGTGTTTCGTCCATTTTTACATCACATGAAATATAGGATTTTGTGTTATAAGGATCTCTAAGACAGTATCCTGTATTTGTATAGCCCATCATTATATTTTTCTCTGCCTTGTGTGCTAATTTCGGGTCGATTTTATTTTTTGATTTTGATTTTGCCTTTGTAGCATTCTGTCTTCTGACTTCCACAGGTATATGTCTATATGTTAATGCCCCGAAGACTTTAAGATTTTTCAAATTTGGTTTTACTCCATAAAATAATTCATAAGGTGTTTTAAATCCTGCATTTGCTTTCGTGGGGGATCTATTAATTAAATAAGCTGATGTAACCACAGCATAGGACCAATATTTTATATCCAGATTGGCATCTATCAACATGGCTCGTACTCTCCTCATTAAAGTTTGATTTTGCCTTTCGGCAATACCATTTAATTCTGGAGAATACGGCACCACATAATCCATTGTTATGCCAACCTCATTACAATAATTTATTATTTTGGCATCGGTATAATCTTTTGCATTATCGCATCTTATAATGCCTATAGGATATTCAGGGAATTTATTTCTCATGGATATTATAATGTTTTTAAATTCATTTATCACTTGGCTTTTATTAGCAATAGGCATGACAAAAGTGTATTTCGAAAAATGATCTATAAATGTTAAAATATATTTTTGATTTGCCACAGAGGGCGTAAATGGACCCATAATATCTGAGGATGCTATCTCTAATTTCCTAGTTGGTTTAGTCCTAATTCCAGTATGACCTAATCTTGAGTTATTGGCAATACAACATATCTGGCAATTTACAAAATCTTCATCCCTAAAGTTTATATTTTCGGGAATGCCAACTGCTAAAGTTTTTAATTTTTGCAGATATCTGGCATTTAAATGCCCAAGCCTCCTATGTATTATCAATTTTTTATTAATATTATTATTTATATGTGTTTTATTATTATCGATATTATTTTCATTTCTTTCTTCTGTTATTTCCTCATTTTCACCCCCCTGAAGTGATTCAGTATTGGTATCATCATCTTGAATTTCCAGTTCTACTGTAAAATCATCCCATTCATCATCTATATTTTGAGTGACTGGGGTACATATTATATTTTGGGGGTTTTTATTACTATTTTCTATTTGTGTTTTATTATTATTTTCGATATTATAATATGTATAAAAAATTCCTTCCTCTTTTTTTGCAGTCATAATTATTTCTGCATTTTCAATAAAATATATATTTGCAATATCTTTCTGTTGGTTGATATTGATTATTCCAGTATTTGTGATTTTTATTGCTGAAATAATATCTAGGTTTAGATCCGGCACATAATGGACATCGTTCAATTCTATCAATGACTGAATTTTATTGAAATTTTCGACTTTGATCACCATCCTACCTGTATGAGTGGCATATAAAAATGTATTTTTCCCAGCACATTGCAATTTTATTGGAGTTACAAATTTTTTAACATCTACTAATTTATTAAAATCAGACGTCAGATGTACCTCTGCAGCTCCATCCAAAATTGCTTTGTGGTTCAACATTGTATAATTTTCATTATTATTATATTTATTATTATTAATTAATTCATTCAATAACCATTCGTTATTATTCTGATTGAATTTTTTGACCATGCAAGACATTTTTACTTGCTGTTCTGCATTATCTTTTTTGTTATTATTAGGTTGATTTACATTCGTTTTTGTGGGATAATTTCTTTGATTATTATTAGAATTATCGTTATTATTATTTGGTTGTGGATTATTATTACCACAATTTTGTGCTATGTGCCCAAATTGCCCACATTTGTAACATTTCATATTATTTTGATTATAATTTCTACCATTTCCTCTATAGTTATTACCTCTATAATTTGAGTTACCCCTATAATTATTTCCTCTATAATTTCCATTACTATAATTCCCATTATTGTTCGTATTGTTATTTTGGTTTTGGTTTATTTCATTACCATTACCATTACTATTACCACCATTATTATTAAAGTTATTCCTATTACCGTTTCTATAATTATTATGACCATTGCCATTTCCTCTATAATTATTCCTACCTATATAATTATTATATCTTCCCCTATAATTATATATAATGTTATTTCCATTATTTCTAAAATTATTGTTTGATTGATTATTATTATTATTATTCTGCTTTTTCAAGGTCTGATCCCTAAATTTTTGGTCAGAATCCTCTCTCAATATTCTTTTAAAGTTATCTATATTTTTTTCATTTGAAGGTAAATTTTCAAATTGCATTTTTGCAATTGCTTGCTCGTAGCATAAAGCTAATTGCAAATTTTCTAATTCCTCTACTTCCGTAACTTCTTTACCACTATCTCTTACATCAGTTACCAATTCATCCCATTTTTTCAAAAAAACTTTCATGTTTCCACCAGGTTGAAATCTGAACTCCATCCACTTTGCTTTTGCCATATTGGCTGTGACCAAAGTTTTAGTGCCATAAATATTATCTAATTTTTTTAACATTAAGATTGCTGTATAACAGTCACTTATTTGTTCGGTAATTTCATTTGATACTCTTTCTAATACAAATGCTTTAGCATTGTCTTGCATTTTGCAATAACTCACCATATCTTTATTGGGTCGGAAATTTAGATCATCTATATGATTAATATACGATTGTAAAAATTCATGCTCCCCGAAAATATCATAATATCCAGCTCCCTTAATGGCTGAAATAATCATCCTGCGCCAGTCTAAGTAATATTTGCCATTAAACACCTTTCCCAATGGCGCTTGTATAGGTTTAATTTTATTTGGGGATGCCATATTTTCTTTAATTTTACAAAAACCTAACACACTATTTTCACTATTAATAACAGCTGTATATTTCTTATTTTCTATTGAACCTTTTTCAATTTCTTTTATTAAATTTTCTTCTATTTTATTTGTTTTTTCTAGTTCCTTTTTACTATTCCCTTTTATATTCGTTTCGGTATTATCCAGTTTTTATTATTTAATTAATTAAAGAATCTGTTCATAAATTTCTCTTTCGATTTATCAGAACTATAAATTCTGCTCGAAAAATAATTTACAGAAGATTCCAAAATTTTAATATATTTCAAACTGCTAATATCTTCAATTCTTCCTGATATGTCTATTACAAACGATTCCAATATTATCTCGCCTGTGAAGTATTTAACGTAGGGTAAATTATAAGTTTCTATCTTTACATCAACAACTTTTTCACCTTCAAACTTTTTTATTAATTCCTTTTATTCTTCCTTCTCAATATTGTACTCTCCAATTTTTCCCTCAAACAATTTTATTGTAGGGGACATAAATAACTTCAAAAAAACTTTTAATCTTCTAGCCTCAGTTCAAACACAATCGCATAAACACGAAAAATAATTTACTTCAACAAATATTACCTTTACAAAAAAGTTTACCTTACAATTTCTGCTGTGCCGATGAATGATTTATGTTTTCAATGCTTCGCTGGGTACCTCTGAACTTCCTGCTTGAATTTTGTTCTGAGTTGGCCGAAAAATTTGGGTCTTTGATGTGTGGATCTACAATGAGTCCTCGATGACGGGAGCAGGTTTCCTTTGGCTGTTCACACGATCTCTTTGGCGGTCCTTTCTGGATTTAGCGTTCGATGACTTCCAGGATTGGCCGTTATTAAGTCTGGAACTTCAGCTTCTAATTTTCGATTTAATTTTGAATTTTTCAAAATTGAAAATAAATTAAAATTCGAGTTCAAACTTCTCGAAAAATACGGTAAATACTTCGTGTATTATTCAACAGAAAACATAAAAAATTTTTGTACAGCAGCAAATTAATTCAAAAAAATTATTATTTCATCAATTTAAATTTCTAAGTCTCTCCTCAAAGTTCTACCACAGCGATGGCTACCATGATGTGAGGCGTACAGAACAAGGATCAAAAGAACTTGAGACTTTCTACTTTAATGACATTTTATTAGCGACTAAATTATGTTTCACAAACGAAATATGTAATGGCGAAGCAACAGCGTTATCGGATCGAGAATAGTAGGGGAAGCACTTTGTGATGAGAGTGTACGTGTGACATATATAATGTGTTTGTGATGATGATGAAGAAATAGAGAAGGTGGGATTTCTGTTGCAACAAATTTTGTTTAGTATAGAAATTATGAAAATTTAATTTAATACCATAAAAAATGGTTCTACTTATTACTTATTTGTAATTTTTTATATATTCAATATAATTAATTCAGTTCAACCTCAAATTTCAACAATATTTTACTGTTTTACGAATCCTTAACATACCCGACCCGACTAACTTCATAAGTCCATGTTAATTCTGTATAGTCAATGGTTTATGGGAATCTTTTCAAAGCCCAACATATCTTTCAATTTCAATTCATTTCTATTGGAGGATTCAATAAAACAGAAATTAAACACGGTTGTCACTAAGAGAAAATTATTGAAGGTAATTACTTCCCTTACACATAGTTGAATATTTCTTGAATTATTTGATTGAAGAATCATCATTAAGAAGTAATTAGTCGTTGTAATAATAATGAACGACATTAATTTTATTCACAACCAACATATATATGTACATATCACAACATTATTAGGTATTATTGAACACATCAATTTTACAGCAGTTAAATTATAATGTTGACTAACAGGAACTTTTTCAGCGAAGTGGAACTAATAATATTTCTTGAGCTTTTATTCACCACGTCTTAACAACATACGATTATTAGACATTCGGAATGCTATTAAATAAGAACACATCGAATAATTCAATTAGTAATATTCATAATTACGTTACGGAAGCTTTCGAATAATGGTCAAGGAAGAGCTTTTGTAAATATATCAGCCAATTGTTCCTTTGTAGGAATCCATTTTATATCAACTAATTTTTGAGAATATACTTTACAGACATACTTATATTTTAATTTCACTAAGTGTCTTAATGCTTTGGACTGACCAGATTTTACAGCTTCAACAGTAGCTTGATTATCTTTGAAAATTATAGGACTAACCTTTTGTTTTAATATTTTTGAACACAAATTTGACAAATATATTACGTCTTTACTAGCTTGATTTAACGCAATATATTCGGCTTCCATAGATGAGGAAGCAACACATTTTTTGTCATTTGGTACTCCAAGCTATTGAATCACCAAATATTTGAATTAAGTAGCCTGATGTGGACAAATCATCTGGATCAGTTATGCCTAAAGAAGCATCACTGTAACTAATGAAATTATGACCATTACCTTCGAAGTATATTCCAAGGTCTTTAGTTCTTTTTAAGTATTTCAACACACGTTCAACTTTAATCCAATCGTAAATGTCATAATTACTACATTTAGGAGTTAATGTATTCACACAGAAAGAAATATCAGGTTGAGTGCACATAGTTAAATAGAGAAGAGCACCAACTACTTCTCGATACGGAATATGATGTTTTAAGTTCAACGTTGTTTCAATTTTAGGTTCATACTTAGCTTTTTGATCCACTTGATTAGTGACCATAGAGGTATCGCACTCCTTACAGTCTTTCATGCCATATTTAGACAATATAGACTCGATGAAACGCTTTTGTGACAAACACATTTTTCTTTGATTTTTATTACGATTAATTTCAATTCCCAAGTACTTTTTAGGTTCACCCATAATTTTTAGCTTAAATTCTTTATTTAAACGACATTGTGTAATGATAATTTTATATCATTTTCTATTCTACCATATATTTCGTATCTTATTACCAATTATTCTTCTATCTCCATTTTGTATATAATTTCATTCTTACATCCTGTCTAAAATGACTTCAGTAAGACTTGTCAAGACTTGCATCATGACATCACCTTTTCTAGCTAATATAATATTCTCTTAATAAACATAATAATGTCACCTATTCCTTGAATACAAAAGACAATTCAGCAATATTCTTAATTCCTCTTAAAATTGTAGCTACACCCATTTTATATCATAAGCATGTTATTCTATTGGCTCACTCTAAATTACGTAGATTATAGCAACCAATCACACTGTATATCCCCCACAACACCAATGTATATTTCATTCGAATCCATACCCTTAGATCTAAGCCTAATCAATTATTAACTTACCATTATTCTACCAACATCTTCTCTTGTACATTATAATATTTTCATGTATATATTTCTGAAATATACACTATAAGTAAAATAATATATGTGTCGTGTATGTTTTGTAACAATTATACCGTTACACATTGAGTTTCTAAAATTTTATCTTTATTATTTCCGGTAATAAGAATATCATCGACATACGCAACAATTATCACAAAGGTAGAATTTCTTTCCCAATAATAAAAGTTAGCTTGACCTTCATGGACAATAATTCTCATGTCGGATATAGCCTTTTTGAAACGAACATGCCAGCATTTGGAACTAACCCGATGACCATACAAAGATTTTTTTAATTTACATACATGTGTGCGTTTGAACTCATCGGATTTATTAACACCATCAGGAATTTCCATGTAAATATCTTTCTCAAGTTCACCATTAAGGAATGCTGCATCTACATCAGTTTGTATAACATCCTACTTTAATTTATTTGCGATTGCTAATATAGCTATGACTTCAGCAATACCTAAAGTTGGAGCATATATTTCAGAATAATCATATACATTTTTATCTTTATAGCCACGACTTACTAAGTGTGCTTTAAAAAGAATATTACCATTTCCTTCAACTTTTCTAACAAATATCCACCTAGAATCAATTGTTTTAGTATACTTAGGTCTTTTAATATAGTCCCAAGTATCACTATCTTTTAAGGATTTTAATTCTTTATCTATTGCTTTTAACCACTCAGATTTATTTTTACATTTAAACACATCATCTAAATTTTCAGGTACTTCATTTAATTTACACATCAGAGAAAAATACTTTTTTTCAATTACCTCAGGTTTATTTTTAGGATTAATTATTTCTAACTCATTTTCAATTTTAGACTTACTGAAAGTTGTATCACTGAATTTGACTTTCTTACTTTTGGACACATAGACAATTTCTTCATCTAAATTACGTTTATTTGAGCTATTTTTATTTTGGATTAAATTGTCCAAAATATCTCCTGCAAAGTCAACTTCAGGGACTTGTTCATTTTTGTCCCAAGTATTAGTATCAAAAGTAGGGAAACCATTTTTGAAAAAATAATCTAACGGAAATTTATCTTTGAACATTACAGATTCTGAAAATTCAATATCACTACATTTATGTAATTTACCTGTTGTTGGATTTAAAAGTTGCCACGATTCAGCATTACATCCGATGAGAATACACAATTCTCCACGGCCTTCTAACTTTTTAACATTTTGTTTTTCATACGGTATTTTTCGGTATGCCACACAGCCAAATCGATGAATATATTTAATTGTAGGAACTTTATTCCGAAGTAACTCATATGGGGTTTTAAATCCTAACTTTTTGTGAGGTAACCTATTGTGAATATGAACAACTTGGTTTAACACAAGTTCCCAAAACTCAATAGGTAGACCACTATCAATGAAAAGAGCTCGAATTTTCATAAGTAAAGTTTGATTTACTCTTTCTGCCACAGCATTAAGTTGAGGAGTATCAGGAGGACAAGTCTCGACAATGATACCCTCATTTGCAATAATTTTCTTCATAGACACACTCATATATTCTCGACCACCGTCGATACGTAAATAATTAACTTTAGCTGAGCTATCACCAAGATTTGCTCTCATTACTTTTAGATACTATACAAAAGTTTCAGCCACACAGGTTTTATCTTTAGTACTGAACGTCACAGTATATCTAGAAAAATCATCGGTAAAAGTTATTATGTAAGAGCTTTTCTGCCAGACTCCTACTAGTTTTATTGGGCCAATTAGATCGAAATAAATTCTTACTAAATGTTTTGATGCGACTTCACACACAGCTTTATGAGGACGTTTTGTTATTTTTGCCAAATTACATGCTTCACAATCTTTAATTTTGTCTGCAAAATTAATATTTTCGAGAAATTTAAAAGTTTTCTTTGCTTTTTCTAAGTAGGCGACTGACGCATGTCCAAGTCTTAAATGATAAAGAAGACCTAAATTCTTACTTTCTTTGTTGAACTCATCTATTTTCTTTAATTCTTCGATTGTAATATTAGCACCAATATCTAGAAATTCTTCTAGACCTTCATCATCAAGCTTTTGAATATTCGTATACCCTTGAGTTGAAATATAATCATGATCATGGTCATTGTCTTGACTATCATTTTCATTTTCTGACTCTGACCATACATCATGAATTTGAGCATAACCATGCTCTTTATTTATTTGTTGCTGTATAAAAGCTTCTTTTTGTTTTGTCACACATACTTTTTCATTATTTTCACTAATTTTTAAATCTATAATCCAATAATTTTGAAATTTATGTCCACACAGAATAATTTCGCCCGTTTTCTTATTTATTATTTTACACTCAGTATTTGTAAATATTGCATTGTAACCTAGTTTCGTTATTTTATGTAACGAAAATAGATTATCACTTATTTCTTTAGAATAATTTACGTTTTTCAACTCAAGTATATTACCACTAAGATCTTTCACAAAGATAGAACCTTTATGAGTTACATATAAATTAGCAACTTCATTTTTATTACCACAAGAAATAATTTTTGATTTCTTTAATTTTTGAACATTTTTCATAAATTTAAAATCGGACACAAAGTGATTTGTAGCTCCTGTATCACTAAGAAAACAAATTTCATTTCTCGGCTGTTCATTAATATACATACACTTAGTAAATTTTGATTTGGTTCTTAAAACCATCGCTTTACCTTTCGGGTTTGGAGACTGACTCCTAGACAAACTTGAACTTTTGGACAAACTGTAACTTGACGTTGATGAGGATGACGAAGAACGTCTTCTTGTAGAACAAGCACCATGTCGTTTGCTTTTCTTATGGTGCTTGTGTGAACGCTTGGATTTATGATACGACTTATTTCGTTTCTCCCTGTGTTCACCTTTGTTGCGGAACTGACCAGATATTTTGTTTGTTTCGGACTGACTGGAAGAATCGTTAATAGGCTCTAGTCTAGTGGTGGCTTTACATTCCGCCGTTAGATGACCACGCCTATTGCACTTATAGCATTTGCGAGTAGCTAAGTCGAACTTTTTCGCTTCATTACTTTCTCCTGCAAAATCAAACTTCTTATTAAAATTGCCACTAAGTCTTATTCTTTTAAAATTCGGATTGTTAAATTTAGCTGCCTTAGCCACAGCTCTATCTAACTTATAGGTATTATTTCGTTCTTTTAATAACACTTCTTCTTCTAATGCGATGCCTTTAGCTTGTTCATAAGTAATATCACACAGAATTTCACCATTAGGACCAACCTGTTTACGATCTTTACATTGTATTCTAATATTCGGAAATGGAATTATCATATGATTTAGGAAAGCTTCGAGCTTTCATTCTTCGGACCAACCGTTATAATAAATTGTTAACTTACGAGATAATTCCTCAAATTCTTTCAGCCATTCTTTTAATTCTATATTTTTAGGATTAAAAGTTTTCTGATAGATTTGAGTTATGTATGTGTCACACACACGACCTTTTGGTTCTTTTATATGTTTAATTTTGAGGAAACACACCGTAGGATCAGATTCACCAAAAATTAATTTTCTATGAGTTTCGTCCAGCCATTCACACAGATTGGTTCTGGCGTCAATTTTAAGTTGAGTTTGATTTTCTTCTAAGCGAATAGGATAATTAATATCAAAAACATTTTTAAATTCGAAACGAGAAATATACATACTAAATTGATCATACCATAGTCGGAAATCGGTCTCCTCGGTTAATTTAACTGGAGTAATACGAACCTTGGTTGAAAAATAATAATTATGGTTATCCTTACCCCATGACTCCCAAGATGAATAGTGTGTACCGATATTCCTTCCTCAATGTTGGATCGGGAGGTGTCTTTCCTTCTCTGCCGCCAAACGGTCTCTTTCTTCTACGTTTCAGAATGCCTGATCTCTTCTCTCGATCATTTCCCGCATTCGACGTTCGTTTGCTTCTTGTACACATTTTTCTTTTTCATTACGTAGTCTTTCTTCTTCTTCGTACTGCTCTTTTCGTTGCTGTAGTTGTTGTTGTTGTTTGTCGCTCCAACATTGCTCCAACTCACGGGCTCTGTCCACGTCCAAACGCTTTTGTACTCTTTCGGCCATTACCTGATCCTCACGTATTTGGCGTTGTCTTTGCGCCTTTGTAACCGAGCTCTCCCAACACTGCCGTTCTTCACTTGCGACTTCACGCTTTCTCTCGCCTGTTCGTCCTCCCAAGTTTCTTCTTGGATTGTATCCAAGCTCATTTTGTTCGTCACCAGATGATAACTTGAAGTTGGTGGAGCTACAACACATGTAAGTTGTACTTCGGTTTCGGTTTGAGATCGACTTACGGTCACTGTTCGTTGCTCCTGCTGATTTTGATTTTCACCAGCAAGAACTTCTGCATGTACGACTAACGTTTCTTGAGGTTGCAAAGATTTCGATTGCACTACCTGTGCAAATGATCCTGTTGCAGACACAAAGGAGGTTTGGGTTGTTTTCGATTTTGTCACGGACACACCGGCATTATGCTCCTGCATAATTCTTTTGTTTCGTTGACGAGCAGTTTCTTGAGTAAGATCAATTTCCATGGGAACTGAAGTTGATTTACTTACCGTGGCAGACAAACCGATATTTTGCGGTAATGTGGACTGACCTGAGTTTTGGGTTGATACGGACTGACCAAAATTTTGAGTTGTTACCTGATTAACAGGTTCTACTTGACGATGTGCCTCAGATCTTTGATTTTCTATCAAGATATTTTGGCATATTTTCAAGTAGTCCTCAGTTACAATTGCAGCTAAATTAATGTCATATGCCATGACATTTACAATGTCATTTTTGAATTCACTTATTAATTTAGCCTTTTGCGACGCACACTCCATTTTGTAATCCGTTTTGGCATAAGTAGGCGCCAACGGATTTAAGTTCAAACTTACAGAATGTTGAGTGTTAGACAAACTGTATAATGGTTAAGTGGTCGAACTAATCTTATTTTGGTAACTCTGTTGACTAGAATTTGGTAATAAACGTAACGGCACTGTAAGCCCTGGAGGTGGGAAAACATTTTCATTCGCCATCTGATTTAGCGGTATCTGAAATAATATATTTGAACACACGAAAATTAGGTTTTTACAGCCACGGCCAACGATCATTTATTATACTTCAATGGAATGACAAAAGTCACATAATATAATTAGACAAACTCATCATACGACACACGTATGTAAATATATTGCCTTCTTTTATTGTTCATACCATCGAATAAATTTCATAAGGTGCCTACTCCCATAGATATGTAGGTCTAGGACACTTTATGCCTCGCCAGGACTTTACACCATGGTATATCATTGCACTGAAGGACTTGATTACACACAGATGAGCACTAACTCATACTCAAATACGTCCTTAGGATTCGGGATTTACTTGTAAAAGCGAGAATTCATTCAAAAATGATCGAAAAGAATGAATATTTTAATGTTACAATACACAATTTTTCACACAGAATATACTTCTCCCCATTAATTAAGTACTTCAGTACCTATCCTCCATTTTTACACTTTCAAAAAATTTATTCATTAACTCCCTCTGAACTGGGATTTTCGTATTTAAAGTACACACTCAAATTACAAAATAATTAATTTTACATACGTAGTATAACGATAGATATCTTATTATTTGTAATGTTTCATCATCCATATTCATTTTATTTTATTAAAATTCAAAAAAAAAATAAAAGACGTACTTTTATAAATTTTTATAACGAACACTCACATTTTCAATTTCGAATGAACGTTGAGCAAAATTACTACGCAGAACTGACTGCTTGTTTTAGTGGTAGTAAGTCAGTTGATTTTTCCAGCCAATCAGGGTTCAGCAGGGTTCATCGGTGAATTCATCAGAATTAACACCGCTGGACACACCAATACAAACACAATAAATTACATAATTACTACCCTTGACACTAAGTCTGAAATCTTTCGGACTAACCGTATTTCAAGATTTCGTTATTACGGTAATTATTCTGACCACACAGGTATAATAATAATTCAGAATAATAATTATTGGAAACACATTCCTTTAATTATAATTATGTAATTTAGCGTCTGTCACCCTTAATGCTAAGCTCCTGATAATGGCGTCTTTTTTATACGTGCAACAAATGCATATTTAAATCACAAAGAGAAAATTTTACCATGACACACATGGATTATTGTACTGTTTTGAACATGAAAGATGGCTTCTTTATACACCTCTCTTCTGCTCCTGCCGTCTTTTATGTCTGCGCACTTAGCGTAATTTCATTTATTCAACTACCACGTGTACGGCATATTTGCCTAAATTTATTACGTAGATATTTTCGACTGACAACTGATATACGTCCCAGACACACTGAAGGACGATTTTAGGTGATTCGTAGACACACTTTATTTTCTAAATTGTCACTGAGACCACAATTAATTATATATCACTTAGAAATTCAATGAGTATTACTTACCCTTATGGTTCTTGTTTTGTATCTGGATGTAAACTTTACTGACGCCAGACTATCACAGGATTCTTATCTGCAATACTTAAAATACACTGTATCACTATTTTATTGCACGAGAATCTAAATTATTATTATTAATTAACCTTTCGATGCTACCATATTGGAGATTCAATAAAACAGTAATTAAACACGAGAAGAATATATTTTGTATGTTCACCATACGATATACAGAACAGAAGTGAACTCATCTTAACGTGAGTTCCTGAAATACATAGTTTACATGAGTACGTGAGGTCACACAGAAATATTATAGTACGTATTATTAACTGTAGAGTGTACCAAGGTGGAGACGAGATAGGACCATCATATATAGCTGGAATTCTAACAATTTCATTTTTGATAAGAAAAAGATCACATTTAATTTAATGATTTTTCGCTTTATATGAACGAATAACAAGTATTTTCTTCAATCTTCATTACTGAGTTGAATACTAATCGGCTTAATAATGCGTAATTTTTACGTTTTTTTCCAATGATCAATTCTTTTTACGTTCTTTACCTGACAAAACGTATTCATTCTATTCGTGAAATACATACTTTTTTGTAAGTAGCGCTAGCCTGTTATGCTGTCAAACTCAGGATGTTATCCGTAAGTACAATAAAGCCGATTTCATCCTCTGAGGCGACCCTGAAAATTCGAAGGCATTTGTATTCGCGGATTTCGTTCACGAATTTGAAATTTTGGTGGATGAAGAATGATTTTCATGCCAGGATAAACGTGTTCGGTGGAAATTGTCGTGCCCAATGTAAGCCTTTGAAATCCTCTTTTACAGTTAGACAACATTCTACCAAAATCCTCAAATGTTGGTCCCAGCAATTTGAATTTGTAATTACGGATAGACTTCGTAGAAGTCTTCAGTTGATTTCATTGTATAATAAATGGTGGGGGGATTTAATGTCCAAATTGTTTCTCCGAAGAATAACATCGGAACTTCTGAAACGCCGAAAAATTTATTTTTCTGCTTGCTCAATCCCGGTTTTCCTGTGGGAGAAAAATCGAATTTCTGATCAGGAGCTCTCAAAGTATGTATTTATATTTCATTTTTTAATATGGTTGTTATGGTTGATTATTATGGTACTTGTGTTATTTAGGTTGGAGCAAGAAATCGATAATACCAAGAAATTTTTCAAAATAGACTGCAAAGAAGCAAATGATAGTACGCCCACTGATGTTATTCCTCTGAAATCCGATTGTGAATGCAATCGATGTAAACACTTGAGTTGTATGTTGATTCCTTTTAGACAAAGTTTATTTTAATTCAAATTAGTCAATATGCACAATTCTGTTTACAGATGATGGTTGGTCACGATTGTACACCGACCAAAATATAAAAATTTGGCGTAAAGAGCATATTGATCATCCTGGTAAGGGACTGTACGTGTATAAAGGTGAATATTGCTTAATTTATTTTGGATTATGAATGCTAAATATGTTTCAATTTACTCTCAGTTTTGAAAACGAATGAATATTCTTGAAAGAATATCTTTCCGTTGATCTATTTATGAAAACAGCGTTTGAAAATTTTAGTTTTTGGTAATTTCCCTGACGTTACCGCTGCTGATTTCTTTCGCGTTCAAATTGATATTGACTATCGGAAAAAATGGGATTCTAACTCCGTTGACCTGAATATCGTGGAATCAGATTCAAAGTCAAATAGTGATATACTCTATTGGGAGTTTCTCTTCCCGGTTTGTCATTTTTTTATTTATTTAATGTGTATTTCTAATAAACTGTTCTGAACCTGAATTTTTCGACAGAGAATGTTCTATAACCGAGACTACGTGTGCAACCGGAGGTTTTCTGTTGAACCTGACAAAAAACTATTCATGATAATTTGTGAAAGCGTTAATCATCCTAATTGTCCCGAAAAACCTCCTATCCATCGTGTCAAAGAGTATTGGTCCCATACGGTGATAAGATCAACAGCTAATTCTCCCGATGAGGTACGTTTCGAACTAGTACTAGTATGATCTGTTGTGAAGAAAAGCATCAATACAATTTTTTCTATCTTTCAGCGTGGTATTGAATTCACGATTACGTATTTTGACAATCCCGAAATATCAATTCCTGGTTATGTCACATTATGGTACACGGTCGTAGGTTTGTACTTAATGAAATGGAATCTTGTTTTTTCTTCTGCATACAAGTTTTAACTTATCATTTTGCTTTTCAGGGATGCCAGACTATATCAAGCAACAAAGAGTAGCTGCTCTAAAATTAGCAGATTTCAGAGCGACTGCTGAAAACTATCCACCGGTTCGAGAAATTACTTCTGAAATGAAAAATAGAAAAGAAAAACAACAAACTCCTGAAAAACGAGTTCTTCTTCTTTAAATATAGTTTTTTCAACTAAATTATCAGTCTCATTAATTAGGTCCGTTTCATAATTCATTTTTTCTTCTGTATTCACCTGCTGTAACATTCATGTAGAATTTTGTTTTTGTATTTTGTATTTTAAATTCGTCAGGTTGTTGTAAATACACGTTCAGGCCAGTTGTCAGTATTTTAAGTTGGAGAATTTTTTATTACATTAACCTCTAAAGTTCGTTCGGGTTTTAGTTCGACTGTAGAAAATTTATTATGTACGTTGGTTACCGTTGAAACAAATATAAATTAAATTGTATTGAATGCAGAATTGTTTTTTGTACAATTGAAGTCTGTTACTGTATTGACGGTATTTAGATGAATAATCACATTGAAAATTTGTAAATTAGATTATATATTAAAGTATTAATTAATTATTTTTGCTAGTGCCTTTTGAACAATTGCGTAATTAGAATCAAAATTTTTGGGCTCTCGGAAAAACTGATGGATAGCAAATTTTCTAAGTTATGACTGATGAGAAATTTTTGGTCCCCCAATTTTATTTATAATGTTTCTGTTGTACTGTTTGATGAATTGGTGTGTTGTGCCCAGCTATTTGTAATCTAGTCATACTTGAAAAAATATTTTTTTCTGCATTCTTCAGAAAATTTCCTTTTATTCTTGATGCGATTTTAATTGAGAGTTGACAGGTGGACTGCATGACTAACTGCAGTCTATATCTTGGCAAAAACTCTAATGCCAATTTTCAAGGAACGAAAGGGAGACAGAATCATACTTTTCTAGCAAATGGTGTATAGTAAAACTAACCACGTTTTGAAAATGATTCATTTTCTTCAAATTTTGAAAGTTCTTGATATGTTATCTATGCTTGACATTTTTACATTTTTGTAATACCAGTTTGTCATGATCACACAAATGAATGGATCAGGGTTACGATCATGAACTGAATTAATAATTGATTAGTTGATAGGCTATGTGTTTTAAACTTCGATCATTTCGTACTGGATACCCATCGTAACCAGACTGACAAACAAGCGTTAAATTTTTTCCACCAAACTTGGATCTGAGAATTGGATCCCACCTTCAGGTTTCAGGTTTCACTGCTGTTGTGTAATTTGAGTTTGAGAAAGAACAAAAAGGTACATGACCATATCACGTTTTCTTTTGCGTGCAGTAAATAACCCTTTTAAAAAGGGTTTCGATTTCTATTGTCTGCAGCAGCCAACTTTTCCTGCGTGGGTTTTTTACAACTAATAAAAAAAAAAAACTAATCGAAGAACAATTTAGTGAAATATTTGTGAAAAGTGAAGATCTATACTACTACTAACGCATCATTGTGTTTTAAAAAGGAACTGGATTTTCGGTAGAAAACAACTCCATTAGGTTTGTCAGTCTTATATAATTTTAATTCATATGGTCGCTGTGTACATATATTGGATATTTTTTTTATCGAGAAATGTGCAAATCTCGAAGCTTATTTTTTGTAGTTTTTACTAACAACAATAATTTTATTTATTTCTTATTGATGTGAGGCGTACAGAACGAGGATCGAAAGAACTTGAGACTTGTGGTAATATTGAGGTTTATTGCACGAATGAAAAATACATTATTAACAGAATACGAAATGGCGAAGCAACAGCAATGTACGATCGAAAGTAGTAGGGGAAAGCACTTCGTGGTGAGAGTGTACGTATGACATATATATACAGTGATCGTAATGATGATGATGAAGAATGAGTGAAGGTGGGATTTCCGTTACAACACCCCCCTGAAATTTTATCGAATGAGTTCTTCATCATGTTCGACGCTGAAAGTAAAATTATTATTGTTTATATAAAAATGTTAATATTAAAAATGACATATACGTAATAAAATATTTTCTAAAAAAATGTTGACATCGTATTAATTTAAATATTATGGTAACTCTATGTTTCTAAAAAAAATTTTGGTTTGCTGTGCTTCGAGAATAAAAATTCAAAATAAATAAATAAATAAATGGTAAAATACATGCAATAATAGGTTAATATGTGATGCTGAATAATATATGGCATCGAATAAAAAATATTAATAATTATAAAAATGTATATAAAAAAAAATAAAAATGGTAACATGCAAAAAGTTTTTCGTATACATTGATGACTAATATAAAATATATTCGGAAGTGTGCTCTGAAAATATTCTCGAACATTTACGTCTATATAAGAATTGAAGAAAGGAAAAAAAATAATCACGATTAAATAAATTGACAAAGGTTTATGAGGCACACGATCGGTTATCAGAAACGTTACGTTTTACAGGTATTATCTGTTGTACATGACATGAAAAGATTATAGAATAATATTCATCGTATCGCTTCTTTATCTTTCGAGTACATCATTGTGTTTGAACTGGCGCTTACAACATTTTATATGATAGAGGAACGTTTTCGACTTATCTTAATTTGCGGTCATGTAATGGGTTTAATCTCTATTGTGTTTATTGTCGTAGAATTGCCTTTCATTACTTCGTGTGGGAATATTACGTGTATTTCTCTCACGGTTGTTGAAAAATGTACAGAATTTTTATTATTCGAAATGTAGGGTTTCTACTTGCTTGATTTTCTTGCTTTTTTCTTTGTTAATATTTTCGAGATTCGAAGCATTTATCTATTGCAAGTATTTTCCGGTAAATGGTATTGTTGAGTATTAGTTTTGCATTAAATTGAAGGTTATATTTAAGCACTTATTTTCATGTTACGACCTATATTTTGGACTTGGGACGACTTTTATATTATGATGATGAATTCTGAAATATATTATGACTTTGGAATAAACGAATTATTTTTATATTATATTATGTGTAAATATTCGTTTCGTTTAATATTTTGACAACAATATTTTCGAATTTTGATCGATCTAATGATTTTGTCAAAATGTCTGCTAACTGATTTTCGGAGCTTACAGTTCTAAAGAATATTATTTTTTCTTCAAATGCCTCTAAAATTGAGTAGCATTTGATCATTAGGGCTCTCGATTTTTTCTGACTACCCCCTGAACATATTTTTTGCGTTGAGATGTTATCTTCCATTATATCTACGCTTAATTTCTCACCTAAAATTTCATAATTCATATTTTGTGTGACTTTTATAGTATCTAGTGCATCATAAACTGCGATTATTTCCGCTGCCGTGCTAGATGATGCGTGAATAGTTTGTTTAGCACAGTTCCATTCTACTAAATCCCCATAAGAAAATATCATAAATCCTGTTATGGATTTTCCCTTTCCTAAATTATTTATGTCTATATTATTTTCATCTACTTGGGGTGCATACGAGGCATCAATATAGGCCTGTATACCATCCCCTTCTGATTTATATATTATATTGTAATTTTTCGTATTATTAATATATTTGAAAATTCTCTTTGCATAATTTTTTAATGTATTGTTAGAGTTATTTTGGAATCGGGATAGAAAATTTACCGGGAATAAAATGTCCGGTCTTGTAAGTCTCGCTAAGTATAGCAATCCACCTATCATTGACCTATATTCGGTGTCATCTATACCACCTTCAATTTTATCCAATTTTAATCCCGTTTCCATCGGAGTGTTCGTATTTTTCAACTCCGAAATTCCAAATTTTTTCAGCATTTTTTCTATGTGTTTGTATTGGGAGAGTATTATTGTGTTTTGTTCTATATTTCTATTTATTTCTAGTCCCACAAAAAATTTTGGGTTATTTATGATGGTGATCGTAAAATCTTTCTGTAGCTCCTCATTTATTTTTGTAATTGATGACTGCAGGTTCGATGCGATCAATATGTCATCTACGTAGGTTAGAAAATATATTTTTTCATTATTATTAATTAGTGTATATAAGCATCTATCGCTCTTAGTTTTAATAAAGCCCATTTCCCTTATTTTTGCGTCCAACAGGTCATACCACGACTTACTAGATGTTTTTAATCCATATATAGATTTTTTTAATTCTAAAACCTGATTTGTGTTGATATTCACACCTTCAGGTTTTCGTATAAATATAGGTTTAATGATTGGTGAATTTAGGTACGCAGTTTTTACATCGTACTGTACCATAATTAATTTTTCTTTATTTATTATAGATAGCAATGATCTTATTGTCCCTATTGATGCTACGGGGCCATGGGTTTCCGCAATATTATATTCGGTTCTATCCCTAAAACCTCTTGCTACAAGTCTTGCCTTGGGTTTTGGGTTCCCAAATTCATCAAATTTAATTGTGAATATCCATCTTGTATCTATTAGTTTTTGGCGATCATAGTCGACTATTTCCCACACGTTCATATCATCGAGAGAATTAAATTCGTCATTTATTGCTCTGATCCAATCATCTCTAAAAGGGTTTGATTCTATATCAAAATAATTTTTGGGTATATTATCTTCTATATATATTTTATTGTATCTTATATTTATATTCATGATTACAGGATTAATTATTCCCAAATCGTATTCGTAATCTGATGATTTTATTACTAATGGTTTATTATTTATGAGTAATGATTTTATGTTCTGAGTTTCATCCACTTTAACATCACATGAAATATATGATTTTGTGTTGTAGGGGTCTTTAAGACAATATCCCGTATTTGTATAACCCATCATTATATTTTTTTCGGCTCTATGAGCTAGCTTTGGGTCAATTTTATTTTTAGATTTTGCTTTGGCTTTGGTGGCATTTTGCTTTCTGACTTCTACAGGAATATGTCTGTAGGTCAATGCTCCAAAAACTTTTAAATTTTTAAGGTTTGGTTTTATCCCATAGAATAGTTCGTAGGGTGTTTTATATCCTTCGTTTGCCTTTGTGGGGGATCTATTAATTAGATAGGCCGCTGTTACCACAGCATAAGACCAATACTTTATGTCCAGGTTGGCATCAATTAGCATGGCCCGTACTCTCCTCATTAAAGTTTGATTTTGCCTTTCGGCAACACCATTCAATTCCGGAGAATATGGTACCACATAATCCATCGTTATGCCAGCTTCCTTGCAATAATTTCGTATTTTTATATCAGTATATTCTTTGGCATTATCACACCTAATAGTCCCTATGGGGTACTCTGGGAATTTATTTTTCATGGATAATATAATATTCTTAAATTCATTCGTTACTTGACTTTTGTTAACAATGGGCATCACGAACGTATACTTCGAGAAATGATCTATAAATGTTAGGATATATTTTTGATTTGCTACTGAAGGAGTAAATGGACCCATAATATCTGAGGATGTTACTTCTAGTTTTCGAGTAGGTTTATTTCTAACACTATTATGACCCAATCTCGAATTATTAGCAATGCAACATATTTGGCAATTTAAGAAATCCTCATCCCTAAAATTTATATTATCTGGAATGCCTACTGCCAAATTTTTAAGTTTTTGTAAATATCTGGCATTCAAATGCCCTAATCTCCTATGTATAATTAATTTTTTATTAATATTATTATTTATTTGTGGATTTTGAGGTATTTCCTCAATTTCATTATTATCTTCTTTTATTTCATCTTTCTCACCCCCCTCAGATGATTCTTCATTATCGTCATCTTCTTGAATTTCTAATTCCACAGTGAAATCATCCCATTCATCATCTATATTTTGAGTGACGGGTGCACATATTATGTTATTATCATTATTATTCATATTATTATTATAGTTTTTATTTTTATTTTCGATATTATAATATACATAAAATATTCCCTCTTCTTTTTTTGCTGTTATTATTATTTCAGCATTTTCAATAAAATATATGTTAGCTATATCCTTTTGTTGATCTATATTGATCATACCAGTGTTCGTAATTTTTATGGCTGAGATGATATCTAAATTTAGATCCGGCACATAATGAACGTCCTTTAACTCTATCAATGATTGAATTTTACTGGAATTCTCGACTTTGATCACCATTCTTCCCGTATGGGTAGCATATAAAAAAGTATTTTTCCCTGCACATTGCAATTTTATTGGAGTCACGAATTTTTTAACATCGACTAATTTATCTAAGTCAGATGTTAAATGCACTTCTGCAGCTCCATCCAAAATTGCTTTATGATTTAATATATCATAATTTTCATTTTTATTATTATTATTATTATTTATTAGCTCGTTCATTAACCATTCATTATTATTTCCATTAAATTTTTTTACCATACAGGACATTTTCACCTGTTGATCCGAATTCTCTTTTTTATTAGAGTTTGGTTGGCTTGTATTAGTTTTAGGGGGATATGTTCCCTGACTATTATTAAAATTATTATTGTTATTATTTTCTTGTGAACCATTACCATTACAATTTTGCGCTATATGGCCAAATTGCCCACATTTGTAACATTTTGGACTATTTTGGTAATAATTTCTATTATTACCTCTATTATTATTGCCTCTATAATTATTACCTCTATAATTTGAGTTTCCTCTATAACCATTTCCTCTGTAATTTCCATTACCATTATTACCATTACTATTCGAATTACCATTTTGGTTTTGATTTGGTTCATTATTGATACCATTATTCCCATTATTATTAAAGTTTCCATTATTACCATTAAAATTATTTCGATTACCATTTGTATAACCATTTCGACCATTACCGTTTCCTCTATAATTATTTCTACCTCTAAAATTATTATATCTTCCCCTGTAATTATTTCTATTATAATTATTATTATTATTTCTGTAATTATTATTAGCTTGACTATTATTACTATTTTGTTTCTTTAGAGTTTGATCTCTGAATTTTTGATCAGAGTCCTCCCTTAATATTCTTTTAAAATTGTCTAAGTTTTTCTCGTTTAAGGGTAAATTTTCATACTGGATTTTTGCAATTGCCTGTTCGTAACATAAGGCTAATTACAAATTTTCAAGTTCTTCTGATTCCGTGACCTCTTTACCACTATCTCTTACGTCAGTTACTAGCTCATCCCATTTTTTTAGGAATCCCTTCATATTTCCTCCAGGCTGAAATCTAAATTCAGTCCATTTTGCTTTTGCCATATTTGCAGTGACAGAAGTTTTTGTGCCGTAAATATTATCTAATTTTTTTAGCATAAGAATTGCTGTATTGCAATCTCGTATTTGTTTTGTTATTTCATTAGATACTCTTTCTAAAACAAACGCTTTGGCGTTATCCTGCATTTTACAGTAATTTATCATATTTCTATCTGGCCGAAAATTTAAATCATCAATATTGTTTATATATGGCTGTAAAAATTCGTGTTCCCCAAAAATATCATAGTATCCTGCACCTCGGATAGCAGATATGATCATTCTACGCCAATCTAAATAGTATTTCCCATTAAAAACTTTTCCAAGTGGAGCTTGTATGGGTTTAATTTCGTTTGGGGATGCCATTTCTTCTTCTATTTTTTCAAAACCTAACAAATTATTTTCCTTATTACAAATAGGTGCGAATTTTTTATTTTCGATTGATTCTTTTTCTAATTTTTTTATTAAACTTTTTTCTTCACGATTTTCTATTTTATCCAGTTTTTTTAATTTATTCAATTAGAAAAATCTATTCATGAATTTTTCTTTTGATTTTTCTGAACTATAAATTCTATTTGAGAAATAGTTTACTGAGGATTCTGCAATTTTTATATATTTTAGGCTACTAATATTTTCTATTCTTCCTGAAATATCTACTACAAAGGACTCTAATATTATTTCCCCTGTGAAATATGTGACGTAGGGTAAATCGTAAGTTTCTATTTTTATATCGATAACTCTTTCACCTTCAAATTTATTAATTAATTCTTTCAATTCTTCTTCTTTAATATTATATTCACCCAATTTTCCTTCGCACAGACTAATTATTGGGGGCATAAAAATTTAATTATTATTCTACCTAGTTCAAATACACAATCATGTACCACGAAAAATAACCAACTTCAATAAATATTACCTTTACAAAAATAAAATATTTTACTTTACTTCATCTGTTGCGCTGATGAATAATCCCAGTTTTCTGTTCTTTGCTGTTGACCGTTGTACTGGCTGCTTAAATTTTGTTTGGAGTTGTCCGAAAAGTTGGGTCCTCGATTTTGTGGATCTGCGATGAGTCCTCGACGACAGGAGCAGTTTTCCTTGGGCTGTTCACTCGATCTCTTTGGCGGTCCTTCTTGGTTTTAGCGTTCGATGACTTCCAGGTTCGGCCGTTATTAAGTCGGGAACTTCAGCTTCAAATTTACGATTTTATTTTTTGAATTTTCAAAAAATTAAAATTAATCAAATTTCGAGTTTAAATTTCTCGTGAAGAAAAAACAATTAATTCTTCATATATTACACGACAGAAAACATGAAAAGATTTTCGCGCAACAGTAAAATAAATTTAACAGATTATTTCATTTGTTTAAAATTTTTAAGTCTCTCCTCATAGTTCTACCGCAGCGATGGCTACCATGATGTGAGGCGTACAGAACGAGGATCGAAAGAACTTGAGACTTGTGGTAATATTGAGGTTTATTGCACGAATGAAAAATACATTATTAACAGAATACGAAATGGCGAAGCAACAGCAATGTACGATCGAAAGTAGTAGGGGAAAGCACTTCGTGGTGAGAGTGTACGTATGACATATATATACAGTGATCGTAATGATGATGATGAAGAATGAGTGAAGGTGGGATTTCCGTTACAACACTTATCACAACTTCACCATTTGTTTATTTTTCGATTTACTCGCACATCGTGCCCACATGGCGAATTAAATTTGAATTGAAATTCATATCGCGAGAATATTCGTTTCAATTTTTAATTTTCTATTCCGAAAACTCAACCAAAGATCATACTGTTACCCGTAGAATTTTTTTTTTAGTGTAGTTATTACTACTTTTATCAGTGGGTTTTCTCGGTTTAAATTCTCTTGATACAGTTATGGCGCTGCTAGATGCTTCATACTCATCTGAAGATGAGGAAAACGAAGATGAAATCGTAAGTTAGAACATGTTGGGATTCATTTTTTCAGAATTATTGTGCTTTTAATGATGTTGACCTACTCCACAATGTGACTGATGTCGCCATTCACTCAGTGATGAGAAATTATGAGGAATGCCTGAAATTGCCTCTGTATAGCGATTTATTATTTTTTCATTTATTGATTACTACTTTCGTTTCAGTTACAAGAATTATTCGCAGCTGGTAAACTACAACCTGGGTTGAATGTTCCCGTTCCCGTGAAGAAATACGTCAACGATGTCGTAAGTGATTTTGTATTTCGAAATATGTTCACCTGTTGTGTACTTCTAAAACTCTCAAATTCGGTGATTGCAGCCGAAGCTGAAAGAGACCTTGGATGATATTAAAACTGATTTACCTTGGATCGAACGATTAGATTTAGTTAATAATATGGCAGAGTTAGCCCCTGAATTGGCTATTGAGGTAAAGTTGATGGAATTCTAAATGTTTGTTGTTTTATATTGCCGAATTTGTATCAATTCAAGATTATTTCTGTGACAGATAACTGAACAAGAGCAATTCGTCAAGTCAGGGCGCAGTAATCCGCTCGCATTGAATGAATTTAAGCGAGAAACACTTTTTCATCGACAAGCTCAGTTGGCGGCGATTGAAGGAGTTTCTAGACTACGATCTTCAGGCATCCCAAGCATTCGTCCGGATGATTACTTTGCGGAAATGATGAAATCTGACGGACATATGCAAAAAGTGTGTTATTGTTCATCGTTATCAGCGAATGCTGTCTCGTCTATAATTAAAATATTACTGTATCCAGGTTCGTCGTTCATTACTACAAAGACAAGCCGGATTAGAACGAAGTGAAAAAGTCAAAAAAATACGTATGGAGAAAAAACTCATGAAACAAAAACAGACAGAAAGCATTTTGAAAAAACAAAAAGAGAAACGTAATTTGTCCGAAGAAATAAAGAAATACCGAAAAGGTGCTCGTACTGATTTAGACTTCTTGGAAAACAAACCGCAGAAAAAGTCAAATAAACCGTAAGTTCGTAATATCTTATCAGACATCAATGCGCCTGTGACATCTTTTGTCATACATGTAACTAGAATGAGTATCTACCAACGCTCATTGCCAATTTAAAACAAAAACAGTCAACTGCATGTGACTTCGGCTTTTATATTTCATTTCATTGTATTGAAAATTAGGTGGTCACTAGACGAAATAAAAAACAAATAGTCACTTTATTCCTAGAAGGAGGTACGTAATGTTTGATTACCGAATGCGTTTAGAGGAGGTAAGGTGTTTGACCTATTTTCTAGAGTTCCAACGAATTTTTGTGTGCCTCTACAACTGTCAATATTGAATCTGCAAAATCGAATCTTACAACCTCGGTTTCTTCGTTTTTGTGCAAGTATCTGCGGCGATAGAGAAGCTTCTTTGTTCACTCACGCTCGTACTTCTGTCTCTCACACCTATACAAATGCCTTCTCACTCACACAAACTCGAGACATTTTTCTCGATGCAGATTCCTATTATTATCCTTTCTTTACTAACTCGTCCAACATGCTGCCTTTTCTTCTGTATTGCATCATCCTTTTTGTATCCTTCCTTTTCACTACTTTTTCTCGCCACTCTCCCTCTCAGCGAAGACAAGTTTTGGTCGAGTCTCCTTAAAAAAGTGATGATGTATCTTTCTCCTTTTTGGTTTTCATTCATTCTGTTCGCTTCTTTCAATCTCTCCATGTTGCCAAGTACTCGCAATCATTTTTGTATGTATATCGATAGAATAGTAAAAATCTTTAAAAAAACATGTTTGTTTATTTTGATTAATGGTGGTAAACGCGCGGGTCAATAATTATTCCGAATTACAGAATTCCCATACTATTAATTCGAAATTAGGGGGTTTTTAGGATTTTAAAAGAAATAGACTATTACAAAGCAGATTTTAAGTAATGTACTGTGATTAGTTGATCATATTCGTCTTTCTGTTTTGAACGTTCTGTGTATTTTTACAAACAGCCGCTCAAAACAGAATTCGATAACTTACTGTGTATCGCAGTCTATTATGTTTTTTTTTTTTTTTTAGACCTTGGAGGCTTTTACAACGTATCTATAAAATTTATCGATATCTGTGAACCTCTATAAACTTCTATAAACATCTGTAACTCACTGATTTTTATAGAGTTTTATAGACACTTAAGGAGGTGTCTGTAAATTGAAATCTTACGAGTATTGTCTATAAACAGGAATTATTGGTAGTTGTTGTTATTATTTTTCTTTGAATTTGTTATAAGTGACACGTTTTAATCATAATTATAGCATTAATTTGTTTCATAAATCATTATTCATTAATGATGTTCATAATATTCATTATTAATTTGTACATTAATTGATTTCTATTGAAATTTTTGCTCAAGTACTTTATCAAGGAATCTTATTTTTATCACCAGTCTGTTGAATTTACGAAGTTCCGCATGTACATTTATAAAATTGTTAGAATCTTCGTAAACACCTAAAAGTGTTTATTAACTTCGACAAATTTTATAGGCACGTTGTAAATGCCTCCCTGGCTTGTTGACATTAGATTTCGTTTAATAGATCCTTGACAAAAATATGTATGTTGCCATTATATCATAGTCTTCGGAGTATGAGATGGCGTTCGTTTCTTTAGAAAAATGTTTAAATGACTAAATTATGCTTTATGTAAACATTTGTATTTCGTTCCCAGATTCTTTAAATAATTTGATGAGAAATTAAAATTGATAATTGTTTAGCCTGGAGAGATTCTGAAATTTGGTTTGATTGCGAATTAATCTGTTTTTTTTTATCCTTTTCTCATTTTTCTCTTTTTATTTTTTAGTTCACAAAAAAAATAAGTGAGAGATGTACTTAGAGGAAAATCGTAAAATTTCAACTCAGCGAAGCTACAGACTTCCATCAATGCTTCAAAACCTTCTTTGGGACAATCCACTTACTAAGAGTAACCAACTCCTCGTAAATTGACTCTCTTCCTTCCATCTCATCCCCTCTGTTTTTTCCTTCTTCCTCATTTTATTTTCAAACTATTTATCTGACTGGGACTTGCATACAGTATAGTATGGCTACACTTCAGTTTTTTATACTTTTGCCTCTCCGTATCGCAAAAAGGGGTGATTCAGAAATGTGAAATTTTGTGGACTTATCCTTATATTAAGAGAAATATATTTATGTATTTAAGGAAGGAAAAAAGTAAAAAACAATTTTTGAAGGGGTGAGGGTGTCAAAATCCACAACTTTTTCTCCTGGGGGATATGGAATTTTTCTTCTCTGATGGCTTATCTACGTAGTAACACCTTTCTTACAACACCTTAGTCATGAAAATCGATCCAGCTGTTCTCTCCAACTTAGTACGACATTAAAAAAAACTCAGAAATTAAGATAATATAGAAAATTTTAAATATGTTTTCTCTAAAATCAATTGCTGTGTTAATTTGACAAATATATTTTACATTTTCTTATTCGACATTGTCTTATTTGCTTCATTGAGTTCTTTCTGTCTCTTCTTTACATTCATTGAATCAGTAATTGTTTGTGTTGGTATAATTTTATTTTATAACTCATTTCCAGTTTTGATTTGTTTTGAGATTTTTTTGTGTGTTGGAATACGTTCTACGTTTCGAAATTAGGTACTCCCAACCCCAGTAAAAATTTAGGTCTCCTAAAACCCAACGCAAAAAATTATTTTGTTTTTTAATGTTATAAAAAAATAAAAGGAATTCAAAAAATAAAAAAAAAATTATTAACTGCTTTAATATTGTAGATTCCCAAATAGTAAAAATAAATTCGGAGCGAAACCAAATGGTAAAAATAAATTTGGAGCGAAGACATTCAAGAGTAAAGACGAAAATCGGAAAAAGAACGATCGCGGTCAACCAGATAAACGAAAAATGAAAAATCGTGATGCGAAGAACAAGCGACCTGGTAAATCTAAGCGGAAAAATGGAAAAAAGGGTCGTTAAAAATCAGGTTGTTGAAAGAGTTTTTCTTTGTAAATATATTATGTTTTTCAAGCCCATTGCTCCTTTTTTCATTATGACGTGTAATTTTGAGATTGGTGCACGATGAGTTTTGATGTTTCATTAGATGATTCAAACTTGAATGTTTTATTTCAGACGATCTTAATATTTATCAATTCATCATTAGGACTATCCAAGCTCAAAGTGCCCCAGCTTCGACTGGGCTGGTAAGAAACGAAAGAGTATTCAATCTTTTTGAAGTGAAACTTTTATAGGATTGTGTAAAAGCGTTTTGTTGCATATTGGGCGAAGAAAAGCATTACGCAAATGAAGAGAAGGAGAAGCAAAGAAAACAAAAAAAAACGGTGGGGATAGGGAGGAATGAAACTCTTTGTTGTCGATACGAATTCGGGGAAGAGAGGCATGGTTTCTTTTTCTTTTCAAGTATAGACGAACAAATTAAACTGTGTCATTAATGCAGATGTGTATAAAAAAAAATTTTTTCACTTCAGTTAAGCAGGTGACTTTAGAAAATATAAAATTTTCATAATGAATCTGTTTAATTTGCGACATGTAACAGTGGTGCCGTGGATTCATTAATTTTGTAACAAGACACATTCTTTTAAGCTATTAACTAATCGTAGTTTAAGCCTAAGAAGTTTGCCGTGGAAAATTTGGGAGCAGCTATTGCCAGAGCTCTCAAGGAAGCAGTGGGAAGATATATAGCTTAAGACGCAACATAAAATCAAAAATTTTAAGAATGTGACTAGAAAACTCCAGCATTAGGAGAGTGTGTTTGACCCCTTCATTGATTCGTTTTGTACAGTGGTCAGTGATATATGTAGGAATTCTCCACTCACATTTCTAGAAACAAATTCCTGGGAATTCGCGTTCCCATTCCTGTAAAAAATGTTTCCTTGTATCAAACTAGTATTGATGCAACATCTCCACAATCCACACTCAATTCAGGGGAACGCTCAACATAGTGAAAGTGGTAAGTTAAGTATCTATTTTAATATATATATAATATAGAAATCAGCAATTGCAATAAATTCTGCTTCTGTAGTAGATTCAGTAATAATTTTCTGCTGTCTACTACCCCATGCAAAAATATTGCCAAACTGACGTATCACATAGCCTATGGTAGATTTAAATGATTTATCAGCTGCATAATCTGCATCCACATACACATGTATCTCATTTTCTTGGTCTTGGTTTGAGTAGATTAAGCCTAATTTCGGTGTCTGTTTCAAATAGTGAAATATGTGACTAAATAGTACCTTTTCTAACTGACTTGGTTTTTCTTAAAATCTAGCTAAGTAGCTGACTGCAAAAGAAATGTCAGGTAGTGTGCTATTTGCTAAGTATAATAGGGAACCAATTGCCATCCTATATGAATTATGAGGAGGTAAAGGTGTTGGTTCTACCTTGGGGAAATTACCAAATGTATTCATTGGTACTGATCTTCCACCAGGGTGCTCAAAATTAAATTCTTTGGAGTAGACTGTGAATATAGTCTTCTTGGTGTAACTTTCAAGTACCTTTATTTGAATCGGTTTCAATTTGAAAACCTACGTAACATTTAGGTGTACCTAGGATGTGTACTTCGAAGTTTTCTTAGAGTTGTTTAATCATGGTTTTAACTTGGTTCTCATCTGAGCCTGTAATAAGAATGTCGTCTACGTAGGCAAGAAACAAAATGAAATCCTTTCCTGACCTTTTAATAAACAAACACCCTTGTCTTAGTAACAGTGTGAAACCATATTTCTTGGTTAACTTGGTGAATTTCTCATACGAACATCTTGGTGCTATGCTTAAACCATACACAGCTTTATTTAATTTTAACATGTACTTACTTCCATCGATGTCAATGCCAGCAGAAATAGATGCAAATTTTAACCTATCTATTTTGCTGTTTAAAATGCAGTTTTGATATCGAGTTGCATGATTGGTAGATTTAACTTTTTGGAGATTGAGAAAAACCAGCGAATTGTTGTAGCTGTTGCTGTGGGTGAATAGGTATCTTCAGTAGTATACTTTTTCTTATCAACAGACCCTACAATAACAATCCTGGCTTTAAATGTACCATCTGGTTTTATTGTAAAAATCCACTTCCATGGAAGTACTTGGTGATTTTTTGCACTAGTCTTAGGAACAATTTCCCAGACTTTTTGAAAATTCATAGATTTAATTTCTTGGTCAATGGCTATCTTCCACTTGGGCCATTCAGGGGATTTAAGGCATTCCTTAAATGATTTTGGAGCATTTGGAGATGAAATTTCAAACTCATCCAATTTATTATACGGATCAGGAATTCATATAGCACTTATTTTACCCTGAGTTGCTTTGTTTTGGGATAAATCCCAATCATAATTAATTTTGATAATTTCCTCTTGAGTAGAATCTTGAGAAGCTTGGTCTTGGTTTGGATTAACTTGGTTGGAAGAAGCATTCTTATTACTTGGACTTGGTACTTAGTTTTGACCAGGTACAGAATTTTCATTTTGAATAACAGAACTATGTACATAGTCATCTTGGTTTAAACTTGGATCGCTACCTAAATTATCATTAGAAAAATCTATGTTTTGATTATTTAAATATTGGTGATTGTCGCTCTTATTACTATATGTTTTTGACTCATCAAACTTAACATTACATGAAGTATATGTTTTCTTGGTTTCAGGATTGTAAACTAGATAACCAGCTAAATATAGCTTTTTGCTAATAACATCAAATTTATGACCTACTACTTGGTTTTCTTGGAGCACATAGGCTAAACAGCCAAACACATGAATTGTTGATAAATCGGGCTTTTTACCATAAAGGAGCTCGAAAGATGTGAAAAATTTTAGTGTACGATGAGGAGATGGATTATATAAGGAGGTGGCAGCCTCAACAGCAATTCCCCAAAATGAAGTTGGAAAACCACTTTCTTGGAGCAACAAACGGATTTTTACTTTACCTCCTTATTTCTTGGTTAAATCTTGGTAGACATCAAACACTGTTTCATGAGGCTTTGTGACAGTCTTGATCAGATTGGTCAGTGAACTTAAAATCAGATTCTAGATCTGTGCATCAATCGCTCGACTAATACTCTCATCAATTCCCAACTGGATTGCCCTTTTTGATGTAATCCATTTGGTCACTTTACCAGCAGCAAGATCATTATGAATGATCTCGTCCCAACTCTTGAAGTTCATCTTTCTCTTTAGTTTCTCATTTGTATCGTATGTGCAAATGGGAACTATAGGTACCATTTAGTATTGTCCAATAGCCGGATAACACTGGTATGGAAAAGAATTTACTTGGTTACTTGATGTACTTGGTGTACTTGGTAGACTTGGTGTTATTGGTAAGCCTGGGGGTGAGGTGACTTTGTTTTCACATAAAGTCCCTCATTTGTCTCAGGAATCAAACTTGCAAGAGACAACTGTAGATGTTACAGGAAGAAAAAACATTCTCAGAATAAAATAAATATCGATGAAGCGCAGCCCTAGTGTAGATTGTAAGTTTAGATAAGAGTTTGTGAGAGAAGTGGAATGTATGACATATATATATATATTTGTAGTGATGATGATGATGATGATGATGAGTGGAGATGAGATTTCTGTACTAACATATTATATTATTTCTTATGGAGAGCTGATTCTTATACACTTATTATATGTAGTTACTTTCAGACATAGATAGCACTTTCAGGGAATGAAATGACTTCTTTTACACACAAGTATATCTATAAGTAATTCGTATATACAGATATACTTACGTATAAAAGAAGTCATTTCATTCCCTAAAAACACTTCCTATTCTTGAAAAATGGAACTTGTTGAATCAGCTCTCCATATGAAATAATATATACTCAAAGGTGCTAATGGTCTCCTCTACCATTATCTTATCAGTTAGTCAGTTTAATGTTGTTTTACCTTCGACCATATATATAAAGGACTGTGTATACTGATAAAATTAACATTGGCTTATATGGAGACACTATGAAGGCATTCATTTCATTCAAAAGTTCCCTAGAGATGCACGTTTTAGTTCATTTGGTGGATTTAGTTCAACAGGTCTCGGTCTTTTGAATGAACTAGTTCAAAATGAACAAAATGAGCTGCATGAATCAAACCTTTGAGTATGTATTATTTTATGTGGAGAGCTGATTCGTAGACATTTTCTATACGTAGTTACTTTCAGACATAGAAAGCCTATCAGAGACTGAAATGACTTCTTTTACAATCGATTATATCTATATATAATTTGTATACCATGTGTCCCATGTTGCGACTCAACTTGGGACATACGGTATATAGATATACTTGCGTATAAAAGAAGTCATTTTATACCCCAAAAACGCTTACTATTTTGTTTTGTTTTTTGTTGATTGATAAGAAATTCCATTCATCCAGTGGTTAACAACAATGTTGTGACGTATAAGAGTGAACTAGCTTGTATGTCTTTAAAATATAACTTTTATTTGATAATATCTTTTAGTTCAAAGTGAACTTGTTCATTCTCATCTTTTGGTCTCGTTCATTTAGGTCTTTCAAAAGATTAGTTCAAATGAATTAGTTCTCGGTCAAGCGACACATCTCCAAAGTTCCCTTTTTTCAGGATTTATCAAATATCATACATCAATTGATTAAATAATTTGGAGGGATTTTCATTGTCATTTTACAAAATGAAAGTGCTTTTAAAATTAAATTGCGTAATTTATTCCTTTTTAATATTCGTAGGTGAATTCCCAAGGAAAGGAACAAGTTAGTTAGAGATACTTTAATGCAATGATCGAAAGTACAAATTACAAGTTTGAAGAAGATGACCGATCTCCCTCCATTACGAGATTACAGTTTGAGTGGGAAATGAGTTTCAGCGTTCTCGGGTGAACGAATGAAAAAAGTCGTGTTTGTTCGCACAACGTGAATAGTGTTAGTTTATGTTATCGAAAGTAGTTGCGCTAAGTGTTAGTAAGTGAGTGCAGGTGGAGTGTAGAACAACATCCCCCCACAGTCCAATGAAACGAGCGAACATGATTTATCGCGAGAATGAAAATTTTGAATTACAATATTATTTCACATTTATGTTCATTTCCCAAACAAAAATAAATAAAACAAATTACATAAAATTAAATTAATAATGAATAATGACTAGATTACAACATACATTTCGATGTATCTTCGAAATTATTTATCGACATATTATATTACGTTAGCAGATTTCAATTTGGATATTTTTCGATCTTTCATGTTGTTTGAGAAAAATTTTGTTCAATTTTGTTTAGTGCTTGTTGAATAAGGGTGTTCCAAAATGTGATAAACTAATATCAACTGAACGTGTGAAATCATGTCGATGATTTGTATTCAAATCTCTGTTCATTCAAAGGTGAATTTGCAGAGATGACAATGAATACCTACCCAAAAATAAATTTTGTTTCAACAAGTATTTTTTGGCCTAAAGAATATAATATATTATTAATTTTGTTTGAACATGTGATTTTTCTTTTTCTCGAACATTATATTTTTCATGTACTATATTACAAAAAGCGAGATTGTTGTATTCAGTGATTCGTGACTTGACATATTATTAACTTTGAATATTTGTATTCCTTCCCCTTTTAAAATAAATGATTTTCCCATATAATTATTATGAATTTGAGAATTTTTATTGTGAGAGATTTGATGTTGTTAATATTTTGTCGACTAAGTTTCTGAATTTTTGTTTATCAAGACTTTTTGTTAGCATATCTGCTAATTGTGAATTTGTACCTACAGTTTTGAATTCAATTTCTTTATCTTCTACCGATTGTGTAATGGCATAACATTTTATCATTAAGACTCTTGCTCGTTTTTGAGCTCCCCCGACATTATTCTGAGTGCTGATATATTGTCTTCAAATATTCTTACGGGGTCATTTTCCTCAAATATTTCTTTTTGTAAAAGGAATGTAACTTGTATATCCTCCAAAGCATCAAATACCGCAATAATTTCAGCAGCAGTTGAGCTTGTAGCTACGATTGTTTGTCTTCTTACATTCCTATTAATTAGATCCCCATTTAAATATATTAAAAATCCTGATATAGATTTTCCCAAATTTAAATTCGATATTTTAATTTCATGTCTTTTACATCTGGGGCATAAGATGCATCAACGAAAGTGTGTATACCTTTACTATCCGATGTGAATTTAATTGAGAATTCTTTTGTCGTGTTCACATATTTAAATATTCGTCTCACATGATTTTTTAATTTGGAGTTTGATTTCGTTTGGAATCTCGAGAAAAAATTTGCTGCAAATGAAATATCTGGTCTTGTTATTCTAGCCAGATATAATAGGGCTCCAATCATTGAACGATATTCCGTATCATCTGTGCAATTTTCATCTTCTTCAATTTTTAAGGATGTTTCTATTGGGGTATTTATGAAGTTTGATTCATTTTGATTATATTTTTTTAATATTTTTTCTATATATCGTGATTGTATTAAAGTTATGGTATTTTCTTTTCTATCTCTGATGATCTCGAATCCTAAATAAAATCTCAGGTTATCAATTATTTTCATGGTAAATCTTTTTTGAAAAGAATCATTTACATTTTTTATCCATTCGGGGGTATTTGATGCTATTAATATGTCGTCAACTTATGTAATCATAAAAATTATTTTTTCGTTTGATTTTTTAAAGTATAAACATTTGTCCGTTTTGGATCTTTCAAAGTTCATTTTTAAAATATATTCATTTATTAAATTGTACCATGATTTAGACGATGTTTTTAGGCCATAAATAGGTTTTTTTAAGTCTTAATAATTTATTGCTTTCCATTAATAAACCTACCAGGGGTTTTACAAACGCATTCGTGTGAATTGGTTTAACGTCATAGAGATGATTATTGCCAGCCTTTGGGCGGCGACTGTTGTCGAGGGGTGCGAGCCCCTAAAACCTCATACGAGTAATGTCCCCACAGTATTTATGTTGACTAAATTTTTTACAATATTTGCTGGTTTAAGTACCAGTTCTTGTTCACAATTTTTTAAATTTGATATATTTTTATTTTCGTCAAATTTGGCATCACAAGATATATTGAATTTATTTGAAAAGGGGTCTCTAATACAATATCCCATAGTGGTATATCCCATGAGTATACCCTTTTCTCCCCTTGGTGCAAATTTTGGGTCTATTCTTTGTTCATTTTTATTTTTAGATTTAGTTGCACTCTGCTGTCGAACTTCTAATGGAATATGCCTATAAACTAATGATCCGAAAATTTTTAAATTATCCAAATTGGGTTTTTTACCAAAAAAAATTTCGTATGGAGTTTTGTACTCTGAATTTACTCTTGTTGGTGATCTGTTTATTAAATATGCGGCTGTAGCTATTGCATGTGCCCAAAATTTAATATCTAGATAACCATCAATTAGTAAACTTCTTACTCTTTTCATCAAAGTTTGATTTTGACATTCAGCAATTCCATTTAATTCTGGCGAGTAAGGAACTACATTTTCAATTTGTACTCCATTTTCTTCACAAAATTTAACTAATTTTTGATCTGTGTATTCTTTTGCATTATCACATCTTATTTGACTTAAGGGTGTTTCAGGGAATTTGTTTTTCATTGAGTGAAAAATATTTTTGAATTCGGTAAATACTTGACTTTTATTTGATATTGGTATCACGAAGGTGTATTTGCTATAGTTGTCAATGAATGTTAATATATATTTTTGATTGGCTATTGTGGGTGTGAATGGTCCCATGATATCAGATGATATAATTTCCAGTCTCCTTTGGGGTTTATTTCTAACATTATTATGACCTAGACGTTGGCTATTGGCTATTTTACAGATTTCGCAATTGATGAAATCATCATCTTTAAAATTAATTGCTTTTGGAATTCCAACTGTAACTTTATGTAAATATCTCATGTATTTTCCATTTAAATGGCCTAATCGTCTATGCCAAATCATTTTTTTATGATTATTTGTATTATTTTGGATTATTTCTAACAAATTGTCTGAAAGGTTGTTATTTTATTATTATTATTATTATTATTATCCTCATTATTATTATTTTCTGTTGTAATATTATTATTTTCATTATTTTCTTCTGAATTATTATTATTAATGGATTCTTCTTCCTCTTCTTCTATTTATAATTTGACAGAAAAAGAGTCCCATTCATCGTCATCTTGATTTTGAGTGACGGGCATACATTTTTTTGGTATATTTATGTAATCATAATTTACCTGAAAGACACCATCGATTTTATAAGATGTAAATAAAATGTCTCCTGTTTCTATAAAATATGTTTGTATTATTTCTTTTCCCTGGTCCATATGTAGAATTCCAGATTCTGTCACTTTAATTCCAGACATAATATCTAATGACAGATCTGGTACATAATGGACTTCTAATAACTCAATTGCTGTTTGAATTTTGTTTTCATTTTCTACTAATATTCTCATGTTTCCCATATGTGTAGCATATAAATACGTGTCTTTAAGTGCACACTGTAATTTTACTGGAATTTTAAATTTTGTTACATTAATTAACTTTTCTATATTTGATGTGAGATGGACTTCCACCCCCCCATCAAGTAACATTTTTTTTTTAGGTGTATATAATTTTCATTTTTTGTATTATCTTTAATTAGTTTTTTTAAGAGCCAATCTTCATTATTGTTGTATTTTTTGACCATGTATGATAATTTTATTGGTCTTCTTCTTTTTTATCTTTATTTTTTGGTTTTTCTTTATTTTGTTCTTTATTTTCTGGTTTATAGTCAGGGCATTTATTTTTATAATGTCCCGTTTGGTTACATATGAAACATCTTTCATCTTTATTATTTTTTCTAGAGACTGATCGTTATTTCTGTTATTATTATGGTTTTTATTATAATTATTTTGATTATTTTGATTATTATTTTCATTTCTTGGATTATTGTTTCTATAATTATTATTATTATTATTATTATTATTTCCATTATTGTTTCCATTTGTATTATTATTTCGTCTATAATTATTATTTCTATTCCATCTATTGTCTTTATTATTATTATAATTCGTGAGGATTTTCTCTCAAAATTTTCAAGAAAAATTCTGAAAGATTCTATCGAGTCCAAAGCTTGAATACTGAAAATATTTTTTGAAATTTCTATGAATTTTGCGACTTTGATACCTCTTTTATAATGAATTATTCCACCAACATTTACTGAGAAGGTTTCTAAAACTATTTCTCCCAAAAATGTTTTCCAGAATGGGAATTCAATTAAATTAATTCTCATTTCTGTTATTTTTTCATTTTCAAAAATATTTAATAATTTTTTATAATCTTTTTCTTTAATTTTTATTGTTCCTTCACAGTTTGATGTGCAATTAGCAATTTGTTTCCAAAACCTTATCATTCGTAACCTGCTTTATTCGAACTTATTTTCAAGCTTAATCGTCCTGTGAATTTTTCACTTGATTTTTACTAAACTAAAGGGGGTTCTTAAAATTAAGCATTTTGGAAATTGAAGGTAAAAATATTTAAAAAAAAAATTTTTATATTACTAATGTCTCTCAATATCCCACAAAATCACTGGATATATACCTTCGTTCTCCAAAATGGTAAATGAAATATATAATTTGGAAGTATCGAAAATTACATTACCCGTAATCTGCGGAATTCCATTGAATATCTCCCAGTTGAGTTCGTGGGTAATTGGCGTTTTCCCGTGAGTCAGCACTTGGATCAATTTCAGGTCGTCTTCAGAAAATTTCAATCTTGGCAGCATACGAAACAGTTGAATTAGTAGCACTCAATCGACGAAATTTCGATGATGATTTTTGATAGATGATGGTGTTCGAATATCACGATGATTGTGTTCGAAGTAACAGCGATCTCTGATTTTTGAACTTTTTTATGTTTCACCTTGCTGTAACAGACAATCCAGGTCCAAAGTTGTGAAGAAATAGGAATTATCAACTGGTCTGGCCAGACGAAAATGACGACAAAAGATTTTAATTGAACGATAACATCGAAAGAAGATCAGACACACATATTACGAACACAAATAAAACACCAAATATTCACTTTTCACAAACTTTTATTTTCACACAAGATGGTGAAGATGTTAATTCATCAACTTTTGATGAGCGATAAGAGGCACACAAAATATATTATCACAGTTGGGTTTCAAACATAAAATCACAGATTACAAATAATACTAAAAACAGTGTTACCACAACAAATGATATGTGAGAATAATAAGCTAACATATAATATAAAATGGCGTTAAATTAATTTGGTGCCAATGTGATTCAAATAAACCTCGAATAATTTTCAATGAACTTTTCGAAAAATTAAACAAAAAAAAAATTCACTTGAGTTAACAACTCTTGAATTAAAATATACTTCGTAAAAAATTAACTTTTAACGAAAGTAAAAGCTTATAGTTCCTTAAACTTTTGGATACTATAGCAAAAAATTAAATTGAAAGATTAAGTATCTCTCTGTACTAACTATTCAGGAATCGCAGCTCTACCTACCATGAAGTGAGGTTGAAATCCAAGGAAAGGAACAAGTTAGTTAGAGATACTTTAATGCAATGATCGAAAGTACAAATTACAAGTTTGAAGAAGATGACCGATCTCCCTCCATTACAAGATTACAGTTTGAGTGGGAAATGAGTTTCAGCGTTCTTGGGTGAATGAATGAAAAAAGTCGTGTTTGTTCGCATAACCTGAATAGTGTTAGTTTATGTTATCGAAAGTAGTTGCACTAAGTGTTAGTTAGCGAGTGCAGGTGGAGTGTAGAACAACAAGTATGTATTATTTCATATGGAGAGCAATTTGTATACATTTTCTATACGTAGTTACTTTCAGACATAGAAAGCGCTTTCATTCCCCAAAAATGCTTACTATTTTGTTTTGTTTTTTGTTGATTGATAAGAAATTCCACTCATCCAGTGATTAACAACAATGCTGTGACGTATAAGAGTGAACTAGCTTGTAGGTCTATACAATGTAACTTTGATTTGATAATATCTTTTAGTTCAAAATGAACTAGTTCATCCTCATTTTTCGGTCTCGTTCATTTAGGTCTTTCAAAAGATTAGTTCAAATGAATTAGTTCTCGGTCAACTGACACATCTCTATAGTCCATCTAATATTACATGGTCGAAGGTTTTACCCATGACAAGTTAAAGTCGTCAAATTTTTGAAATATTTATTGTTATTCACTTACACGTAGTAATATCACTCGAATAAAAATTGTATCATTGTCAAAATTTTATTAACAGCATATTCCTGGATATATTCTTTCAGTTACCTACTAAATTTGTTGAGACTTGAATGTTTGATGCTGTTCGTTTTCTTATATGCCTCGTTTCCTAATCCAAGAGTTGCGCAACATAGCTTTTTAAACTGCATCAGAATTGGTTTCTGCACGTTTTCATCATCTATTTTTGCTCTAATTAGAAATAAAAAATGATCTCTTTGGAACGAATTTATTTTCAAGCACTTCATAATAGTACAAATTTGGAATAAGACTTTTTACTTGGCATTAATTTTAAAATAGGTAAATGTGGAATGCAAAGTCACACTAAAAGAAATTAAATATGATTAATTGGCCCACATCATTTATTTCAATCGCATTATTCAGTCAGTTCAGTTGGGTAGCAGAATTGAGATGGCATTTTTGATGTGAGGTATGCAGAACGAGGATCGAAAGAACTTGAGACTTTTGACTTTTAAGAGGTTTATTTCGCAACTAAAATATATTTGACAAACGAAAAAGTAAATGGCGAAGCAACAGCGATATGCGATCGAAAGTAGTAGGGGAAACACTTCGTGACTAGACTGTACGTATGACATATATATATAGAATGTTGTGATGATGATGATGAAGAATGAGATGAGGTGGGATTTCGTATCAACACCCCCCTGAAATTTTACCGAATAATTTCTTCATCGTATTTCCTGAAATCGAATTAATAATTATTATATATAAAAAAATGTATCCAAAAAAATATTAAATACAAAAAAAATACAAGTACAAAAAGAATATATGCATAATAAAAATTTTGAAAAATATTAATATTGTTTGTTTATTGTTTTTGGTAACTTGGGTTTCAAAAAAAATCTTTATTGCGCTGTGCTTCGATAAATGAAAAAAAAATAAAATAGAAAAATATAAATTAATAAAAATAAGTAAATACGTGTATAAATATGGTAACATGCATGCAATAATGAACACTATCGTGTACGTAAATATTATATGGTATATGTATATAAATAAAAAAAATAAATAATTAAAAATTAAAAAATTAAAAAATGGTAACATGCATAATTATTAAAGTATATCGACTAACATTTAGATTTCCGCTCGTATAATTCGAGTCGACAAAAAAAATTCAAAAATGAAAAAATATTCACGAACATATATACGAATGAATAATAAAAAAAAATAAAAGAAAGTGATAGAATAAATATGATGAAAGGTTTTTCCTATTTACGAGTTCAATGAATTCGAGCGTACGTTGCGTATTTTATCTTAAAAGTAACATGAACAAGATTGCAGAATAATATTTGTTGCATCGTATATTATCTTTCGTACGTTGTATTGTATTCGAAGTGGCGTTTAATATGTTTTCAGATAAGGCAACGTTTTTCGGTTTATCTTAATTTGCGGTCATGTAATGGGTTTTTATCTCTTATTGTATTTATTGTTGAAGAGTTTCCTTTCATACATGCGTGTGGGAATATTTCGTGTATTTTTCTCACGCTTGTTGGAAAGTGTATAGTGTTTTTATTATACGATTTGTAGGGTTTTTTCTTGCTCGATTTTCCAAATTTTTTCTTTGTTATAAAATTCGAGAAACCTTTGATTTATCTTAAGCATGTATTTTCTAGTAAATGGTGTTATTAGGTATTCTTTTTTGACAATAATTGAAGGTTAATTTTTCTGCAAATATTTTCGTGTTACGACTTATTTTTGAACATTTTACGACTTGTAATTGAAATGGGAGAAAATGAATTTATGGACTTGTATCTATTTTGACTTGAATTTCCTATTATGTGTATATATTCGTTTCGTTTAATATTTTTACAATTATGTTTTCGAATTTTGATCTGTCTAATGATTTTGTTAGGATATCTGCCAATTGATCCTCCGATGTAACTGTTCTGAAAAATATTATTTTGTCTTCATAAGCTTCCAAAATTGAGTAACACTTGATCATTAGGGCTCGTGACTTTTTCTGACTTCCCCCGGAACATATTTTCTGCGTCGAGATATTGTCTTCCATAATATCGACCATTAATTTTTCCCCAAAAATCTCAAAATTCATGTGTTGCATTACTTTAATCGTATCAAGGGTATCAAAAACTGCAATTATTTCAGCCGCGGTACTTGATGAGGCGTGAATCGTCTGTTTGCAACAATTCCACTCCACCAAGTCTCCATAGGCGAATAGCATAAATCCAGTTATTGATTTCCCTTTATCTAAATTATTTATTTCTATATTTTTATCGTCAACCTGGGGCGCATAAGATGCATCAATATATGCCTGAATTCCATCCCCTTTCGATGTAAATTTTAGATTATAATTTTTAGTTGTGTTGACGTACCTGAATATTCTTTTTACGTAATTTTTTAAAGTTTCATTTGAGTTATTCTGAAAGTGGGAAAAAAAGTTCACAGGGAATAATATGTCCGGTCTTGTCAGTCTCGCTAAATAAAGTAGTCCCCCTATCATGGATCTATATTCCGTGTCATCTCTGCCATTTTGTATTTTATCAATTTTTAGTCCCGTCTCCATGGGTGTATTTGTATTTTTGAGTTCAGAAATTCCAAATTTTTTGATCATTTTATCTATGTGTTTGTACTGGGAAATTGTTATTGTGTTATTTTCGATGTCTCTCATTATTTCTAAACCTACAAAAAATTTTGGATTATTCGTAATTGTGATTGTAAAATCTTTTTGAAGTTCTTCGTTTATTTTCGTGATGGCAGATTGTGAATTTGATGCTACTAAAATATCGTCTACATAACTCAAAAAATATGTCTTTTCATTTTCATTTTTCATAATATATAAGCATCTGTCACTTTTAGTCTTTTCGAATCCCATTTCCTTTACTTTCATGTCTAATAAGTCGTACCACGATTTGCTTGAGGTTTTTAAACCATAGATTGACTTTTTTAATTTGAGTACTTGGTTTCTATTAATATTTATGCCTTCAGGTCTTTTAACAAAAATTGGTTTTATAATAGGTGAATTTAGGTAGGCAGTTTTTACGTCGTATTGTACCATTATTAATTTTTCTTTATTGGCAATTGATAATAATAATCTTATGGTACCTATAGATGCTACAGGTCCATGGGTTTCAGCAATACCATATTCCGTTCTGTCCTTAAAGCCACGTGCTACAAGTCTAGCTTTAGGTTTTGAATTCCCGAATTCATCAAACTTTATCGTAAAAATCCATCTGGTATCGATTAATTTTTGGCGATCATAGTCTACTATTTCCCACACTTTCAAATCATCAAGGGAATTAAATTCGTCATTTTTTGCCTTTGTCCATTCTTCCCTGAAGGGGTTTGTGTCTATTTCCGTAAAAGTTTTTGGGACATTATCTTCTATATATGCTTTATTGTACCTTACGTTTACATTCAAGATTACTGGGTTCACTATTCCTAAATCATACTCATAATCCATTGATTTCATTATTATAGGTTTTTTATTCGTTAATAGTGATTTTATATTTTGACTTTCATCTACCTTGACATCACATGAAATGTACGACTTTGTGTTATATGGATCTCCAAGACAATACCCTGTATTCGTATAACCTATCATTATGTTTTTTTCAGCCCTGTGTGCTAATTTTGGGTCTATTTTTTCTTTCGATTTAGATTTTGCTTTTGTTGCATTTTGTTTTCTGACTTCTATGGGTATGTGTCTATAAGCTAATGCGCCGAAAACTTTTAAATTTTTTAAATTTGGTTTCTTTCCATAAAATAATTCGTACGGTGTTTTAAATTCTTCATTAGCTTTGGTTGGGGATCTGTTAATCAAATAGGCTGCAGTAACAACAGCATAAGACCAATATTTTATGTCAAGGTTGGCATCAATTAACATGGCCCGTACTCTCCTCATTAAAGTTTGATTTTGCCTTTCGGCAACACCATTTAATTCTGGAGAATATGGCACCACATAATCTATTGTTATGCCAACCTCATTACAGTAATTTGTTATTTTATTATCCGTATATTCTTTGGCATTATCACACCTAATAGTTCCTATGGGGTATTCTGGAAATTTGTTTTTCATAGATACTATAATATTTTTAAATTCATTTGTCACTTGGCTTTTATTAGCTATAGGCATGACAAATGTATATTTCGAGAAATGGTCTATGAATGTTAGGATATATTTTTGATTGGCCATGGAAGGTGTAAACGGACCCATAATGTCAGACGAAGTTATTTCCAGTTTTCTAGTGGGTTTAGTTCTTATCCCTGTGTGGCCCAATTTTGAATTATTGGCTATACAACATATTTGACAGTTTACGAAATCTTCATCTCTAAAGTTGATGTTTTCGGGTATTCCTATTGCTAAATTTTTTAATTTTTGTAAATATCTAGCATTTAAATGTCCTAGTCTTCTATGTATTATTAATTTTTTATTAGTATTATTATTATTAATTTGAGATTTATTATTATTATCATTATTATTTTTAGGATCTGTGAGTATTTCATTATCTTCACCCCCCTGAGATGATTCAGTATTATCTTCTTCAACTATTTCTAATTCTACTGTAAAGTCATCCCATTCATCATTCGTATCCTGAGTAACTGGGGCACATATTATGTTTTTTTCAGTCTCATTATTATTAATTATTTTTTTATTCTCTACATTATAGTATATGTAGAATATTCTCTCTTCTTTTCTTGCAGTTATTATAATTTCTGCAGTTTCAATAAAATAAATGTTGGCAATTTCTTTTTGTTGGTCGATGTTTATTATCCCCGTATTTGTTATTTTAATTGCTGAAATGATGTCTAAATTCAGATCTGGTACATAATGGACGTCTTTTAATTCTATTAATGATTGGATTTTGTTGGAATTTTCGACTTTGATCACCATTTTTCCTGTGTGTGTGGCATATAAAAATGTATTTCTTCCTGCGCATTGCAATTTTATTGGTGTTACGAATTTTTTTATATTTGATAATTTGCTAAGATCGGAAGTTAAGTGGACCTCTGTGGCTCCATCAAGAATTGCTCTATTATTTAATGTTTCGTAATTTTCATCATTATTATGTTTATTATTATTAGCTAATTCGTTTAACAACCACTCACTATTATTATTGAATTTTTTTACCATGCAGGACATCTTCACCTGCTGCTCAGAACTATCTTTTTTATTATTATTTGATGGATTTAAGTTTGCCTTTGGTGGGTAATTTCCTTGATTATTATTATTTGTATTTCCATTACTATTATTTCCTTGATTATTGCTATTCATACAATTTTGGGCTATGTGTCCGAATTGGTCACACTTATAGCACTTGGGATTATTTTGGTTATTGTTTCTGCTATTCCCTCTGTAATTATTTCCTCTATAATTAGAGTTTCCTCTGTAATTATTTCCTCTATAGTTACCACCGTTATTACTATTACTATTATTATTCGTATTATTATTATGGCTTTGTTCTGATGCTTGCTAACGATTTATGTTTTCTACGCAGTTGACCTTGGTACTTCCTGCCTTAATTTTGTTGTGGGTTGTCCGAAAAAGTTGGGTCTTCGATGTTGGATCTCCGGTGAGTCCTCGATGATGGGAGCAGGTTTCCGTTGGCTGTTCTCTTGATCTCGTTGGCGGTCCCTCTGGATTTAGCGTTTGTTGACTTCCAGTATTGGCCGTTATTTGAGTCCGGAACTTCAGCTATTCTTCAAATTTGAATTTTGATTTTTTCAAAATTAATTAAAATTCGAGATACTTTCTCGAAAAACACGATAATTTTCCGTGTATTACTTAATAAAAAACATAAAAAATTTTACGCACAGCAGCAAATTAAATTTCAAAAAATAATTATTTCATTAATTTAAAATTTTCTAAGTCTCTCCTCAAAGTTCTACCGTAGCGATGGCTACCATGATGTGAGGTATGCAGAACGAGGATCGAAAGAACTTGAGACTTTTGACTTTTAAGAGGTTTATTTCGCAACTAAAATATATTTGACAAATGAAAAAGTAAATGGCGAAGCAACAGCGATATGCGATCGAAAGTAGTAGGGAAAACACTTCGTGACTAGACTGTACGTATGACATATATATATAGAATGTTGTGATGATGAAGATGAAGAATGAGATGAGGTGGGATTTCGTATCAACAATTTTTGATCAGTTGTCTTGTAAACTTTTTGATAAGAGCGTAGGGCGTCCAAAAACTGTTTTTTTTTAAACCAATCAGAGCGTTGATTTGCTTACTGTGTAGTCATTCGTATACACATTTGTGAAATACGCATCCCGATCCGCTGGTAAAAAAAAAAGATTTCTTAATTCTTATCAGTTAATTGCTCGGTTTATTGAAGTTCATGGATTTCGTGAATGAATATTTGACTGGAAAGCTTTGACTTATTCAGTTTTGAGTTTTTTTCATTCGAAAATCGAAATTTTATAGTAATTTTGACTGACGTTTATCAAATTATTGTCAAGATTACGATGATTTAGAATTAATTTGAAGAATTCAGTTTATCCGAAGTGAGTTATCAACAGAAATAAGTATAATATTCTAGCTATTATCTATCATCTTACTCCACCAGTAAAATTCTCGTAAAATACTGGAAAGATTTTTTGGAATCTTTTCAAATTGGTATATCATATTATTCTTTTATTGCCATTTTCAGTAACGTTGAAATATTTTCATCGATGATATATTTCTGTTTCTTTTCCCAGTTCCCTTCCCACCCTTCGTACAAATGAAGTTTTCCTTAACGTTCTTGCTTATTTAGACTCAAAATATTGATATTTTATGTCCTACGTTGTCACCTACCCGTAGCAGCTTTATTGTGCAAAATGCTCATTATTTGAGACAAATACTGCATTTGTTTTAACTTTCACTTTTATTTCAGTGTTTATTTCTTGGCTCATCCTTTAGAATCCGCGAATGTAAATTCTCTTATGCTTTTAGGGTTGTCCTTTGAACTTAGACTTAGACTTATAATACCCAAAGTCAATTTGCACTGGCATTACTACACAATGATTTTACTATTTTTGTCTGACATACTCTTACACCTTACTCAAGAGAAAAATTATTTACCTGTGAGCTCTGCCGTGTGCTTGTACTAATTAAAAGAATTACTATTATTTACTTCCGAATTTTTTTTTCTTATGATATGTAGATGTTTCTTCCCATTCAATATTCACGTTGCAATGGATTGTGAATACGACAGTTCTAATTTCCCGGGAATGTATTCCACCGACAATAATAGGAAAAATAATGAAAGCGATTGTAAGTAACGTACGTTTTTTAAAATTTTTATTCAAAAATAGGCGTTTCAGTTTCATTTAATACCATTTTACTCGTTTTACGTGAGAAGACACGAGCATACGAGTGTGAATAATCGATTCGTATTTATATTTATTATGTCGTAATATCACAAAATTTTTATTATTGTTAAATTTCTTAATATGAGGTCAAATATTATTTTCTTTTTCAACTCCTTTTTTTTTGCGTAAATATGTTACCAATAACTGCATGTAAAACTTCTATTTCCAAATTGTTACTAGGTAGTACGATATGTACTCGCATATGGTTAGAATGTAGCCTTAACAGGTGCGTTTGTTGTTGAACGAGACTGTTTTAGACTTTTTTTTCTTTTTTATATTACTATATACTAATGTTTACTAGTTGTATTAATCAACGAGGTTGGTTAACAATTTCTATGCAGCATTAAATTACTCTTACTGTCGGTCGCCTGAATTATTAATTTTAAATTTTATTAATTTTTTTCAGATAGTGACGAAAGTCACGAGAAATTGAGTAAAAAAGATTTGCTCATTGGAAAACGGAAAGACAAGAAAGATAAAGGATATGCTACTTTAGATGGTGAAAGTTCTCCTGAGGAAGAAAACGGGACGAAGTAAGTCAAGGATCCTTTATTTATTCCTTTTTATAGTGTGGATGTGAGAAATATCCTATTTCAAGCCAGTCAGCAATTTACAAATGTGAAATATTGGTAGAGAAATGTAAAGCAAGATGAAAGAAGCACATAATTTTTTGTATTTCATCCTCTCATTTTAATGATATACAATAGTGAACTGCCAAACATTATTATATTTACCATCAGTTTTGTTGTTGATGAAGAAGCACTGGTTTTTATTTCTCGTTCTGAATTTGTAAGTTTTATTGCTTCCCATATTGCAAACAAAGTGATACCTTCTATGTTTCTACTATCTGTTTCTTCATTTCTTGCGAAATATTCGATACTTTCAGTTTTGCAGCGAACCAATTTGTTGCATATTCGTGATTAATTATTGTTACCGTTCTACTAATCATATTTTTTGAGATATACAACTTGTGTGTTCAAAATCATTGTAATTCAATAAGTTTCAGGCTGATATAACTAAGGGAGAAGAAAGCGGACACGTCAACATTAGTTCAGTAGGTTTGTTTTATTTGCCGAGTGGCATCGAGGGATGCGATTCCACTCTTGTGACGTGTGATATGAATGCACCAAATGAAGAGTAGACTCAAATGTGGCGGAATAGTTTCCCTCGGTGTCAACCCAATGTCGTTCTTTCTAGCAAATAAAACAAAGCTATAGTCTAATAATTGGAAACTTTATCTCTGTCTTCGTCTTTTTTCCTTCCTATATTAATTCGCTCAAAAACAACGAAAAACTAATTTTTTTCCACGAAATTTGTCTTTTAAATTTGCACAGTAAACGCGTTACTGGTTTTAAAATTTATCGTTTATTTTCACATTACATATATGTATATGTGTACTAGCTACTTGTTCTAAGTAATGCAGGCAATTCCAGAACTGATTATTATACTTGCTAAGAGTAGTTAAGTTCTTTATAAATATTACAGAATACCTCCATATTAGAAGACATCTCTCTCTCACTCATGCCTATAAATATATACGTATATATACACGTGTGTGTGTGTGCGTGCGTGCGTGTATGCATGCGCGTGCGTGTGTGTGTGTGTATTGTCCACAGAAGAATTTGAGTGACCTATAAATTCGTGATCTACGACTCAAGATCACCTCTTTTGCACAAGTCCCACCACCAGGTCCCGACAGTGACTGAATGTAATAGTTGTATTTTCTTTCTGAATGATGAAAAAATTACAAATAAATATTGAAAATTTAACCTCGATCTACCAAGGGTTGAATTGAGTGTTATTCATACGGATTGATTATTTTTTCGGTTTACAGATCACCACAAAAGTTGAGGAAGTCGAAACCGTTCAAATTCTCCTCAAAAAAAGAAAAACGTGAAAAATCGCGAGAAAAAGAGAATAAAGAACACGAGAAGGATAAGAAGAAGGAGAAAAACAAACATAAATGTAAAATTAAAGACAAAAAGAAGGTCAAAAATACTGAACCGTCGGTTGATATCAGCGGTAAATTTTCCTTTTTTGATTTATTTTGCGGAATAAAGGATAAGTGTTTATCCCAGAGTTATTTTTGGTTTATCCTCAGATTTTGAAGACACATAATATTGTTATTATTATCATTATTACTAGTGAGTACCTAATGCTGCTATGCTTTTTCAGAAGAGTTACCCATTTTCGGCGTTCCCCTGGCCGCAGCCGTACAACGTAATCCGTGTCATGATGGGGTGAAGATACCATTGGTGATCAGAAACTGTATTGACTACGTTCAAGAACACGGTATGCTTACTTTCATGCGTCACGCTTCAGCGCTTTGTCGAATAGTACGAATGTTATGACTCTTTTCTCTTTCTTGGTTTTTTATGCGCCTATTTTAGGTATCACTGCTGAAGGAATTTATAAAATTTCGGGTATTAAATCTCGAGTACAATACGTGTATGCTTTGTACAATAAAAGAAAAACCGTCTATGAAAGCGATTTCGACTTGACGATTGCCACGAGTCTTTTAAAACAATTTCTACGGTAACTTAGTCTATCATATTACATAAATAATATGTGAAATGCACGAATGAAGGAATGCTTTCGTCAAAGTTGAGTATTTGACTCATTATTCGTTTTTTTGTTTCCTTTATTTTTTTCGAAGACTATTACCAGAACCAGTTTTAACTAATAATTTACTCAATCAATTCGAAGATACTTCACTCAAAAGAGATAAGGAAGGCATTAAATGTTTGCTGCAGCAACTCCCAGAATGTAATCGTCATCTACTGCAGTGGCTGTCTGTTCATTTTAAGAATATTTGTGCCCACGTAAGTGCGACTTTTTCAGTGTTTTAGTTTTCTTATGAGACGTTGATGAAATCTTGTTTCAAATGTCGAAGATTGCATCATTGCTACGCTTTTATTGTTGGCAACCCTGTTTGGAGGTTGACAGGCTTTTGTCGCAATTATCCTTCATTTTAGGCAATTTTCATGAATGTCACAAAAATATTTCGCGATGTTTTTCAAAATTCATTTTTGGATTTAACGAAAGGTTGAAAATAGTACGGTTATTTAACCCTCAACCCCCAATATTGGTGAATTAAAAGCTAAGTAGAAATAAATAACCTAAATATTTACCCCCCTATACCAGATTTCATATTCATTTTTCTCAGTTTTTGGGCGAGTCACATTTAAATTTTTGATTTTTTTTCTTCCATTATAACTTGAAAAGGAAGAATTTCTTAACACTTTGTGTAAAGAACTTTTTTATTGTTTCGATCCCTAAAATCGATTCTAGAAGTTATTCCGTTTAACTTGGGAACACGCTGTGAAATTGCTATATTAGAAATGTAAATGCCCATTTGTAGCAGCTTTCTACCATTGTTCCTGCGTGGAATCATGAACCAAGGATCGTTTGTGACAAAACTAAGAACATTTCCAAATTTTCGTTTTTGACTTTATGAAAAAAAAAAAAGTAAGTTAATCAATACGTTAATTTAGAAAAGATAACTAATAGTCAACTGTAATACGAATTTCCCCAAATACCAAAAAAGTAGTTGTGTCTATTTTCGTAGTGTTATCTTTAATATGCTCTATCCATGCGTGCACTATAGAATTTTCATTCTAACGATAAGTCTCATTTCTAGGAGAAGTACAATAAAATGAATGCCGCGTTGTTGGGGACCATATTTTGTCCTCTTATGCAGTTAAGTCCAAAATTATTTAACAACTTCGTCGAATTCGTCGATGAATTTTTCCCCAATACAATTTTAACCAGGTATTTTATTTTTGTAATATTTTTGAATCTTATTTCACGTTTAAAATTCTCTATACTTTGATCTTTTGTTCGCTCTTATTGCAGGTACATACCACCTGTGCGATGTGTAAGTCCGAATATACCGTCAACTTTGGAATCGGTAACCGAAGAGTTACACAAACAAGAGTCATTATTGGTTCAGATCCATTTTGAAATGAACGCAGGTTTTATTAGTAAAGAAAAAGAGGATGAATTATGGGGTGTACAAAGAAACATAACACATTTAAAAGTAAAAAAAAAAAAAAAAATTAAACAAATTATATTTTAGTACCGTTTTCATTTATTGTCATCAACTTATTCGACCATATGTGGATTGCAGAGAAAATTAAAATCCTTAGATAAGGAAATGCAACAAGTATTATCGAAAATGCAAGAATCCGTGTCGTCGCATCAAGAAACCGACAAGGACGAGGAGGTGGAAACCGTAACAAACATATCAGATGGAAGCGCAAGTTTAGTTGCGGAGAAACCGAACGAAAATACGCGAGTAGACACCACACCGAGCGTTGATGAGTCACTTGATAAACAAACCATTAACGAATCTAGTCAAGAAAATCTGAATGATCGTACCAGTTCAAGTGTGTACCAGAGTATTAAATATAATAGAGGAAGAGGACGCATGTGAGACGAAAAACGGCACCACTTTCACGATCAAAGTATCCTCCATTGCTAAGGTACCGACAATTTTCAATCTCATTTTTATCTACAAAATTCGTATTGATTGTGATTTCTAAATTATTAATTATATTTATTCATTCATTTAATTAAATTGTTTGAAAAAAATTTCCTGATTATTGCCTGTGCGCCTGAATGAGGGGCAAGGAAATTCGAATTCGGTATAAAAGTAGTGGGGACAATAGCTTCGAAAGTGGTGCGGTTTTTCGTTGCAACATTTAGATGAGCGTGCGTCCTCTTTTGTATTTAATACTCTGTGGTGTGTACATAGTACTGCGTTAATTTTTATGGTTGATTGTTCATTATTTTTCCTCTCTCCTATTTGCCCGTTGGATTCCCTCTTAGTTTTATATTTTTGCTCATAAAAAGTGAGTGCAATTGTCATGGCGGACCTCACTTCGAAACTCTGTTTAGGTACCTACTTTTCTCATTCTTTTCGAGGATATCGGTTTCGTCTGACTAAGCGGATGCTTGGTTTTTCTCAAATTAAATTCAACTTATCCCTTAAATGCTCCTTACCTATTCATTCTGTTGATTTAATTGTGCTCAACCAAACTTCATAGAAGCTTTTTCAGTGAACCTTCTTCGCTCTCATATATACCACTCTAAAATACGCCAACTTAAAAAAAGAAGAAAAGAATAAAAATTGAATTATCCTGATTTGTCGCAGGTAGCGATGATGAAGAAAAGGCTCTAGAATATGAAAGCAGAGAATTAATAAATCTTGTCAAAATTCTGCAAGAAGACATAAAAACCGAACGATTGAAAATTAATCAGCTAAAAGCAGAGCTTCATGCATCGAAGTTGGATACATCCGCTAAGTGAGTACAATACTCATTTCCTCGATTTTCGAAACCATTAATTTTGCTTAATTAACTGAACAAATCCGATCTTCTTGCAGCGATTACCTTTCAGGGTTGTCTGACGACGTTTGCAAAGATGAAAGTAACCAAGACGCTATTCGAGAATACGACCTGTTACAAGTAAACCCTTTTCCAAGAAATTATAATTACTCGTACTTTTTCTCCTCCATGTTAGGCATGTCCTTTAAATAAACTATCTTTTCCAAAAATACGGGATTACAATCATCTTTTTCTTATAAAAAATGGGGCGGTTTGTATCTTTGGAATGTAGAATACGAAAGGCATAGATAAGAAAGTTTGGTTGTTCTGGCCTCCCCTCAGCCAAAAAATAAAAAGTTAGAAATGTATAAATTATGTTTCTTTGTTGGTAATTGTAATGTTTACAGTGGGCCGAGGAGCAGAAGTGATAGTAGAGATGATATGGAATCCCCTTACTATGAAGTTAATGACGCCTTTGTAGAAATAGTACGCTGCCTTGTTATCAGATGTTGGTTGCGTTAAACGTTTTTTTATTGACGCTAAAACTCACGAATAATAGAAAATCTTGATATGTAGTTGAAATACCAAATTATCGATCAGATTTTACAGTTAATTCCGAAATTATCGAATCGATTTTGGAATAATTGAGCTGATTCAATTCCTTTTGCCTCGAATTCTTTTATTTTATTCGTGCATGGGATAAACTATCACTGTATTTAAATATTGATACATTTCTGACATTCAGACACAAAATTGCAAATTATATCATAATTTTTGACATCCCTATTCAACTTTTTCATTTGCAAGTACTATCGCAGATATGAAAAGATCTCGTGTTTAGATAAAACTAATGACACCTCGTGGAATATTCCACACGTCCTAGTATTGAGTTGAACTAATTTTACTGTGGTGATGAATGCAGGTTTAATCACAAAATGTCGGATGCGATCGTCACTCATTATTTCTTTTCCTGACCTTGAACAATTTTTCGCTGAACTAGGACATTCCTCTCTTCAGCCCATTTTTTTATCCTCAACTATCGTAGTTTTCGAATTATTGAAAGAAGTCTGGTATACATTTTTTCTGACACCAAAATTTTTGGTTACTACATCAACTTCTGAAACGTATTGTGCGTAAGAAAAAAAAAATTCCCAAAAAAATTATCATTTTATTTTGGAAATGTTAAGTTTATTTTTGTTTCAGCTTCAGAAAAAAAATTTAATTCGCAGCATTATGGAGGAAAGAGAGATGATTATTGACTTGAGAATTCAGATTTCTTTGACTCAGTATAAAAGCAAGCAACCGAATTTGTCATGAGCGATTCTTTAACATTCCTTTTTTATGTATCACTTGTTGAAAAGTTTAAAAATTTTTACTTTTTTTTATTTTCTTTTTTCTTCTGTTAACGTTAATGTTTGTATGGATCTATTTTGATGAGGAAGTGTGTAGTTGTGTTGTAAATGTGAGAATAAAATTTGGAAAAATAAAAAATTTTTTATTATCATTATTAGGGGCTTTGACCCCTGACCGCTTCGCGGCCCAACCCTTTCGAGAATATAATAGGACTTTGCGCTATTAAATTTAGGGACTATGAAAAAAAAAAAAAAAAAAAAAAAAAGGTAAGTATAACATATTCATTCACTAGTAATTATTATAGAACACAGTTATTGAGTTATATTATCATCTAGATCTACATTATTGAAATGGTGAACACATATTGAAGATCTGAAAAAATATTACAAAAAATCGTTAACACGTTAAATCATCACTGAACGTCGATTGCTCTTTTTATGTGGCGTGTACGTTTCTAATTCCTCTGGTGAGACGTTTAATGCAGAATAATCGATTGGAAAAAATTCGGGTCGAGCTCCGCATTTTCCAAACAGCCATTGCCCCGGTCCATTTGGATTTTTACATAATAACCAATTAGCGAAGCATAGTTCATAAACCGAATAATTTAGTTTAAAATCACCATTCTGCGGAAGGAAAAAAAAAAACTTTATTACCAAGGTTATCTTTCTAAGCTACTGTTTGATCAAAAAGCCATGAAATATGAATAGGATTGTGTGAACTGTGACTGCATTTCAAACATATGAAACTTTCATGATTTATTGCCATTGCGTATAAATCCGGCTTGGCGTTGAACTTCTTTAAAAATTTACTTACCGATGTCATCGACTTGTACAGTTCTATCATATCATTATCGTCCATGTTGCGTAAACCAACAACGGATAAAAAAAAGGTTTTCAGTTCTTGTTGTATTAAAACGCCACTACCTATGAAAAAAAAACATGTTACATGAGTCGAAATTATTTTGGAAAAATTTATGCACACATATAAATTTTCTATGTACAAAGAGTGTTTCGTGTTTCCTGAGAAGAAACCCCCTACGAACTTGAACAGTAAAGATGAATAAAATAATGGTATATTACACAACTAGGGTCGAAAGTGAGCAATTTCTTTGATGAATTGCTCACTCCGACTGAATTATGTACAATATTTTTTGCAACGAGTAAGAAATACTGTATTTGAGCCAAGGGCAATAAAACTTGCGGGTTACAGTATAAAATTTTTCAGTAAAAAAAAAAAAAAGAATTCAAATAAAAGAAAATAAGGGATTCAAAGTTTTGGGGAAACAAAGGAACCAATTAGGTATGAAAAACAAAATTATGGTGGGAGAAAAAGAATTGAGGAGTGGGAAAATGAAATTAAGGAAAAGGAAGAGTTCTAAAATTGGCCACTTTCATCACTCCATACATGCCTTGAAAGTACAGAATTTCGTACACATGTTGCAAAAAATTGTGTTTTAGCTACGTAGACTCATTATATTTACTCTCACAGTCTCATTTTCAAGTATTAAGTTGCTGGGGGTAATGAAGTTACTGTTGCCTGTTTTATAACTTTCAATCGAGGAGGAGAGGAGATCCTCTCATTATTTTCCAACGCTTTTTCTCCTCTCTCCCCTCAAAATTTTCAACAGGAGACACTGTGTCCCTATTGTACCCCGTGGTAAAAGGAGGTCCGACTCACCATCGAGAGACAAAAAGGTTTTTTTCATTTTTATTAACTTTACAACGATAATAATTAAAAGAATTTGGTTACTATTTTGAATTTTTTTATTTAAAATTTTTTATTACAATCTTGGTTACCCCTAACATATTTGCTGTGAAAAATAGAGCAAAAGTGAAAAGGACTTTTTATGTTTATCGTGGGAAATGTTATAAGTCAACGTGGTCTAATAAAAATTTTAAATTCTTTTTCTCAATTTCATGTTTTTAGTATAACCTAACTCCTTAATCGATAAGAACTGCCGACACATATTGTTTATTAAACATTTTCATACGTCTTCAGGTGTAATACTATCTACGGTTAAAAATCGAGGAGCTTCTTCTCAGAAAATACCCTTTATAATTATCTTCTAACTTCTTTAAAACTGTGAGTTAACGATAATTATTTTAGAAAATTGTCAAACAAAAACAAAAAGTATATAAAGAAAAATCAATCACCACTTTTATTTATTACAAGGAAAAGTACTTTAGGTAACTGCTGCAGCCAAAATGGTAATTCGTTCATTCGATGTACATTTTTTAATAGAATTTCCCACGTTCTTAACCAATCGCTTAGTTGAATGTAGCCTTGAATGGAGTATTCTGAAACTAAAATGCCCATAGTATTACAAATTTCCACAACATAGGCTAAGAATATGATGTCTCATCACAATGTACCTACGTAGGTAGTAATAGCTCTGTTTGATAGGACTACACCAACTTACACCAACCTACACAGGGAGGGCGATTCCACAAATGTAGGAATTTTATATGACTTTATGCCAAGTTTTACTTGAATATTTGTGGAATATCCCTATTGGTGTAGGTTGGTGTAATTTAGTGTAATCCTATCAAATAGAGCTAATAATAATCAAAACTTTGTTAAAAAGAGCTAAAAATTGAAATTTGTTTTCAAAGAAGAAAAAAATGAAAAGTGATTCACACTGTGGAATACCTTGTTGTGAAGAAGTATTCACACAAGAAGGTAATCAACAGTTCTGCCACATCATACACGAATGTATGGGAGAGCCAAATCCTAGACAAACCCTGGCGATTGTGTAGCCAGTTTTGTGAGTTTATATAGGGAAATTGGCACATGCACATAGACATACATATGTACTTATACATATAGAATTATGTCATCTAATTACATAATTTCCTATTATTGAGATAAAAAACAATGCAGCATGTTTGGTACAGAGCTGTGACATCACCGAGATTGTTATCAGATGATTTGTCACTGTCCAAACATTGTATCTGACTTGTATGTACATACAAATAAAAACATACAAGTGTATGTGTGTGTATTTGTTTAATATCATAGAGACGAATAATATGCCATCCTTTTGGAGGTGACTGTCATCAAAAGGTGCAAGCCCCTGTACTTCATACAAGTACAGTCTCCACACACACCAACCAAGTCATTGCGTACCATGGAATCTACTTTATTCATAAATTAAAATTTATACTTCGGTTTTTTATACAAAAACTTATGGATGGTGAAATCACGAGGAAGTTACATATATTATACCCAAATCATCATTGATAAAAGATTATCAAGAAATAGGGGTTAAAAACATAGTAACAGTTACTATATGTCTGTTTTCAACCAAGTAAACAAAACAAATCCAGAAATTTTTATAAATAAATTATTGTTTTATTCGTATAGGCACTTTCATTTGTCTTTCTTTCAGCTCCACGCATAATAAGCAAGAAAAAACAACCGCAAAAAGTTTGCATATCTAGGTACTCATATTAATTATTATTTAATGTTTATATTGGTCTCTATTTTAGATATAAAATTCAAAAACTCATATTTTTCTGCATTTTTTCCATGCAGATATACACCTATTTGTTTATTGAATCCCAGTCATTTGCCCAAAAATTATTTATGTAAAATGGTCACCATCCTGAACTGTAATATTTCCGCCATTTTCCTTAATGACAGTTTTTTCAGATGATCATTCTCTCAGTGGAAATTTTTTTAAATGATCATTACTCTCTAAGGACATTTTCTCTCAAATGGTAATTTTTCAAAAAAGAAGAATAAAATAAGTCACCTATAAGAGGAAAAATGTAGTATATTTGAAATATTTATTTTTGTGATTTTTCAGCCATCATCCTTCCAGGTCTTGAAACTTGCCATTGAGAAAAATGCAGGTTATCCAACTTTTTTACACTTTCATTTTTGGCATTCTTTTCAGGTTCTCTGAATGTTTGAACTCGTTTATTTGTATTTTAATTGATTTTGTAGTACAGACAATGTGAGAGATAGAATGACTTATTTTTTACCATCTGTATAAGTTGTTCTATCAAATTGAAAAAAATTAAAAAAAAAAAGAAAGAAAAATTCAACATTAAAGTATTTCTAAAAAATTTTATATTACCCCTTAAAAAAGTTATCAATTAGAATATGGCTAAAATTATTCAATCTCACCCCGTTTTATAATATTTGAAATTTAGATTGTTCATAAATGTAATCCCTGCACTCTGATAAGCAGCTTTATTTACCTAACAATTCGTGGACAATCTTTTGTATGTATAAATACCATAGATAATAATAATCACTATAATACACGTACAAGCCGTTAATTATTTCCCCGATATTATTTTGCCAATTATTCCGTCGATGCCACACAGACACAAAAAAAAGTTTGTTGTCTCTTCCAAAACAACAAATTTTACAGTGTTACCAGAAAAAATTCAGGACCTGCACAAGCCAGAGTGCCGCAAAGTGGTGCTTCAGGGCTTGTGTATATATATATATATATATATGAATGTACTGATTAATATATAATGTACACCTGGAAGTGAAATTGGGAAATTAGTCTTAGGGAAAAGAGATTGGAGAAAATAATTTTGCAGGTAAATGGTAACTAATTTAGGGAAAAATTCTATTAGATAAATAGTAATTTGGGAAAATCAATTCAGGTAAGCAGTTTTTCAAACATAACAGATTGGAGAAATGACCATTAGGAAAAATGGCTGGGAATATTGTTTATCAATTTGTTCATTTAAAAATTAATTCGTTTTGAACATCTTTGGGTTTTTTTCTTTATTGTATGGGATGGTTTATAGATTCTATCTGAAATACCTTCGGCAGTTGAAAAAAATTTATTCGTTAGTTCTTGTTGGACCTGTTTTAGAAGTGAAAACTCAACACTGTTCATGGACCAGTCCGCAAAATGTCTCAGTTTCTGAAAAATTAACGAAAGAATTATGGTTTTATACTTTACCAAGGTATTCGAGAAATGATAAATTTTTTTCTAATTTACAATATATAATAGTATATTACACACCAAGGTTCAAAAGTGAACAATTACATGTGAGGGAGTTTTTGAAACGAGCATAGCCAGTGAGCAATTCCCGAGTCATGCAAACTTACTTTTGAACCTTGTTGAGGAAGATATTTTATGCAACTAATGATCAGAAAGCAATAAAATGATAAAATTCTCTCATAAAATGATGAGTCTTTTACAAAAATAAAAAAAAACTGAACAAAATATCAACCTCCTCATTGTAGTAGTAGATTTAACATTTCATTCAGAATGTGTAACCTGTACCTCGATGAATAGTGAACATGCTTCCATGTAAAAATATGCTTCATGTTATTACATGGAAGCGCGTTCATTTAAATCGAGATTACATTTATCAATGATATGAACTACTTTTCACTCACAAAATACCAGCATTAAACATTGCGTTTCTGATCATGTATTATATAGTTTAATAATTAGTAAGTGCAGGCACACTTTCTGGACCATTTTGATTATTTCTGTAGACTTGTAAAAAATTATCTTCAAACAGAAGTAAACAAAAATGTAGGTGGGAGTTTCTTCCTAGTTAATGAGTGGTGAGATAAGAACTAGGTCATCAAATTGTATTTTTGCTTAAATTTTTGTTGATAAATGATAGTATATTTTGACTATTCTGTATAAATATTTTTCTTATTTTTGAACAGTATGGGGAAAATGGAAAATAATTTATGGGGCCCAACAAAGGGCCAAATAATTTTTTGGGAGTGGCGTTTAGGGGACACATAAGAGGATGCTGGTAATAGTAGGATTTATTGTATGAGCTCATCATATGTTTACTATTGGATTAGACATTGATACACAAATATATTTTATATCAGCAACTATAATTATTGCAGTACCTACTAGAATTAAAATTTTTAGATGAATTCTAACATTAAATGGAAATAAAATAATAATATCAGAGAATTTAAACATAAATACATACATGTAAGAATCAGAGACATTTGTAAATATTTTAACAACTATAATTCGGGCAATTTTTCGCGGACCCAAATTTGACCCACTAATTTGGTTCAAATTGTTCATGAGCTTAGACATTTCTTATTTTCATGCACTTAACCCTAAACCCACATCCACCCTTCACAGTATTTTTTACCAGATATTACTTTTATAATGAACAATTTTATAACTGAACCAGTATTTTAATTTTTTGTTGGAAACTATTGAGTTTCTACTGAAAGGTAAGGTAACTACGAGGTACTTTTTTCAAGTATTTTTTCCTCCTAAATAAAACTGTTTGACTTATTTTTCAATACAAGGAGAGGTTAAAAAAATATGGTTGTTTAAAATGTGACAACATCTTCTATTCAGTTTTGTCAGTTAATGAGGAATGTAAATCAGATTTTGGATTCCCCCCAACTTGGGATGGGCAGATCTTCAAAAGGAAGCATTTCTTAGGATTTTGATTTTACAAGAGAAACTTCCTTGTTCTCAGACCCCAAAAATCAAGCCTGGAAGTTATGCCATTTAACATCCAAACACCCTGTATATGTTTGGATCTTATAGCACATATGACATAATTCTTAAATTTGTAGCCTTTTTTATGTGAAGAGGCCAGTGATGTAACAAGTACCCAAAGTCTTTAAAATCATATAGGTCAGCCAAGTACTCAGCTGCAAATCAGTTTTGTGTTGTGTGACATCACTGATTTCAATACTAAGAATTGGAATTGGCCAATCACAGTACAATGTTGGACACATTTTAACTACTAGCCCATTATTGTAGGTTCCAACAATTTGTCTAAATGTAGTCCAATTTGAATTGATGAATCCAATGACCAATAGAGAATGAGGTTGAAATGATGGAACCATCGACGTCATTTGTCTTTTGGGTTGTATTTTTGTTTATATTGAACTTGGCTGACCTGTAGAGATTTTACTGACTTTGATAAGTATACCTTTGATAAATTATTCTGCTATATTACAAAAAAAAAATTCTGAACCAAAGGATAAGGATTGAGAAGGGCCATTTTCAGCATATCCTCAAATTTTGAAGACATTACCCTTTATATCTACAAAGTGAGGTTTATTACCCAGATACTGGTTTCATTTCCAAAGAATAAGAAGTCTACATTTTAAGTTGACATAAACCATTCAATAATGAATAGATAAATGTTTTTTCTTCATAATATTGTTTTAAGGTAGATAAAAGTTAGAAAAAATATACTTAATTCAATAGGGATAGAATTGTCTTAAAATTCATGCCATTAATATTATTTTTCTTTGCTAATTTCATATTAATTTCTGCTGCTTGACTAGCCTCCTGCATATTTTTTGAATGCAATGAAATCAAGAGTTAACCTGAACTCTATAACAATGATGCTCAATCCGCAGCCCACAGCCAAATGTAGCCCACTAGCTGCCAGAATGCGACCCAGTAAATTCAGGTCTCGTTGAAGGCTATTCCAATGTAGGGCTACAGGCCCATTGGTAAATTTTTCCAATTGAATAAAAAAAAACACCTGTGCTCCAAAAAACAAGGAAAAAAACGCTATTCTTATTAAGTATGATTGTTTTAAAACCCAATTAATAATCAACTAAAAACGTTTTAGCTCGCTTCCCTTGTGAAATTGTCTTCTCAGTTTATGTCGAACACCTGCCAGAGATAAAAACTGATTGCAGATCAAACAGCCTGCTTTTAAACTGTGCTTAAGTTTTGTACCTTTTTCAATTTCAAATAAACTATCAAGTATTAATATTAGTATTACGACAGAATTTTTATACTCTTGGATTTTTTCTTACAAAACATCATAGAAAATTGTCTTTAAATATTTCACACCTCATGGAAAAATTCTGGATATATTACTGGAAGCAATTATTGTTATTTCTTTAGAATCACATACTGAATGAACAGAACTTCTACCTAGTACAGAGGCTGGTGAATAAAGCATTTTAGGGACATACCCTTAAAATTTTGTAACTGTCTCTTTTCCTCTTCAACTTTTTTCCTATTACCATTACTTAATTTTAATTTTTCTGGATAAAAATGAAAACGATTAAAATATTGGTGAACAGTTTGGAAACATGACCGTACATTGTATTTACCAGCAAATGGGGTTTTACAAATGGACAAAAAACTTTCCAGTGGATAAAGCCAAAACTTTCTGTAAATATTTTTTGTATTCCAGAACATTCATGTAGGTATATTGTTTTTTAGGGGCCTAGAGCGTAGTTCAACCTCAAACTTCCCAAGCTGCATATAGCTGTTTGCTGAAAAGCACAAAAAATCTAGATCCAGGCCTTGGTGTAGATTAGTAAACTCTTATGAAGTAAGCACACAAAAAGTAAATTACAAATAGGAATTTCCAATAAGCACCTTCAGACGCCACTGATAATTGCAACTAGTTCCACATTAATATTTTTTATTTCATGATTTTGTGTTTTCTTAATTGATATAAAAAGTACAAAAATGTGACTGTAACATATCTAGTTGGTCATAAATTATTCAGACGACTTTATTGAAACACACAGGTGATATTATTTTATTTCATGATCAATGTAATGAAAATAAGCTTCTAAAATTCGTATTTTCATACACCTAACATTAAGATGCCTAACATTAACAAAAAGTAGATGTAACTTTCAACCGGAAAGCACACATCTGGTTGTCACGCCACTTGTTGGCTTCGTATTCCATTATGCACATTTTTTTTCTGGACAAAGAGTAGCAACAAAATTATTACTTCGAACTTTTACAAGCTCAGCAAACTTGATCAACTTTTTATAGTCTTTGCCTAATATTACTGTTTGCACTTTTTACCTCTCCTTTCCCCTCTAAACTTTATCATCTACTAAATGTTTCATTCTTCTTTGTTAAACGACTCAATAATATTAAAGCTTTTCATATAGCTCTCCCATTCGTTCAGTTATCATTCTCGCATTTAATATAAATATTAATGACAATCACTGTAGAATCGTTTTCTTCAACTTAAATATTACGAAAGCAGTTGTGCTTTAATGTTAAGAGTTTACTCTAGTAGTGGTAAACAATTCATAAACTGGTTATATTAACTTTAATACAAGTTTCATAACATTTCATGAGTTTTTCTTTAAACCAGTGTGCCATTTATTAATATTTGTAGCGGGCTTTTTTCGCTACAGTCAATATCCCTGAATTCCATTTACTCTTCTTCTTTTTCTTCTTTCTCAAATTTATCTTCTTCTCCTTCCCTTTTTGTTTAATAATTCTATATACGGACAATACCTAATGGTATTACACAAATACCTCCTACATTCAGCAAATACCTACTTTGTACTAATCAGAATGAGAATTCATACACCCTAGTTTTGTATACAAACTCACGTTTTAGACAGAATACTGATAAGCTATGTTTTAACTGCTTCATATTGTCTTGAACTGTATTGAGCAGTGGTACCTTTTACTTGTACTGTTGTATGTACAAAAAAAAGTGTGGATAGTAAATTTCTTAATTATAATTCATTCTCGAGTAATATTAGTATTCACTTGGGATATTATTATCCTAAAAGAAATGTAACTCCAGAAAAAAGTATCACCTGGTGCAAATAGATCTCTTTTATACCATTATAATGACCACCTCTGGCCTAAAAAAATGTTCCTTATTCACCGTAGCCCAGAAAGGTCAAAATGTTGGTCAACCCTGTTCTAGAATATATCCATCCACCCTTCTTTACCATGCAACTAATGGTTATGAAAATTTAAATGTACCTATCTTCAGTAATTGGAAATTTTTTTTAATTCATACAGAATAATGAAAAAATTTTAACCTTAATTTTGGAATGTTTTTCAGTTTGATGTTATGCACATCCTATGACTCCTATGAGTGACACATTTTCAAAAAAAGAAGGTGCGAGTTCTAATGGGGACTTACGAAGGATTAATGTGTAAAAATTATAGTGTGGTTGTGTGCATGCACAACATGCATACTCACAATCTCATACCTACCTGCCAACAGTTACAATATTGCAAAACGTACAAGTTACGATCATAATTCTCATTTTAGCCCCCACCAGAGTAGGTACTAGACCAAGTGCTAAGATGTTGACACATCAAAAAAAAACATTAAACCAAACCCACCAAAAGTATATTTTTTTCACTTCTGGATTATAGCTAATTGTACCAAAATAAACTTCAAATATAGCTACTGTTTCGATGAAAAATTAATTACATATTAAGAAATCAGCGTGGTACAATTTATGAGTCAGAGACGTCGCAAAATGGCTGGAAATGTGAAAAAAACAAAAACATGCCCAAATTGTTCTTAACTTGCAAAAAAAACCTAACAATATAACAGTTTATAAGTATAAACCGACCTCGAACTAAGTACTAAAAATAAAAACAAAATTAAGAGACGAAGGGTATTGAAAATTGTTCACAAAAATATGAATTTTTGGACTGCACTTAGAGCAAAAAATGGGGTTTTCCATATCAACTGTTATCCTTTATTTCAAATTAAAAAATCAGGTTTCTGTTTCAGTAATTACCTCCGAGAACATATCAAAGTCTTCTGTCGAAATTAAATCATTGCGATCGAAGTCCAACAAATTGTAGAAGAAGTGAGTGAATTTTTCTGTTTGAATGGTAGAAAGTGTAATTGGAATGACGTGATCCTCCTCATCTGTTAACGACGTTCTTCCTACCCACGTTGCTAAAAATTTAAAGCACACTTATTAGTTAGTATTATTGAATAAAAAAATCGCAGAAAAGTTAAACTACGGATCTGGTAATGGGCTAATAGTGATTACTCAAAAAATTTGAAACCCTACTTGAATTCAAATAATATGCATAAATGGGTAGCCTACGTATTCAAAAATTTTTTTCTCGAAAGTTCTTAAAACATCAATGTTAAGAGAACTACAAAAAAACTTTGTATGAAAAAAAAAAGGTGTGTGTTTCACTGGGGCTATACTTATGAAGGATTGATGTTTAAACATAATAGTGTGGTTGTGAGCATGAGCATTGCACACACAAATGAGAGTTAAAATTGTAAGTTACTCAAATCTGATGATTGTAATTCTACACGAGGGATTGAGAAACAGAAATGGAAACCAAATTTTTTGGGAATAGAAACCATATTCTTTTACGTTGGAAAACACAATAAATGGAACACTGAAATTCTGAAATGGAAACCAAATTGGAAACAATTAACTAATTAGTCTCAAGATCTTTGACCAGTAAAGAAGGATGATTTTTGGTTAGACATTCTGGCGCTAATTAGGCAACCAGAGCATACTTTTTGACTTATTTTGCTTTGTGTTTATGTATGCTATCCATGTGAATTTAGGTGATGTCTTTTTCAGATGTATTCTAAGTTGGTGAATTCAAAAAAAATGTCAAAAATACGCAGAAGGTACACTAGGGTTGCTTTTACACTGATATGTTTTGACATTAAAAAGTACATTGATCTTATAGAGCTTTACTGGTCCGGTAGGTACTACATGTATAGTCAGTCAAAGCTCAAGACCAATAACAGAAATGTAATGGAAGCGAAATAATGAATTGTTGCCAATTCTCACCTGATTAATTTTTGTTCTAGTAGAAAAAATTTGAAAAAATATTGAAAAAATGTAAACTGATATATTTGGGTATATTTCAACAAGATTTGGAAAATTTTAAATAATGAAAATTTTTTTTTTAAATTGTAATGGAAATGGAACCCAAAATGGAAACTGAATGAAAAATTTTGGTAAAATCAGAAAACCTAATGGAAATAGAAACCAAAATGATGGAAATGGAAACAAAAAATAACTAATACTAGGTATGGTACATTTCAGAAACTCTACTAACAGAAACAAAATGAAAAAACGTAGCATTTCTCAATCCCTGGTTTACACATTAAAATGTTTGGTCTTTGAATTGTGCTGGGTAGAAGTCTTATCTCTGAATGTGCTATTTCAAAATGATACTCTGTCTCACTAATTCTTATTTGTTTCCTCCTCAATAGTTCACAACATCTAATGAAAACATCAATAAACGTGAATTGTATGAGTAAAATCTCTTTGTTCTCAAAATTTCAAGCCTTTCAGCCGATTAGTGTACAGATTATGATGCCATTACAGATGTCACTTTTTCACCAGGTTTGGTACTGATGTTGTTTGAAATTGTGTTTTTTATTGCATCGATCAGACTATATCGATCAGTGGCGTTATTTTAGCAAATTCGAATTGAAATTTAGTTTTCAATAGGCTCACAAATTACAATTCATGTGATACAACATTTACAACCAGGTAGAGTACATTGAGCAAGTGCTTAAATCTGTTGTTTTTGTCAAGTTTTTCAACTCTTGCTGTTTTGAACCAATTGATCGTCTATCAGTGGGACTTCCTGGGTTGGATCAACTTGGGATTAGTGCTGCATCACACCTTTAGAAATTTGCATAGTTTCAAGGCTGCTAAGATGCATATGGATGAAAATTCAGTAAAATAAACTTCAAATTTTATGCTTTTTGTTCTTTGTTCATTTGCTTAGGAAGCTAAAGTAATTATGATAATCTAAATAAGTAGTTGTATGGTGGAAGGGGGAAGGGGTGGTTTATTCTGCTGGTTTCTTGTCGTTTTGTTGGTTATGATACTTTCCCCTTCCCTTCTTAATTTTGTCTCTTCCTACACTTGGCCCTACAGGTATCTGTACCTTTTATTTTTGCCTTCTCTTGTTGGTTTTTCTTGTGTGTTATGAGACATTTTCTGACATTACATTGGTTTCCCATTGTAGATGGAGAAAAGTCAACATGGTCTTATGTAAAATATACATACCTATCGCTTAACAGCGTGACTCTTTTATTTATTTCAATTGATCCATAAGTGCGTTTTTATATTTCCTTATATTATAGTGATGAATTCACCAGTCTTTTTCCTATCTTATCACTAGTTAGAAAATGCTGATGAATTAAGGTTAAAGTGTGCTGTCTTGGTAGGCTGGCCTGCTGGATTAATTCTATAGACTCAGTCATATTTTTTAGCTTTTGATTTTCCTGTAAGATTTTCAATTTTTGGCGCATAGTTGTCTAGTCTTTTATTAGTGGTGTTGGTATTTGGACACAAAGCAACATATAAACATTTAATACCCATTGGTTGGTGAAAATGACTGATAAATGTTGAATGGTCAATGAGAAAGAATGTTGCATTAGTATTTCTAAAACATCTGACCTAAACTTATTCAGCACGAAGTCAAGCATAATGTAATTGTTTCTTGTGTATAACAGTGATACGAAAAATAACAAAATGTACCGATATTCTTCTTAAAATATCGATATTTTCCCTAGAAGTATCAATACATTTTATCCCTATTTTTCTCATTTTTTACCGCCAAAATTTCGAGATTACAATGAGACAGCAATATTCCAACACAACTCCCCCAGCATTTGCAAGTTTCATTTTTATCATTCTTGAAGATTTTATCATTTAACAATTAATAGATACATAGTGAAATTTTTATTGTATCAATCATTCATAAGGGAGAAATTAAATATGGGAAAAATATTGATAATACATATCGATACAAAAAAAAAATCTATATTTTGCATCACTAGTATATAGACCAATATATATGCATAGATAAGTAGGCTGCAATATAATTATGAGAACTGTACCTACTAATCCTATGAAAACTATTCATGACAGACATAGGCGCTGACATGGACTTTTCATTTGTGGAGGCTAATCTAATAATTTCTATGGGGTGGCCCAGTTATCCTAATAATTTTGTCAATTTTGGTACTAACAGGTATGCATAATATGTTTTTTCATGTTGAATAATCAAAAATTTGTTGATAGATTAAATGTAAACCAAAACATTTTCACATTTTGTTTTTGGCCCCCCAAATAATTTTACTAATTGGGGCCACTGATGGCCAAAATGGTCCGGATTATTATCTGCATCACCACTTCATCGAATTACATTGTTTCATACATCGTACGATATATTACAACCAGAAACCTACACAATCTCTGTAGCCGTAGCAAAAGAAAGCATCATATATATAGGCTAAAAGCAATGAATTGGCAGTTGGCTACAAGATGTTAAAAGCAGTGAGAAGAGATAAAATGTAAAGCAAAAAACGAAACAAATTAAAGCTAGGCTAATGGCAGAGTAAGCAGAGCAATGCAAAAAAAATTATGAAAGTAAAATAAAGCAAAGAGCAAAAGGGTAATAAATTAATTACATAAAAAGTAGTAGTGAGATAAAATTAATAAAAACATGTAAAAATTAAATTAAAGTAAATGAGGCAAAAAAGATGAATGGCATAAGAAAATATGATAAAAAGTGAGAGAGAAAGAGAGAAAAAAAAAGGTTGGCCATCTCAACAACTTTAAGAAATTGGGACTGCTATGGAGCAGTCTTAACCAAGACTAATTAAATAGCTAATTGTAACGTAATTCTTTGCTTTGTGATTATGTAAGCTATCCTTGTGAATTTAAGGAATGTCTTTATCAGATCTATTTTAAATTGGTGAACTCGAGGGAAGCATTGAAAATACGCAGAAGGTGCGCTACAGGGTTGCCTAATTTTTCACCGGCATGTCTTAACATTAAAAAGTACATTGGTCTTATGGAACTTTATTGGTCCAGTACTATATAGTCAAAGGTTCCTTCTCATCAAAAAAGTTCTTTTGTAACAGTATTATTTGAGAAATAATTTTTTGAGTTTTGCCATTTTAAAAAACAAACCGCTTTAAACTATGAGGGCCAACTTTTAGTAGAACTTGAACTTGTCTAGATCTAGAATTGAATGCCTCCATATCAAAAGAGCCTAAGTCAACTTAGGCCCTTTAGGAATAAAACAGCAAATTTGAATCCCTCAACGCTCCTCTTCTATATGCACTTTACCCTACAGCTTTATCTACGTCTGTTATTGAGATATTGGTTCAAACGTGCAGTAAAATAATCAAAAAAATCGACACAAATCTGTGTTCTATGCTACCTATACTACCTATTTGGAGGTAATTCTGATAAGAATTGTTGTTTATTATTATGATTATCTTTGTTAATGGGTTCTTAAAAAACACATAAGATTAATGAAAAATTTATTTTATTATCCTGAAAAATGTAGAAAATACCTGAATTATTCAAGCTTCTATTATGGTGTGGAAAAAAATGAAATTTGCGAGTGCCAGTGGCTGTACAAGAGCGTGTTTTTCAAGCTTTCAACTCTGCAACAAATGTTAATTAAAATGCATTTGTGAGACAAAAAAAAATGTACGACAAAAGGAACACACTTATTGATTCGAAGCTATGTTCAAATGCAGTGTTGGTCAGATAAAGTAGTCTTGGTAAGTCCGTCATACACCCCCTTTGAACTCCATTCTTTTCCAAGAAACCTTAAACTAATGAGCTGGCAGAAAGGAATATTCCACTCATTCTAGGTTCAATTATGCCGAGCAAACTGAAGAATATTCAGGATCTGATGAAATATGTGCCTTAGATCAGCCAGAAAGTGATATCAACAAGCTGATTTCAATCATCATACATCCTAAAACTTACTTTTTCATATTTCTGGCTTATTTTGTAACAATTTTATATGGTTATTGTCAAATAATTATATCACATTTTTAGAAGTAAAAAACTGCATTCAAACCAAAAGTGCCTAATAGGGTCATTTTCTTTCATTTATTGCAGCACTCCTAAAAGAAATACAAATTTGTGTTTTAAAAGGTTGCTTAGGAAAGGAATTGAACATCAGGGATTTTATTTTTGACGTCACAGTACAGGTGGTGCCTCGGAGAAAGAGTTCAACTATGTGAACAAACAAATGATCAACCAATAAAAATGCCTAAAAATAGTGAAATTGAGACAATTTTTTATTTTTATTTTATTACTGTACCTCAGCATCAGAAGCATCAGAGTCTCAAAATTAGTGTTCTTGGTCTCATTTTATTCCTTAGTCTTCTTTTTAATTTGATATGTCCAATGAAAAGCTAAATGCTCTTTAACCAGAATTACGAAAAAGTATATTTGAAGCAAATTTGAAGACTGCTATAATATACCACCATAATGCTTTTATCTCGTTCGTTTGTCCACATAGTTATATATATCACGAGACAAATGCCACCGTCGATCTCTCAAGAAGATTCCACCATTTTACGGTATCTAGGTTTATTAGTTAATCCATAGCATCAAAATGAGAAATTCAAATATGATTTTGAAAAACAATGGTGTGTCACTTAGGCCCTTATGTTTCAAACGCATTCAATTTGGAGTACAGTACATTTCAGCCACATTAAATCAGTAATGACTAACGTATCCAGGATCGACCAAAGGTGGGAAAGGTGAGTTGTAGTTGGAAAATACTTCAACTAGGTAAAAATTTAATTTTTTAGAAATATTTAGCAAAAGGATCGAAGGCGAAGCTAAAGAGGGCATAAGGGCGTATGGCCTTCAAAACCGGTAAAGCCATCTGGGAAAACATTTAAAAATACGTTCGGTTATAAGAATTGTAGGCGGGTACAACAAAATAATTTTGCTTATTTTCATTTGAGGAAAAAATGACGGAACCTTCAGAAGCTGCGAAAGTTTTGTTCAAGCTTCGCTTCTGCCGAAAAGAGTTTTGAGAAATTCTAATGTTCTAATATTTATTCACCAACGTAACTCATATGCATACTTAAATACATAATTTTGAAGTGCTGATGTCACAAGTCTATAAAACGTATTCAATACAAGTATAACAGGCTCGATAGAAAAGATTTTTGGTACCTATTAATATTATTTGGCACGCTTATGACGCGAGCATTTCTCAGATTATTTCGACGTACCTACGACCTTCTAGGTCTCGAGCAACATTTTTTATAAGACTGTAGGCTTTCTTCACTTCATACCTACCAGGCACACGTCCGCCTAAGTTATCGTAGGTAGTTTTAAAATAAAGTCGACTGAAGGAAGTGTGACCAAATTGATGTTGGGGGTACCCATTTCCGAAACGAAGGTAAGAGGTGTTCCAAGTGAAACAATAGCTCTGTTTGATAGGACTACACCAACTTACACCAACCTACACCAGGAGGGCGATTCCACAAATGCAGGAATGTCATAGGACTTTGCGCCAAGTTTTACTTGAATATTTGTGGTATATCCCTATCAGTGTAATAAGTAGGTGTAAGTTAGTGTAATCCTATCGAACAGAGCTGATATGTACCCTGCTCTCATACCACAAATAATACATACGTACTCCAAACGTGAACGCTCCATCCTCGACTGTCGCCATTTTTTCGTTCGTCGTTTGATTCGGCAGCCATTTCGTCCAGCTGATATTCGGGTTCTTTCCAAGATAGGGTGCGTTTCAACAGTTCCTTGGTTTTGTCTTTGGTTTTATCGCAAGCTGATCTCCAAGTGGTGAAAAATTTTCTGGCCGATTTTTCGTTACTTTCATCGTTCAAATTTTCCGATCGCACGCTAAAACTGGAATTTCTTTGACGTTTTTCCGAACGAGTGGTTAGGGTGCATCGTGGAATCGTTGGCTCGCTCATAGCTTACAGTGGGCTACTGTAAAATTTATGACAAAAGAGAAATATACGTCATATAGGTATTATATTTAAACCATTTTTCTTTTTTGTTTTTTGACCGAGTTTTTGTTGGCGGTTTTTTTTTTTTTTCTTGTTTGTTTGGTGAGGAAGAATCGAACTGCGTTTCATATTTAATGAAGAGTTTTTCAACGGCTTTCCTCACGCGAAGTTATAATTTGTTTATAAAAATCGATTACCACTGCATAATATAAGACGTGTTTTACGAAGGAAAAATATAATTATATTCGACAAAAAAAAAAAAAAAAAAAAAAAAAAAAACAGTTTTCTTTAAACCAAGTTTCTCATTTTTTTTTTGTTTTTATCACGTGAATTATTAAGAGAATGGCCTGTTAAAATCCGTTGTCAAGAAAATAATGTGACTCATTATACATGTAGCCGAAGCCGACTATAGGTGTAGGTTGGTACTTTTACTGTATAGTGCAATTCATTTAATTTTTCAGCTGATAAAAAAACTACAAAATAATAATTAACAAAAAAAAAAAAAAAAAAAAACTATTTTCTAGATTATGATAGACATTATTATTATTATTTTTCAAATAACTGTTTGTTAGGGCCTTAGCCATCAATAAAGTAGAAATTATTTATAAAAATTTAATGCTCCTCTTTATCCGCCTGAAATTCAACAATATTTAAAAATATCATTTTCGGAATTATACCTACAGGGTGCTCTGGGAATCGTTTACCGAACTTTAGCAGCTAAACAGACAAAAGTAAACCTACTCACAAGTAAGATTTTGCCATCTAGAAATTTAGGATAGTCTGTCTTCTTGATTGTACGATCACGCTTTTGTTTTTAAGATGACTTGCAGCTTGTAAAGAAGCTAAGGGAAAACACCGCTAATAAAATAAGTACCAAATGAAATACCTACGTACAAGAGATATTTTATATTTTGTGTCGATGTGTATATGAAGTTGAATCGCTTGTTTTGGTAGGAGTAAATGAGTGTAATTTTAAAACACTGGGATTCGATCATTCGCCTGCCTCTGTGGAAGTAGGGCTAAGCCTGATGAGTGGGGGAAGCGGAACTCCCTCCAAACCCGGGATTTTGAAGGGGGCCGGCATTCTCGAAAAAAAAGAAAAATAAGTAGATTTTTGTGGAAAATCTGCTGAAAAACCTTTAAAAAATTGTTTCGCTTTCTCGGCTCGCAAAATATGCTTTTCCAGTAGTGTAAAACCCCTCTTACAAATAAATCCTTGATATTACAACTGAACAGAAATGAAATTTTCAATTGTTCAGGGGTCTCATCAATTTTTTCTCCCGTGGGCTCGAATGGCACTCCAAAATCTAGTGAAAATGGTTACATTAACATTTGCCCCATATTCTAGGTGATGTAAGAGTTTCAAGTTTCAATAATTTAAAAAAAAAAAAAATTATATTGGGCTCATTTCCCATGGAATATAGGCTAGCCAACCGTAACATTTTAGCAGTCGATTCCCTGAAAGCTTGGCACAGAATAGGTAAATATAACATTTTCTATAAAGGAAAATTAGATTTCTCTTTAGTCTTCACAAATCAATTTGTTCCGTCGGCGAAAAGAGACGATTTTTCTAAAGGAGCTACATCCTCTTTAAAAATGCATAAAAATTGTAACAATCCTTCTTTTAAGAAAATTTTAGGATGCTGAGCAATCAGCCAACCTCCTCCCTATTTCAACCAATGATTAATTCATGAACCCGTCTTCAACAGAAACCAGCAAGTAACAAACGTTCGACTTTCATTTGCTGCTGCGACTTACTTTTCAACCAACTTGGAAAAAAAAGCATTATGAATGTCAGATCGATCTTTACATAGCGTGTTCATCATCGGGTGGGAGAAATTTCATTAGTAGATAGTACTGAATGGTGAACTAGACAAACAGAAAATGTTTCATTAGTACAGGTCCGCAAATCAAAATCAAATTGTAAATTTCTAATAAATGGTTCGTGATGGATGAGAGAAGAGAAATTATTCCTACGTAAGTGGAATTATGCAATTTGTACAGCATTAATGTTTGAAAAGTAGTAAGTTTCATTTACCGGACGTACATATGCGTATTTTGTTTTCTGAAATGATTAGACGTATGCATGGGTAAAATAAAAGATGAACATTTTGAACATTTTGACAATTTTCAGCTTGCCTAAAATGTGCTGGTAATATGGTAAATTATTTCCCACAATATCAAAATTATTTTCAGAAGTTCCATCTCAGTTCCAGCTATCTATATCTTAATTTTTACAAAGTTTCTTTTATTGAGACACGAAGTTGGAGAGAATGGCTGGACCGTTTTCCACGATTGAAGTGTTAGAAAACAGGTCTCACCATGTAGATGCGCTATCAGAAGAGAAAAAGTCCGTAGCCCCCGGAGGTAAAAATTGTGGATTTTAACCTACTCAAAAAAAATTTTAAACATTTTTTCTTCCCTTAAATATATTTTTCTTACTGTATTCATAGGACCGAAAAATTTCACACTCTGTATCACCCTCATACTCAGATGTAGAGCGCCAAAAAATTTAAAAACTCAAGTGTAAGTACACTCTACCTACTACCCCAGTCGAAAAAATATTTTGAAAATGAAATGAGGGAATAGGAAAACCAAGGGAGCGAGTGAGGGAGGGAAAAGAGCCATTTTATGTTAAGGAGCTGGTTACTCCCAGCAAGAGGGTTGTCTTAAAGAAGGTTTTAAATCTTAGTGGAAGTCTGTAGTTTTCCGGAGTGCAGATTTTTTAGATTTTCCTTCAAGCCCATCCCTCACTTCCTTATTGCTAGTAAACTGAAACACCAGAACAGAAAAAAGAGAAAAACAATAAAAAAACTGCCGTATCTCTTTGTTTCCCTATGGTTCTCTCTCTCTCTCTCTCTCTATCAATGTTCAACTCTAAATTTTAGAGAATTAGCCAACGCCCCTCCCCACTCCAAAAAACGCGGGAAACAAGGATACGGAAACTTTCCGCAATGTGATATTCAATTTCACATTTACAGAAAAGGAGAAGCATGGGAATATTTTGATACCCAAAAATGTTGAATTTAAAAGTCGAATTCGTAGATTTTAACACTCGAGAACAGGTGTAGGGCACTTATGCTGACCGTAGCACCGTAACACATATACTTTTGATAGTTTTACCTTTTTCTCTCTGCGGAAATTTTCTTTGGAATCAACGCTCAGCACTCTCATTAATTTTGTACTTGTACTAACATCGTTATGCACTACGCGAGAGGAACGATACCGGTTCTGTGACACTGAACTGTGGATCCATCAACAAATTATGTTTTCAAACATCGTCGTTCACTAACGCGAGAAATATATTCGACGAAAAAAAAAAAACGTATTCGCAATTCTCAATGCGCCATTTTTATGCGACCAACAAAACGTTCCAACACGTCGTTAGGATAGGTTACGATGGTAGGCTATATAGCAAACGAGACGCATCGAACTTCTCGAAATTCAAGTACGGAGCCATTATTACTGAAACGAAAATATAGCTTTGTGTGAGGAAAAGTAGGTAGTAAACTTTTGCGAAACAAAACAGGAGATAATAATATATACGACATACAGTACCTGTCACGCAAGGATCTTAACCCACTCCATAAAAGCGCCCCAACTTGCTTATTGTTTTTGCTGTTATTCAAGCACGCTATTTAGTGATTCGGAAAGTACGACCTTCGAAGAAAATTCCGTTATCGAATTTTCAAAAATATTAAAAATTTTCAGTACCTACGTGCAGTACGTAAACTTTTTTTTGTTTTTCTATTTTTGCAACCAATTTCACCATTTGACTTGCACTCGGAACGATTAAAAGCATCGTATTCTCTTCTTAACGCAGTCGTACCTGGGTAGGTATACTTGAGTTATTAAAAAAAAAAAAAAAAAAAAAAATTAAATTTATTTTAAACTAGTTACTGTATACCGGCTACATAGTTGGTAGACGAGTGAAGAAGTAGAGTGTTATTTTCGAATCAGTACGAGAAACATTGTGGGGATATCCTACGAGTCCTGCACACCTGGCACGCAAAAAGGACACTTGTCTGTTGAAGAAATGTAGACAGACAAGTTCCGAGCTGAGGTGGTTGCTGTTATTCTTTGTCGCGCAGTGAAAGGGAGAGCTGTGTGCCACCGATATTTTTCATATCTCCGGATGTTAAATACACAAACTATATTCGTAAGTGTGCTGGAGATTAAGAAATTACATTCCCGTAATACCATTTACTAAAGATTCTTTATTTCCAATATTGTTATATCCAAAATCACATTTAATAAAACTCATATTACTCAATGTATGTACATTGAATAGCCACACAGGAGTAAAGTATACAACGGTTGCTTTTTGAAGAACCTATTTTGTACCAAGAGCAAAGCAAATTCTACCTTGAGTACTAAAAAAGTTATGCCTGATGTGCAAAAAATCAGATAAATGACCTTATTCTCAGCTTACCCATTCAAGCATGCCTAAATTCAGGCTGGTACCTTTCACAAACCTATTCACTACACAGGTGTAGATATTTTTGGTTCTTACTAAGTCTTTTATAAGTACTTACTGAAAATGAAAAAAGCACTAGCTACCCCAACAACACCTGATTACAAAAAATGAATATTGATATTTTTATGTCTCTACAAAAGCAATCTACTTTCTCTCCTTATTTTCTTTGACAACTGGAGAAATATGGACAGCATTCCAGACATTCTTCACAGATCGAGGATTGTTAAAAGCAATGCTATTAGATAATGCAGCCCAGTTTAGACTTGTGGCAACACATCACATTTCTGGGAAGCAATAACTGATGACTATAGTATCAAAGACAAATGGCAACAAAAAGGGATAACTTGGCATTTCACACCTCCTAAAGCACTTTGGTATGGTGCAACTTACAAAAGACTCCTAGGAGTCTATAAACAAGCTTTTTAATAAGTAATGGGTACACATTCACATCACAAGCTCAATTTTCAAGCAATGTTTAAAAATATACAAGACGTGATGATGAATGAGCATCCATTACCCCAGCAGTTGATGATGCTGAGCAAATAACTTTAATACCAGCCCATTTCATGCATGCCAACTTTATAAATTTCACCTTAGACCTAGATAAACCATTCACAGAGTCAACTGTAACAGCCAAAAATTTACAAAGTCTAAGGAGAAAAAACCAACATAATTTACATCATCTTTGGGCAGCATGGAAAGGCCTTTACCTCCCATACTTGAGAGATAGAATTCTACAAGGTGTGAGTAATGTGTACCAAACAATGGGTTTACAACCTAAAGTTGGAGACATAGTTCATATCTCAGACATAAAGACAAAATTAGGAGTCTACAAACTAGAAACTGTAGTCAACCTACTGACATCATGTGATGGTAAAATATGCTACGTACCCAGATTAAACATAGGGAGCAGGCCTGTAAAGTTCTTAGCACTCCTAGGGCTAAGCATTACAAACTCAGAAGTTAGTTTGACATTAACTAACTCCTAACTGAGAGACAATCTGTAAAATGGAAAATACACCCAAAAATACTACAACTCTAATGAGGAATTCCCCATTAGAATTAAGTATGTTTGAAGATATGGCAAAACTTTTTGCTCAAAGCTTACTTTTACCATCCAGTAACCAATTCAGGATAAAGCAAGTGAAAGTTGATAGCAGATTGGGATCCAAATAACCAGAATTTGAAATAATAACTTATTATTACAAGTTCTGCCACAAAATGGCTAATCTTTATTACTTCCTTTTTTACAGAGACACTCCAATAGCTCTATCAATCATACAAATTGTGTTCCCGCTTCCAAACAGTTTTGGTCAGCCACTTATCATGCAACCCATGATAAGCTAGTAAGAAGCAAATCAGAGACTTGAAACCTACTCCAGATTCCAAGCCCCAAGAAGAAAATTTTTGTTTTTTTCTTATTTTATTATTAATTTTAATAATAAAAAATTTAAAAAAAATTTTGAATATAATATGTGTTTTCCATTATATTTGGTAGTCATAATTTTTTTATTCATTTTAATAAAGAAAAAATTATATTTGAGTGTATGTAGGTACCTACTTAATTGTATTGAGGTGAGTTCTGATCACTTTACACAGAAAAGATAAGTACGGACTTCCATCTTAGAAAAGATTTATTATTGACGTTAGTACAACGACTGACAAACGGAGAACATTCTCCGTCGAGCAGTGACGGAAAGAATATTATGTTGGTGATCAGTGTCGCCACATGTAAAACGAATAAATGTAATAACATGTTACATACAGTGTTAGTCAATGTAATGTTATGTGTTCGTGTGGTAGTGAGGGAATCGTATCCCAACACCCCCCTGCGATTCAAAACAGACGAACGAACATATAAGTAAAAAATGTGTCACACAGTGTATGTATTTAAAAATAATAAAAAATGAAAATAAGCAATAGCAGTCAAAATTGTTATATATAAATGTCATATAAAATTGCTATATATATAAAATGGTAAAAATATTAGGTATGTCATTGACTAGTATTATGATGTACAATTAAAATGTGTGTGGATATATATATCAATTGTTTTATCTTAAATATATCGTGTAATTATTAACATGAGGTATACATTTAACCTTCTGTTATAGTGTCACATCTTATAAATATTGTGTGATTTTAATTTGAAAATATATATATAAAAGGCAGGTCGGAGAGATCAATATCTTCTCATCGTCAGATGTGGAGAGATAATATTATTATGTATATGTCCTTATAATTAGTTGTGTGGGGTTTAGGTAAATATGCTATTGTGGGAATCAATTGTATTTGTTGGGGGATGCTGATGCCAGTAAGAGAGGCAGAGCAGCGACGAGGAACCTATTGAATATTGTGATGTGAATTGTGAAACAACGTATGGACCTCTTGGTTTACAATAGGCGCTAAAAGACCGACGCCCATCCGCAGTCCAAAACCAAATATCAAAAATTTTGAGGGTTATGTCAATTAAGACTATTGGTAGAAAAGTTGACTTGTTCGGAGGATTCTCATAACGATATTATGGAATGTTTTCCGATCAAGTGCTTTAGTTAATATATCAGCAACTTGATCAGGTGACCTAATATCATTAAAACTTATTAATTTTTGTTGGAAAGCTTCCAACACTGCGTAACATTTGATCGCAAGGGACCTGGAGCATTTCTGGCCTCCCCCAGATGCAATACGGGACGCAGATATATTGTCCTCGTAGACTTGCACTGGGTCGGTTACAGAGAAAACACTCTCAGTAAGTCTCCAGATCACGTATATATCATCTAGTGCATCATTCAATGCAATTAATTCGGCTGCAGTTGACGAAGTTACAACAGTGTTTTGCCGATGAACGGCCCAATTTAACAAGTCTCCGTTAACGAATATCATGAAGCCAGTTGTGGAGCACGCTTTCTCCAGGTTATTTATATCAATGGGTGAATCGTCTACGTCGGGTGCATACAACGCATCGACAAAAGCTTTAATTTGTGTTTGGTCAGAGTGGAAGACCAGAGAGAAGTCCCTTGTAGTTCTAAGGTATCTAATAATACAGCGGACGTAATTTTTTATTTCATTATTGGAGGATGCCCGAAAACGTGACAAATAATTGACGGCGAAGGCAATATCCGGGCGAGTCAGTCTTGCCACATATAGCAGATTCCCAATCATAGCCCTATATTCGGTATCATCCAATCCATTTTTTGGCTTATGTATCTTAAGTCCCATCTCCATGGGTGTGGAAGATGGATTACATTCCGTCATTCCAAATTTCCGGAGAATCTTATCAATATATCTATTTTGTGTTAGTGTAATTTGTTTTCGAGGGATATCTCGACTTATTTCAAAACCTACGAAGAAAGTTGAATTATATTCTATTTTTAATGTGAAATTTTTATTGAAAATATTTATTAAGTCCTGTGTCCACTCGTTGTGGTTACTAGCCAACATGTCATCCACATAGATTATTAAGAGTGCCATTGCACCAATATTATCTTGTTTTATATATAAGCATCTACCTATTTTTGATTGGATGAATCCAGCTTGAATTATTGTTGAATTCAACAAGTCGTACCAACTCTTGGAAGACGTTTTCAGTCCATATATTGACTTTATTAATCTCAAGCAATTGTTTTCGCCTAGTTAGCATCCCTTAGGGTTTGATATAAATATAGGATATTTTATTTGTGAATTAAGGAAAGCTGTTTTTATATCGAATTGTGTTATATTTAGACCATATTTGTTTGTGATGGATAATATCCATCTTATCAGCCAATATTGGATTACCGGGGCATATGTTTCAGTTAGAGAATAATGAGTAAGATCTTTAAAACCCCTTGCAACCAACCTGGCCTTCGGTATGTGAACGCCTTGGTTGTTAGGTTTTGTGGTAAAACACCACTTCATATCTACTAACCTCACATTTCTCTCCTTTGGGACAACTTCCCACCTGCCCATATCAGATAATGACTTCAACTCGTCTGTAATGGCTTGTTGCCATTCTTCCTTAAAAGGGTTGTTTTTGACATCCTTCCATTTTTGAGGGATGTAGTCCTCAATGTAATTTTTGTATCTTGATTTAAATAAGTTTAAAATTACAGGGGTTTCTATTATATTATTATTATCCTGTATTTTTTCATTATTATTATTTATATTATCTATTTGTTTTATATTTCTCATTTCATCAAATCTGACATCGCATGTAACGTGCGATTTGTCTATTAATGGGTCCCTTATACAGTACCCACTGTTGGTATACCCTACGAAAATTCCTTTATCAGATCTTTGGGTTAATTTCGGGTGTTCACTATTGGCTTTTTTCTTTTTATTTTTTGTGGCTTGTTGCTGACGGACCTCTATGGGAATATGCTTATGTGCGAGAGACCCAAAAACTCTCATGTTAGATAAGTCCGGCTTTATGCCGTAAAACATCTTGAAAGGGGTCTTATGGTCTTTGTTGGCCCTAGTTGGGCTTCTGTTTATAACATAAACATCTGTCAGAACAGCCAATGACCAGAAACTGAAATCCAGATCGGAGTCAAACAACATAGCCCTTATCCTTGCCATGATCGTTTGATTCTGCCTTTCGGCCATCGCATTAAACTCTGGTGAATACGGAACGACAGGCTCGAGGTTTACGCCGTTGTCCTCACAAAATGTTTTCATATTCGAGTAAATATACTCCCTGGCATTGTCACATCTTAAAGTGGCTATTCAGTGATCCGGGAATTTTGATCTTAATTTCATGTATAGTTTTTTAAACTCCTCGAAAACCATTGATTTTTTTTCAATAGTGGAGATAAAGGTATATTTTGTGGCATGGTCCACGAATATCAAAATGTACTTTTCACCATATATTCCTGGTGAGAAAGGGCCCATTGTATCCGATGAAACGAGTTCGAGTTTTCTTTCCAGTCTAGTGTGAGTTCCACTGTGTCCTAATCTTCTAGAATTTTCTTTCACACATATCTCACACAGACTGAATTTGTCTTCACGAAACGTAATTCCGTTCGGAATTCCTCTTGAGACCTTTGTCCAGAATTTTAAATTTTTTCCTGATAAGTGTCCCAATCTCCTATGCCATATCATTTTTTTATCTATCTTTAATTTTTCTACTTTCTCATTGATTTCTTGATCATCGTTTATTATATCATTATTATTTATTATATTATTATTAGTGTTTATACCTACATCCTCATTCATTTCGCTACCACCTTCATTTATTTCATTATTTTGTGGGTTATTACTATCATATTCATCGTTAGTGTTTATTATAATATTATTATCTACATTATTATTAATTTGTTTTCTTGTGTATTATTATTGATATTCTCTCCATTCTCTTCATTTTCCTCCTGACTTTCCTCAAGAATTTCCTCTTCTACTTCATATTCCATCCATTCATCTTGGGAATTTATATTGGGCATACATGCCAATTTATTTGATTCATTATTATAAGGACACATTTTATTTAAGTCGTCTCCATTTTCTATAATATTTACCGTGGACTCCGGTACAATTTCGTACTTCACCATGTATACGCCTCTTATTTTCGGGGCCGAAAAAATTACCTCGTCCGTTCCCCGGACGTATATGTGCGCCGCAGAGAAATTTTGGTCTATGCCAAGCGCCCTATTTTTTGTTATTTTGATCCCTGACATTAGGTCTACGTTCAGGGATGGTACATAATGTACATTTTTTAATCTTATTACAGTTTGATTTCTCTCTGAATTTTCCACCCTGATGAACATAGTTCCTATGTGTGTGGCAATAAGTAGAGTATCTTGGATGGCACATTCTAACTCGATAGGCTTTTCCAGCATTATGGGGTTAGACAGTTTTGACAAATCTGATATAACGTGGGCAACAGCTCCACCATCTAACATTATTCTCTTAGTAAGAGGGACATAATCTGAATCTGACTCTTGCTTCATGTCTTTAGATGTTATTAAATTTATTAATTTATTATTATTTGTGTTTTTGTTCGGCTCGTGACCTTTATACCTGATCATCATTGACCACTGAACATCATTTTCTTTTTTATTTTTATTATTATTATTTGGATTGTTTCGTCCGTATCTCGTATTTTGTGCAGGACCATCTAATTTATCTTGGGGTTTTGCACCCTCTTTATTTGACGGACATACTTTAGCTATATGCCCTTTGCCATGGCACTTAAAACATACTAAGTTATTCAAATTTGGCAAATTATTTTGATTTTGATTATTATTATATTTTCTATTTTCGTAATTATTATTATTATTTTGAGGCATTTCTGACTTTTGGTTATTATTGTATGTCATTTTCCCCTAATCTACATTTTGACTATAGTTTTGATTTCTATTTGTGTTATTATATCTATTGTAATTTCCTCCATATTGAAATCTCTGATTTTTATTATTTTGGTTGAAATTACGAAATTTGTTATTATAATATCTTGACTTTTTCTCGTCATATAACCTATCTGATCTTTCAATCAACATGGCATGTAGTATTTTGATCATTTTTTGATCCTGACTTAAGGTATTGAACTCCAGCCTTGTCATGTCATAGTCCATGTTCAGTGATATTAGGAGTTGTTCTATCTCCTCCTGTTTGTCTAAATTTTTACCACAGTCCCTTATTTTTTGGGCTGATCTAGAAAACACGTCTAAATAACTTCTCATATTTCCGTCACTGTTAAATTTTAATCTCTGAAAGGCCTGCTTCGCATTAATATATGTAACTTGCGTGCAGCTTTTGTACCTTTCATCTAAAACTTTTAAGATTTGATTTATTGTTTTTAAGTCTTTTACTCTTTCGATTAGTTCGTTGTTTAATCCCTGATAAATTAGAGCGTTTCCTTTTTCTTGGTTACGGAAATATGCCATCTTACTGGCTGAACTAGCATTGCACGATTCAGGGTTTAAAAAATTATTTAGTTCCAGTCCCAAAAATAACACTTCGGTCTCAACATCGTTCATAATCAGATATAATCCCTCTGCATAGAGTGTTGAGACCATCGTGGTCCTCCAGGCATCATAATTCCTCCCATCAAATACCTTCTTTGTGTCAAATCGTGACATTTTATTATTAAATTTCGGGTGTTTGGGAATTTAGATCCTACCTCAGAAACACGAGAACTTAAATCTAGAGGGTAACACGGTCTCAACCGCACGATAATGCACAACATGGTCTTAGCCACTCGATAGGGAATGCAAGTTAAATATATTATACTATAATATTCAATAATTAATTAATATTCTAAATTAAATCTCACGAAATATGTGTTGCCGACGATGAGGTGATCTCTCCTCCGTTGTTTCTACTTCTTGAGCGATCGAATTACTCTGACTTTATCGTCGAAAATGTTCGAAATTGAATTAATCAAAGTCTTAAGTCTTGTTTCAGAACACAGATGATTCTATTGAACACGTTAAAATTTGAATTAATACATAGTGCAAAATTATTTAAGAAAATATGGAAGAGATTACTGCTGAAAAGAAAATAATCTATCAGTTTTCATCAATTGAATCGATCTTTTATTGTATGTGAACAGGAAAAAATCTGTCACTAATGTCAATGTTCATAGATGTAGGTTTTCTATTGTTGGATTTGATGAAACTCATCCAACAAAGGTTTCCTTTTTCTTCAATTCTCGACCAACAAGACAAAGCCCGAAGGCTATTAATATCACCCTTCAAGTTTCAACTTTACCTGGGATTTGGTTGAGAATTTGCATGAAAATATATTAAAATTTAACTTTATTTTACTGAAATTTTGATTTTTTATAATTAATTTTGAGCAAAATCACACGAATTACTGGTTAATTAATTTAAACTTTTTACTTATCTTTAATTTTTCCATTCTTTTTTCGTATTTTTTCGATGTTTTTCTTCTGCTACCTTGCCCAAATGACACCAAATTCCGACGATTTTTACTCTGCAACTTTTGAATTTTCGATTTTCTTCCACTGTTTCACTCCCTGGAACACAGCATGAACAATTGCCAACCGTTTTTGATTGTATGCACTGGTCTACCAAACCATAAAATCCTCTCGTATCTTATCTGCTTTCTTCAGACTTTTGACTTTGACGTTCTCACAGGCGCCCAAGACTTTACCGTTGTTTTCATCAAATTTCACTTTTATTTTATTGATTTACATGAATTAAAACTTTCAACTTTTTCAGGATAGTTACTTTAATCACTGAATCGAACTTTTTGTTCACAAATTTTTCACTTTTCCTACCACTTTGTGTGGAGGTATCACATGGCACTAAGCCTTTTCACTTTGCGTGAAACACGAACTTTTAATTTTTAACAAATTACACGATTATCACATTTTAATTACCACACTTATTTTTCTGATCCGCAGCTCTGCTAACATATTGAGGTGAGTTCTGATCACTTTACACAGAAAAGATAAGCACGGACTTCCACCTTAGAAAAGATTTATTATTGACGTTAGTACAACGACTGACGAATGGAGAACATTCTCCGTCGAGCAGTGGCGGAAAGAATATTATGTTGGCGATCAGTGTCACCACATGTAAAACAAATAAATGTAATAACATGTTACATACAGTATTAGTCAATGTAATGTTATGTGTTTGTGAGGTAGTGAGGAAATCGTATCCCAACAAATTGTTTTCATAAAAATTATTAGGGAAAGATTACCAGTGTTGGAAAACCAGTGATGGACATCTCCCCCAGTTATGTAGGAATATCCCACAAGTCCTGCATGCTCAAGTCCATAAAAATGGGCAATGTGAATTTACAAAATCAATCAGACTTGAAAATACAGTAATTTAAAAAGTAACACATATTAAACTTGTACAATATTATTAGGATATTAAAAGGGAGAATATTGCTGTGATCTTGTAAAATTTGTATAAGATTTGCCTTTGATTTGAAATTTACAGGGTGTTTCACAATTTCCAAAACATTTACCAAACTTTGTTGGTTGATGTAATAGTACTTGATGGTATAAGTAATAAAATACCTATGAAAAAGAAATGACCAATGTTTTGTGTACAAATGTACACAAAGTTGTATTGCATTTTTTTTGGTAGGAGTAACTGCCAGGAATTAACTGCTGAATTTCAGCTGAAGGTAACTAGGTTCTGTTGTGTTAAAATGAACGAGATTTAGACAAAATGTTGACAATATCTAATGCATCACAACCCTGAATAATTAAGTTACAAAAGTACCAGTGCATGTATACATAACATATAAATTACAATATCATAGGTGCAAATAGATCCTTGCTCCCCAAAATGAATTTTGGCCACACCAAAATCTTTTGGAAATTTTTTTACCTCCGTAATCTTGATTGTATTGAATATGTGACAAGACCACAGATGAAAAATTAAAGACTGATAAGAAAAAAAAATTAATTAATAAAATTTTCATAATTTCAAACCCTTTTGGCATATTTGTTAATTTAAAAAGTTGTGTATGTTATCTCTAATATCTTAAAACTGTAATACTCCATGAGATGAACGAGAAATGTTATGTCAAAATGAGGTCTATATTTCATATTGGAAGACCTATCATAGTTTCGATAATAGTTTTGAAATTACCCTTACTGACCAAATGCTATGCAACTTCGTGTACACACAAACATAAAATTTAGAATATCTCTATTACGTAGGTATTTTATTACCCAGCCACTTCAGTTTAGCAAATGTTTTGTGAACACACCCAGCCTACATCAAAGAAATGAAGATTCTGTACTCTTTCCCTAATATTTTCCCAACATAGTCAACATTTCACTTATCTAATTTAACAAAGAAATCGGTTTTATTTTTATGTCAACTTCTTTGAACGACTGCATGTCTAAGGTAAGCCTCAGGTATCTGACTATAATTTTTCTTTCAAATAGATTATTATTGCACTATATTAGATTCCAAAATAAATCTTCAAATTAGTGAATTCTGAGTATGCAGAAAATAATGAAAAGAAATGCTCAACCTTTTAAATTTTGGAAATGTAATTGAACTTTATTTTTCCAGATTATCTAATACTGAGTACCTAGTTAATGTAGTGGCAGAGACACTACTGTAAGGCACTTATGGTATAATGTGTGGTTTAAAACTTAAAAGACTATAGAGTATTCACTCGTAACATCATTTTCCAAAACATGCACAATTTTAAGGTGGGTAACTATATAAACGTATATTTTCATATTGTCTTAAATAGACAGTTGCGAGGAATTCAGGTGGATAACTGTGCGAAAGTATATTTGGAGAGTAAAAGTGAATACTCTATAAAATATACGTTGTCACACACCTGTCTTGCTCACTATGTCTAACAACAACAACTGGCAACCACCTCAGCCTAGTTGCTCATCTTCTTACCTTTCCTCAGTAGACAAGTGTCCTGTTCACCCACCAGGCATGTAGGAGATTGTGGGAGTAGTCTATAATACTGGGGGTAATGTTCTTAGATAGTCTTCCAAGACTCACTGTCATAAGGTTGACTTGCCATGTCTTCAAAGATAACTGAACTTGAACAGTATCACAAGCATTGGTGTTCATGGTTGTGACTGTGTGTATGAATGTTTTTACAGATTGAGTTTGGATAGAAGTTACATCATGGATGGTCTAGTTTCTTTATTACTAGTTATTAGTTCCAATGGGGCTAAGAACTTTATAGGCCTGTTTACTATTTTTAAGCATAACAATCTTAGATCTGAGTGATATATTTGTCCATTGCATTATGTCATCAGGTTGACTACAGTGGTTAGTTTATGGACTCCTGGTTTGGTCATAATGTCCAGAATGTGGACAATATCTTCACCATTCTGTAAGCATTGCTTATGCATTGGCAGGTAAACAGGACACTTGTCTATTGAGGAAATGAAGGTAAACAAGCAACTGGACTGAGGTGGTTGCCAACAATTGTTGTCAGACCTACTGAGAGAGATAGGTGCATGATGACATATTTTTTATATTCCTTTGGACGCTAAACCATTATAAGTGCCTTACAGTAGTGTCTCTGCCACTACATAATATAATTATAATGGTTCTCTAATTTGAATATGGGATGAGAACAGTGACTTGTACATAGAACAGTAGGTGTAGGTGTAAAGGTATAAGTATGGGCTTCATATTGAATCCTGTCACATTTTTTCAACAATCCTAATACATGTCTCAATATCTCAAAACATTGACAAAATTTCATAGAAATAAGAAACCACAATTTATGTGCAATCAAAGGCTCATATTCACAAACGTCACTTTAACCTCCCTTCACTTAAACTTCACTTAAAATGACTTCTGGTACAATTTTGTATTTAAGAGTGTGGTAACATTTTATTTTTACATTGGAACTCTCATAAAAGGTACGATGTTCCCACATTTTCAAGTACAAAATTGTGCAAAAAAACTTTTTTAAAGAGAAGTTTAAGTGAAAGGAGGTCAAAGTGACGTTTGTGAATATGGGCCAAAATCTCATGCGGTAACATTGTACCGTTTCATCTACCCCTCCGCAAATGTATAGTACTTACCCGCACACTAAAGGATAAGAAAACAAATTAAAGCTCAGCTGACTCAGTTCGATGATCCTTCAAAAAATGTAAGAAACATGATTTTTTTTTTTTAAATTGAACAAAAATAAAAAAAAAACAAAAAACAAATAAAATTAAAAATCCGCTAAAAAAATAAAAATAACTCCTCTTAAAATTTCTCCAGGAAGATCTAGGGACTAGAATTATTGAAGTTGACATTAATTTAAAATGTTTCAGCATAAAATTCAACAGAATTGACGTATAAGCTTACATGATGAAGGATAGTTAGCGCCGACTTCAATAATGCCAGTCCCTAAATCTTGCTGGAGAATTACATTAAAAGGTTATTTTTTTCTTATTAGCTCATTTTTATTTTTATTTTTTCTTATAAAATGGTTATATTTTCGAAAAAAATTGAATGTGACCGAATGTGACCATCATGCGATCAACCTCTAATATTTAAAAAAAAGTTCATCAAAATCGTTATCTGGGAGAGAACTTATGATGGAACAAACATAAACAAAAACATATAGGTAGTACACGGATCGAATTAATAACCTCCTCTTTTTTTTTAAGTCGGTTCTAGAAAAAAAAAAAAGGAATACGATTAAAGGCTCAAAATGCAAAAATTATTCCTCGTGAGGCTTCATTTTTGTTTATATAGTATGAAAACATAAGCGGCTTGTCAACCATTATAATTGGAATAAAAATAGCAACAAAAAACTTGAAGAAATCCAAAGATATCATGATTAGATATAATGTTTGATAACAAACTAATAAAAAAGTTTTACAAACAAAATAAATATAGGTAACAATAATAATTATAACTCGTCCAAACAAGAGGAAGGAATATATAAAAAATTAAACAAAACAAACGTGGGCAATAAATATTAAGAAATGATAATGATTAAGACATTACAAATTGAATAGAAATAAAAATCACAAATTGAATAACGACTATACGAATTTCATTCAAAAATCGCAGAAATGATTGGGTTTCAACGAACAGAGCATTTATAATGTCTTTTGGTATCGTTAAAATGTATATTTATGTATTATACAATAACTATACTGTATACACTGTATAACTATTCATTTAAGCATGAATAACTTGTTTCGCAAGTTGATATTAGCAGTAGTACCCAATACACCCAACTTGTAGTAAACGGTAAATATTCACAACCAAGTACGAAAAAAAAAAGGAACAGATGAACGAGTTCACCGAACACCACACGACCGATACGAATTCGAAAAATAAAGCTTCGGAATTTGACTTTCAAACAGCGCTATAATTTTAAATTAATAAGGTCTTCAATTTTATAGTGTTCTGCTTTCGTACAAAAAAAAACAAAAAAAAAAACAAAAAACAAAACAAAATACGAAGACCGCATGTTAAATTTAACTACCTATGGTTTCTGACTTTTCGGTTTTAGCTCCGAGCTACTGGTACTAATTCCTTCGCCGGAGATATTGTCCGTACCTGCATTCGGCGATCTCGACTTTAATAAGATTTTCAGCCATGCAAGATTTTTCAATCTCGCTATCTGCTCAAGTTTTTCGAGCTGTTCAGTGGGGTTTTTGTAACGGTTCAAAACTATAAACGCGTTTTTAAATTGTTCTGTTTCGATTAACACATCAAACTGAAAAACAAATCAGAAGTATTTCGGGATTCATTATACATTTAAACGCTGTAATTCAAAACTTTTTTTTATTCCGCTGTAGAAATGATGTTGAAAAAATCGGTAAAAATAATATTGGTATTTACCGTATAACGATTTAGAAACGTGATAATTCGCCAAAATAACAGTATACTACGACAAAATTGTGCTGGTATAAACGTGAGATTTTGGAAATGTGCATTTGTCTTCATGCGCGGTGTTTAGCTTTCTAAAGCATGTGTGAAACGTGAAATAGCACAAGTTATTATTATTTATTGAAAATCAGAAAATAAACATGCGTTCCTTAATTAAATTTTATAGGACAGTGGTAATTTTTAATATTGACCATTTCTACTTTATAAATCGTTTGTTTCAAGTCTCCGCAGAGAGTAGAGGAAAGAATCCGAAAATTCAAAAATGTGGCCGATTATGGACACTTTTGGTCGTATAAGTCGTAATCTATTCTAATTAAGTTGAAAATTTAACATCAGATTTGAAAAATATTTCGAGTTAAGGGAAACGTTCAACAAAATCTGGACCACAAATGATGATAACGATTATGGAGTCTGCATGGCAGAAGGGTTAGTTGCTTGGCTTTGCAAAAAAAAGTTTGTGGGTTAAAAGACCAGTTGGCTGCCATCGTCATATACCCGACACAAATTGGTGGCGTCTGGTTCTGTTCAATTGGTGCACCCATATATGTGACAGGAAAATTCACGCTAGGATACCATTGGTCAACGGATCTTAACCCCCTCCCGCGTATTTGGATTCCTTACCCTGTAAATGTAATGTTAATAAATACGCCACTCTAATCGGCTGATATATTTTTATGCATCATATTTTATTTTTCAGCTGTAATCGTATTATCAGCCACCGCTGTGCTCATTGCTTCTTAGTAATACGCTCATTACATTTTAGTAATAAAGCAAAATGTACAATTCAGCTGAAATTTTGTACAACATTTTGTGAAAATTTGGTTGAAATCTTTCGTTTGATCATCAGGATACGCTAAAATTCTGTTCAGATTATGTGAATCAAAATATGATATGAGCTCAATCTAGTTGCGGAGTTTCAGCAATATCTCGAAAACTAAACGAACAATTTTAGTCAAATTTTTACAGAATCCATAGCTAACATAAGTTGATGTCTGCAAAATTTCAACCCTCAGTAACCAACAGTTGCCTCGTAATTCTTCTCTATAACATTTGATCATATGGAAGGATCATACAACTTTTTTTATATACTGCTCTTATCAACAGTTTTGTTGTTGCGTAAATTATTAATCCTAGTTCTATATTTTGCAAGATTAATCAAATATTATTTTGCAAATTTTCGACTAATGTTTATCTCAAATTTGATCGAATCGTTTTTTTTTGTAACAAGTCGAAAATATAAACGTTGGCAACGCAATAAGACAAGTTCAAATTTCAGCCAATGAGATGGGCGTGTTTATTAACATTACATTTACAGAGTAAGGAATCCATATACGCCCCTCCCCCAACATCAGCCAGATACAAGCTATGTTTTATTTGCCAAAAATAAAGACACCGGGATGACACCGAGAAAAGCTATTTCGCTACTTTCGAATCGATTCCACTTTTCATTTGGTGCACTCATCTTGTAACAGTTGAATAGAACCTCTTCGTATCGATACCACGTGGAAAATAAAACAAACCTACTGTGTAAAATGCGACTCAGTAACAGGAGCCCAGTTCAAAAAATATGCACCAATTAGAATGCTGCGTTTATAATATAGGAGCAAGTACCAATCGTATTTTTGCCGATCTAAAAATACAATTTTTCCCCTGAAAAACATACCTTCTTCGAGAAATCTGAGATACGATTGTAATAACGCGCAGCTCGATTAGGTCGAGCTCGAACTATCGCGACCATAATTGCATCAATGGAAGATTTAGGATTGGGCGACTTTTTCTCAATAATATCCACCAGCCAGTCGACGTCCTTTTCTCGTTTTTCTGACATCAAAGTAGAAGCAACTGCACAGTAACAAGCGTCGAAATCTAACGAACATTCGTCCACTATCCTACAAAAATGATAAATAAGCCGCTCGTGTGTCTACAAAGATGAAAAATATGTATATAACAATAGCGTGAATATCTATAGAAATTACTTGTGCGTGTAGAGAAAAGCTTTTCCAACATCATTCATTACAGTAAAGATCAAATCGATTATTTCGGTCGTCTCTTGAGCTTCACCAAAAAGGGTTGGCACTTTTTTAAATATTCTTATGGCTATCGGTTCGTTGGCGCAAATTGTGGCGTTAATTTGGATTTGCCAGTGCAGTAGTTTCAATAATTTATCGACGTGAACTTTTTCCGCACATTTTACTTCGGATATTTCTAAAAATGACCAAGTAACGAGTAGCAAGTTAAAAAAGGTAAAAGAAATAGAGATAGAAAATAAGTTAGGTTAAAAACGAGTTTTTAAAAAATAGGCTTTTGTAATTTGAAGAAGAAAATAACGGCGAAAGAGAAAATAAAATTTCTCACTTTTTTTTCTGATACAGAAACAAACAAAAATTGAAAAAAACAACTGATAAAAACGGTTATGTGTGTATGTGTGCGTATATCGCAACACGAGAAAGCAGCGCTGATGTTGGTCATCCGGTGTACTTCAACAAATTGAGTGAGTAGAATAAAAGCGTATAAAACAGAGGCCAATCTAAAGCAAATCATACACACGATTACCTTCCGATTTACTTGAGAACGATTTGAGATGACAAATTGCTTGCGACAGCCACTCTGATTTGTTTAACAAATCTTTATAACACGTGCTACCTTCTTTGAAGAATTTTATACAAGAAAGCGCAGCATTGTAATAGTCATTCATCCAATTTTCCATCTCATAAAGGGCACCAAATTTTTGTTCTGCTCTGAAGAAATCGCATAAATACTTTATGTGCTCCTGCAAGAAAAAAAACAAAAAATCAAAAAAACAAACAATAATATTAAGAAATGAACGTAGGTATATTTTGAGATCGAAAGATGTGGTCTCAATAGAATGCTATATAATACCTTCCAACGGGCAAGAGTTGGATCTAACGTTTTCATTTGTTTAAGCGCGTCTTTGTATTTGGCACTTGGCACCAAAGGATCAAACAACGTCTCGGCAAATAATTCTGGAGGAATATTCTTGCGGAACGTCATCTCGACAGCTTCCTCAATTTTACAGTGCTGGACGTAATATCGGTACAGTTGCATATCGTTTCCGTACAGACGAATATAATAAAGACTTTCTTCGTACTTTGGACCATTCTAAAAATTCAAAGTTGTCTATTAATCGCTAAGGAAATTGCACAAAAAAAAAATAAATAGTCGACGCGAATGGAAGACACCGAATTTAGCAATTAAAGCACAAAGAATTCGAAGCACATCGAATAGGTTAAAAAATATGGAATAATAAAAGGTTCTTTTTAACAACAAATTAAAAATGTTTTTCAATCAAGGGGATCAAGCGCAGCGAAAGCGAAGCACAGTGGTTCACAAAATATTTCTAGCGAGACAAAAATCAGATTTAGCAAGTAATACAATTTTTCTACTATGATTATTAGCCTTAAGGATTAGATTCTAAGCAATTCCATACAAATCGCTGGTCATTTTATGGTTCGAACTCTCTTAAAAACAAACGGGGAGAGAAGAAAATCAGAAGTTTACATCATAATATTTCTCATTTACTTTAATTGGTTGCCGGCGTAATTTAAGGACAAGAATGCGAATTTATCGTACGATCTTTTTTTCACTGAATCAGTCAGAAAGTTTGTAGAGTAATTGTGCTACTCAGCTGAGCGAGGGAGTTTGGTTTCAAGTAACGCATAAATTCTACGATTATTTCGGCAACAATTTTCAGACAAAACGAGTTAGTCGAAAGAACACAGCCATTCTAAACACTTCGCATGACGGATTCATACAATTTTTGTAATATTATCGAATAATAATCCGACGATTTTTCGATTTACACTTCCTATACAGTTTGATACTCGTCCAGCATAACAATATGCTACAACCAGAATCACGGAAGTACCTCGCATTAGATGGAAGTGCTATCCTTTAACCCTCCTCAAAAATTTATTTGATGATGAATGTCATGCAAATAAAATGGAAATACGCAATTTTCCGATAAAGAGTCACCATTTCATCCGTAAAATACTGCTCCACTAAATATCACATCGGCTGAGTGAATATAAAACCACACCTACCCTTGAATAACAAATTAATTAACTTTTTAGCAAAAAGATACTATAATATAAAGCTAAATATTGGGAAAGGTAGACTTCATTTTATAGTTAACTGTCAAAAATATCATTCTAGAAATTATCGTCTCTTTTTTTAAATTTATTCATTGATTACCACATAAACAGCTGTTAATAATTCGGTTGTAAAAATACAGTTAACTTAATCGCGGTTGTTCTATGAAGAAATGTTTCTGTCATTTCATTGTTTCTTTTTTTCACCGTTTCGAGGCAACGTCATGGCTCAAATTGAAACGAAATTTTTAGCTCTCACTCAAACGAAGATTGAGTTAAATTTTCCACACCAGGGAAATCATTGAAAAAGACAAATAACTTTTGGTTTTTTCCTCAAAAAAAAAAAGAAAAAAGAAAAAGAAATAAGTTGAAAAAAATTATTTGAATTTGCCTAGGAATGTAAATATATCATGGAGTGGCATTTTTTCTAATTTACCATTAATTTCACACTTCATTCTTACCAATACAAGTTACCCTTTTCATTGAATAAATGTACTTATTATTATACGATTTATATCTATATACTGGGTGTTTGACAAAATGCTTGGGAAACTTCAGATATCGATGTAGTTATGCAAACATAATTTCATATATTCACTCTAAAGAATGTACTGTGCGAAGTTTCAAGGGGTGAAAAAACAAAATTTTTGCGTTAGGTATTCCAGCTTAATTTTTTACGAAAAACAAAAAAGTTATGTATATTTTTTGCCTGTCTTTAATACTGAAGGACCTTCAGTCTCTTGTACGTCAGAAATTAAAACCAGGGTGAGTCTTCCGAAAAACCTGGCCATAAAAGACTTTGTAGCTCCTTCAGTATTAATGATAGACGAAAAATGTGAATAACAATTTTTATTCTCCGTAAAAAATTAAGCTGGAATAGTTACTCAAAAATTTTATTCAGGTAATTTTCTTTAAATTTTGTTTTTACTAACCTTGAAACTTTGCCTGGTGCATTTGCCTTCAAAATGAAGTTATGCAATTATGGGTGCATAACATTTTTTCTTAGTGGTACCTGGTTACGATCCGAAGTTTCCAAGGCGTTTCGTGATTCGTCAGACAAGCTGTAAATGTGGTTTCACTTATATGCACATATATAGTGTTATAAAAAGATTGGTAAGGGTGAACAAGAAGAAATGTCACTTCCTGATATATTTATACTCAAAGGAATTGATTTGTACATTATGAAATCTGATTTGAATGCCATTCCTTCAAGTTCACCAGTGTCTTCAATAGAAGAACAGCACACTCACTCGGTTTTGTCAATGGTTAAAGGTTTGACTATATAGTACTGGACCAGTAAAAAACGATGATTTCTGGTTAGACATACCGGCGCTAAATAGACAACCAGAAACCTTTTCACGTACTTTGCATTGAGTTTATGTATGCTATCCTCGTAAATTTAAGAATGTATTTATCAAATGTATTCTAAATTAGTGAACTCAAGCAAAACGTCAAAAATATGCAGAAGGTACTCTACAATTGTTCATTTTTTCGTCGGCATGTTTTGACATTAAAAAGTACATTGGTCTTATGGAGTTTTACTGGTCTAGTACTATTGGGATGTCCAGTGGTGGTGTTATCACTTTTAAAAGGGTGTCCATAAAGATTGTTTACAACTTTTTACATGCTATTTCTCATGAAACAAAGTATCCCTACCTTCCTTCTAGATTTATTTTTTATACAACTATCAATTCTATGATTTACGAGTAACAATAATAAAACGAAATTATGTTTTAGTTGTCAAAAATTTCATTTCTCAAATTGAATTTTTCCTTTCAAAAATGCCTGTTTTGTACTTAAAAACAGTTATCAAACATACATAATCATCCTTTCAAAACTTTTAATTTCTGCCACCAGAGCAAAATTCTTTTGAACTGGACTTCCCAACATAGTTAAAGGGTTAAAGGCATTTTTTATTGTAGTCTCAGCTAGAAAAATGTTTCGAACCACCGAAAAAAAACAAAAAAAAACAAGCGCACTACGTATTTAGATGGTACTTACGACACTCGATTCAATAGTTTCGAGTATTTCTTTAATGATGGACGAATTTTTTTTCATAGAGCTAAATTTAAATTTTTCACGAGCTGATATCCAGTCTCCTGATTTTATCAGCGATAATCCCCACAAGAACCATATACTTTTAGTATCAGCTCCAATTTTCGAGGCAATCTAAGTTGAAGTGAAAAACATAGCGCATTCATAATAAACAGGTGAATACTATCTGGTTCAACGACCAGAAGTTAATTATTTGTCAAAACATTTCAAGATGACATAAAAATTGTGATTATTGGGGACGAAGGTCTTTCTAAGGAAGAGTTTAGATATTTGTCGAGTTAATAAACCGAAAGGTTATGTAGGTTCGAGTCAGCTATTGCCAAAATTTATAACCTAAAACGACGATCTGTTCCGTAAGGCCCATTCAATTGTCTCACATAAAATTAAATAATTCATGAAAGGAGACAATTATGGTCTACCGCGTACTGAACCTACAAACCTCTATTTCTAGGGAAAACGGCTGAATAGACAAATCAATTTGAAGGTAAAATCATTTGTTTGGAAATGAATTGTTTAAAAATATTATTCTGAAAAGTCTAACAATAATTTAAGAATTTAATCTATCACCTCCAATGCTTTTTTCCATTCGCCAAGATTAGTTAGTCGATCTTTTATTACATTCCACTGTTCTACGTCACGCATAGGTTTATTCGGATCAACAGGTACATAGTCAATATTAGCGCATATCTTCAACAGTTCAATTTCACTAGCCATTTCTTCGCATCGCCGAACTCCATGAGAGTCATTAAGGTGGGAGAATATCAGCTTTGCTGCGTATGTTAACGATCTAATGGAAATATCATCAATTCATATTATGGTAATGTCAGAAAAATGAAAACAGCTCATTCATTAATGATGAAAAAGTAAAACAAGTATTATCACCTTGCACACAGTGTAACTTGATTATAGTCAAAATTTGCCGAGAATACGAGTCGATGTCGAAGAATTTTAGTCATTTCTTCCGCTTTTCCGCATAAAAACCTGTAAATTTGTTAAAACGAATGAACAATTCATTATATAGTTGATCTCAAAGAAGCAATTTATTTAAGCTTTCGATAAATCGAAAAATATAAGAAAAGTGAAATTCGCGACAAATATATTGAGTGTTCTTCAAGTTCAAAACTGTTAGTTTGACTCAGTGAAAAACCGTATCCTTCAGAATTTGATGCAGGTTTTTTTTAGGCGATTAATCAAAGTGAAATTTTGTGAATTTATAAGAAAAAATGTACAACCAATACGTGACGTTTGAATTCTAAGAGCAAACCAATTTTTTGTGCATATTTTAAAAAAGTCACCTCGCCAAAGTATCATTTGGTGTATGTAGTTCAACCAGCGCCATACAACAAGTAATATCAGGACCATCGTCGAAGGTAACTTTTTGGCGTAGACTGTTATTCGATCTTTCGTCTGCACTCAGTCGCCAAAATATTTTTGATTCCGACTGGATGACCGAGTTGTTAAGGTAACCATTCTGGAAAATCAAAATATTTATTCAGTCATTAATTACACAACGTTAAGAGTTAGTAATAATCTACGACAAAGTTCTTTTATGAAAATTTCGAACGGAGTAAACGCCTCTCTCAGGTCACCATTGATTAGTAATAAAAACTGGATAGTTGGGTAATTTTTTTAAAATTAAGAATGGGGCAGTTTACAACACAACTGTTTTTCGTAATTTTCGCGGAAAATTAAACACTTGAAGCTCAACGCTGATAAGCACATTAAATAACAACTTCAATTACACACTGTTTCCTCTACATCATGATTTCATCTTTTAAAACAATGATCAAGATCTAATAATTTCTTATTTAAAATTAAAGAAAATAATTTTACCAATCAATTTAATTTTTAAACAGATACCCTGACAACTTTCTCCAAAAAAGTGCACGATAATCGTTGAAACGTTTTTACTGTTCTTTAAAATTTTCAAATTTTGTGTTAAGGAGAACAAGAATTTGCCGCCATTAGATGGGAAAAATTCTCTTTTCCAAAAATTTTATTCAAAAAAAGCCTATAAAAATCCTGATCAACATAAACTATTGAATTTTCAGCATAAATAAATAATATCTTACCCTAAAACGAATTTAAAAATTCCAATTAACATTAAATATTTTATAGAACAAGGTCCATCTTGGCATCTTTAACTTTTGACTCAAATGAAAAATTTTTTTATTTTTTATGTACCATTCGTCGAGTACACGGCCATCACATGCACCTCATTCCAGGTGCCAATTCTCATTATTTTGCACACATTAGAATGAATCAATTAACGACGAGGGGTCGTATTCAAACTTTTTTTCCTCAAGTGAAAGCACTTGAGTAACCTTTTCCTAATACTTAAGTACTAAAATCACACATAAATCTCTTCCGTGGTTTTCTTTTACTTAAGTACTATCTGAGAATATGGCCCGAGATCTTAAAATTGAAACAGAGCTAACATTTTAAACATGTTTTTATGAAAATTTCGTTTTTTTTATACAAAAGTTTAGATTCTTGGGATAGAATCAAGTATATATATACTATACTACTGTTTGTTTTCATCATTCAGGTTTCAATACTATTACATTTTTGTCGAGAACATTAAAAAGTGAAAAGAACGCGACTAAAAACTTACCAGAATTTCAAGCGGCTTCTCATACTCGTAACAATCATCACAAATTTTAACTTTCGTATCGAAATCATCAAGCTAGAGAAAACAGAAAAATTAACGGACAACGTATGTATAAACACAAGAATTTCAAATTTGCTTTTCATATTCTGTACCTTCAACTTTCGAGTGGAACAAAAATGACAAGATACTCGACCGCATCGCCTGCAATGATGACGTCTAGTGAAGACCGTAAAAAGACGTTGGCACAGCATACAATTAGGAGCCTAAAAGAAAAATATAAAATTCAGCACCACAGCCGCCAATCATTGGATGATTAGGGGTATTAGCGCATTGTGATGAACATACTTACTCTTTCGTCGGGTACCCATTGTTCAACACTGGGAACTTTTTTGGGCGGAATAAATGTAACATTTTTGATTTTTTTCGTTGGCTCTGAAAATGGATTTTTAGAAAAATATAATATTTTTTCAGCATAGCATAATAATAACGCGTCAACATCATTTTGAAATTCTGCTTCCAGTTCAGTCACAACTTTGTGCTCGACTAATGGTTTTTTTGAAACATTTAACACTCTCTTCAAAACACTGGTGCATTTATTCATTATGATCTGTTCGATGATTAATTTTGGAAAATGCAAAATTTCATAGAACAAAACCTGTCAACACAATTGGGCACATTTTATAATGATATTCATGCAATTATTTTTTTATGGATTTATCGCAGATACATTAATCAAACTATACTTGTTCATCTTCTGGAACCGCAGTCAACATTCGTAGTCCCATCCATAAAGTGTAAAATTTTAGGTGTCCAACGTCACTCAGTTTGAGTTGACACAGAATGCAATCGACAAAAGTTTTGAGATAATCAACTTTGCATTCTTTCTCAATTAATAAATCTGTCATTTCAATCAATTGAAATTCAGTCACTTGATGAATATAGTTTTTTAATAACGCACTATCACCATCGACACAAAGCAGAGACAAAAAAGTTCCATAAACCTGTAAAATTAAAATTTTAAAATTTATATACCTACATACGAGACGAAATAATTTTTGAAGATAGTGAATAATGAAATATGATAATAAGAAAAAAAAATACAAAAGCCAATGTACAGTAGTGATTCCAATTCAAAACGTTTACCGCATTAGAATGTAATTTAGTAATGGTATCGCCATCATAAATAGTGTAGTAAGCGAAAGCGGTCACTCTTAACGTTTCACGTGGTTAAGCTAAATTAATACTTTATTAGAATTGAAATTTACAGTGTCTAACTAGAAAAATGAATTACGATGACACGGGTAAATCAATAGATAAATCATGTAAATCGATCAAGAAGACTCTTATGCACATTGCACGACGAAATCTTGTCTTACAAACAGCTCACCACGTATCAATGGGAAAAATAAGAACTTGAAAATGAATAAGAACCCATACCTCCAAGTTAAAATCGTAAAAAGGATTGTATAAACTTTGAGCATCCACGAATTCCATGGCTAAATTGATATTTTTCTGTTCAATAATCAGTGAAAGAACTTTAGATGGTTCCTCAACGAATAGATTGTACCAATTCATCCATTTCGAGAATACAATTTCATCGAGCATCAAAACCTAATAAAAATCAGAAACTAAAGAACAAGCACCATCGAATAAAATTACAATAAAAATTTACTTTGTCGAATATTTACTTTTCCACAGACTCGAATCTTCGCAAATATTTCCGAGACTGGAGTTTTTAGTTCTGCGACCTTTTGGATGGCTCGAAAGATATTTTCGAATAAAGTACTTTCAGACGTGTCTAAATTGTCTGAAATTCATCGAATAAGAATAGTAATTTTATCGCTATAGTGTTATTCTCGCTTTGATGAAAAAACGCACTAGATTCTCCGGTGATGAAAAATAAAACATTGTACAGGCAGCGCATGTATTCTGGACAATCGTTAGAGTCAAATATAAATTTTTCTGCAAACTGAGCAGCGAATATGGCTATTTTTTCGTAAACATCGTCTATACTAATTTTTTTTTCGATTTCTTTTATATTTTCGGTAGGAAATTCTTTGTAACGGTCTTCAAGTATGGCAGTTTTAACAATCAACATAAAATCCGTACAACAATGAAAAAATGATACATGATGGCAACAAAATTTCCATGTAAATAAACGAAGCGATTTTAAGTGTAATGTCATCAAAAAATCGGAATAGGAAAACTGAACAGTAAATTGTGGTTCGTTCACAAGCAAGATACCTGAAATGAGAGTACATAGTACGTAAATAATCACTTTGCATTTAAAATGTGAGGGAAACGAATTTTTTTAACCGATGACGAAATGATCAAATCAATCTGCTTACCATCTTTCATTACATCCGCACACATCAAACTGTCGTTTCCAATCAGAGTAATCAACGAATTTACTTTATCTCGAATTAAATCAGCATTTTTAAATGTAAAAGGAACTAGTTGATCGATGAAGAAAGATCTTTCGACTTGCAACAATAATGGAATGGGCACAATAGTTTTAAGTTCCGAACTCAGCACGGAGCACATATTTAGATATTCCGTCTGCGATGATTTTAAATACTCATCCAGAGTATCTGGATACGCTACCTGCAATGCAGTACAAATGTAAAAAGTAATTTTAATTTTAAACAAATGTGTACAATGTTATAAAAATCAAAATTTACGTGGATTTTCGGCGAAAAACAATAAGGTTGGCCAATGGCGAATGGAATTCTCGGATCAGTAGAATATTTTAACGAAGACAAATCTGATGAAAACGGTATGGTTGGAAACTTAAATAAAAAGCTATAGAGGTCGTGCAGAGAAACGAATCCGAGTTGTCCCACAAAATATCCGACTGAGTTAAAATGAATTTGGCGAGAGACCCAATTCATAAATACGAATTCTTTTCCCAATTCTGTAATAAATAAGGACTAATGAAGTTAAATTTAAAGGAAGAGAAAAAAACTTTTTAGATGAGAATATAAATATACTTTTCACAAGAAACATCTCGCCTGAATACGATTATGGAGGTTCCCAGCCAAATGTAGACAACGGGAAAAGAAAAAAAGTTCATAACTAAATTGAAGACGTAATACAGACATAAAAATTTGATTCGAAATTTTATTACCATTTTTCACACTATTAAAAATTACATTTTCATGAGAAATAATTAAATGTATAGTCAAGGGCGTGTATAGTTCGATGGTAAGAGGGGGTCCATTCTCTTCCAACCCTCTCCACAACAACAATACTATTTTCACCTAAAAAAATACATTATTTTTTTTAGGTCAAGCTAATTTTTTCGGAGTCAAGGGGGATCCAGACCCCAGGACCCTCCTTATTTATGCCAATGTTTATAGTACATCCAGTGAAAGGTGGCAATTGGAAAATAACCTTCAACGAAAATACGTAGCGAATACAGTGGTTGGCAAATGTCTACGTTTTAAAAATTATTTTATTTAAAACTACTCATAAACATACCTTAAAAAAATAATAATAATAACTGTGGAACACCTTATTGTGAAAAGGATTCTCAACAAGACGGTGGCCAGCAGCTATTTGTGTGTTCTGCCACTTCATATATAATGTATGGAAAAGCCAAAGCTTGGGCAAATAATGGAATTTTTTAGCCAGTTTTGTGAGATTATATAGTCAGCTCTATACATGCATACAGACACACATATGTAATATATACATACAGTATTATGTTATAGCAAGTGCGTCATTTCTTATTAGTAACTGATAAGAAACGACGTACGAGTTCGTGTACCAATCCATGACATCACCGATATTTTTATTTATTAATTAGTCATGGTCTAAACATTGTAAATTATCTGCCTGAATTTACTGGTAATTACAAACGAACGAAAGTGTGTTTGTTTAAAGAGAAAGCCATTAATAATTGCCAGCCTTTCAGCAATGACAATCGTCAAGGAATCCGAGCCCCAAACCTCATTTAGAGTTGATGATCCCCAAATGACTTTTCATCAAATTTAGATTGCGAGGTGGGACAAATTTGTAAATGTTTCTTAGAAAGAGAAGAATTTAATTATTATTGAGTGTAAAATCTCGAACAGAATGAATTTCCATTCAATGAACTTGGAATCAGGGGGTAGCCAGAATTTTTTTTAGGTGAGGGGGCAAAAAAATTTGATGAGCTTTTTTTTTGTTTGTCACATTTAAAAATTCCAAAAATTTGAGAAATTTAGCATCTATGGTACTCGCTGTCGCATGTTTATTACTAAAAATTTTTCAAGATTTTTAAAGTGACAAGAAAAAAAAGCCATTTGCCCCTTGTTTGAAATGTTTTAGGAAAAACTTGCGACCAACAACGAAAAGTCTAATGTTATTTTTCACTGGGCATACTAAACTATTATCGTCAGCCAAAATGTACAGCTGATCTTACACCTATCACCTTCCAATTGTGAAACCAAGCACCAAACCACTACGTCAGGCAGGCCTCTCGTACAGGAACATTAAAATATTACTTACATTAAAAAAACTCTTAAATTTTTATGAAAACTGATGACAGAAGATAAAAAATGAATAAAATTACGGATAATGTGTTACGATATTTTTAAGAACCGAATGTCATAAAATAAATAACTCACCAATTGTGTTGAAAATTAAAGTATGTAGGAACATTAAATTAGTTAAATTAATCAGGAAACATGAGGTATCTTCAATTGTTTTCAGCTCACTCAACTGAACGCTCCTCAGAACAACAGCTTTTTTAAGAACATCACAAACAATTTTCGATTGTTTTAATTCGATCATATTATCAGCCAGGATGGGATGTTGATAATTTCCACGTATTTTTTCAATAAGCTCAAATAAAATCAAACGGACAGCCTTTTCCGGATTCAATCTCATCTGTAATATAAAAAATAAAAATCGAATAAAAACATCGAAATGTTACCGGAGTCCAGAAAACTAAAATTTACGTTAAATATACATACATTTTCATTACGAATTTCATTGCTAAACGATTCATAAATAAAATTTGTTTCAATTTCAGTCATTTTATTCAGACACACGTTTAATGGATCCTTCAAGGGTACTTCATATCTTTTCATGTATTCACTAATTTTGTAGCCACAGCTTTTGAACTGAGAACATACAAAGTTTCGTTGGTTACAGAGACAAAAAGAATTTCAAATTTGTAAAAAAAAAAAATTTAACTTACAGTTTCGAGATCGACTTCGTCACCGTTAGGCAAAATTAATGGAAAAGTACGAGGTTGCTGGCTTGGATTCATTTTTCAGTTTTAAATTTCATTTCACTTACAACCTGGAAAAGAAAATAATTTTTTCTCTAATTAAAATTTAAGAAATATAATATTTACCAACATAAAACCATAACTGAGAAGTTAAGTTTTATTATTGCTAAAATAAACAGAATGATCAAAATGGAAGCAAAATATTTCAAAAACCGCAGTTTATTTCTGATGTGAATTTTTCAGAGCTGTTGCTAGATATAACGACACCAATAAAAGTAAACTGATTTCTGACTACAATTTAAAATCAGTTTTTTTGTGTTCATGTAATTCAAAAAGTATAAAATAATTATCATAAATTTCTATACTTCTAATTACAAAATGATTTTCCTGTGTTTTATTGAATGTTTCACAACTTTAAATTCCACGGAAACAAAATCAGAAACCATGAAAAAATCCCTATAAAAGGTGGTTTGTAGCAAATTAATAATACCAAACTTAAAAAATTTTTTTCCTCAAATTAATGAATAAAATGGTTTATTGAAATTCCCGGTGGTTACAAAAAATAAAAAAATATTACCAATGGATCGATGAATCCCAGAATTTGTTACTTCAACTACAAAGTTTATTACAGAAAAAAAGAAAAAAAAAAGTAGTAAATCTAATGAAAAAAAGCGGATATTTTCATATTTAAGAAGTCTACACAAGAAGAAACATAACTGAAGAACAACCAGAAATAATTAATAACTTAAAATTTTCAAAAGAGATATAATCAATACGAAATAAACCAAGATTTCATTAAGAAAGAAATTGTTCCTCAGTCTAATATAAATTAAACTTTGACACTCTTCTACAGACAAATGATAAAGTAATTCCTTAGTAGACAAATATTTGGATAAAAATCACTATTCTGCCGCGCACCTGATGGGTGGCAAAGTGATGATTGATAATATGAATAAATATAAACAATTATTGAGGGTTAAAGTTGCTACATGTGACCAAGAAATTTATTTATACGAAGAAAATGTCTGAGTTCTGATTTTTGATAATCCAGGCTCAAAATACAGTTTCCACATTACAGTCAGAGCTGCGACGCAAAAATTCGTAAATATTTTCCAAAACTTTTTTTTAAATACTATTTGACAGCGTAAGTTCTGGTATAGAAAAACAAATGTACACTGATTAAATTCAAGAGAAATTATAAAATTGACTTTCATCAAAATGGTCAATTATTATTCACTGATTATCACAATTTCCATAATAAAATTGTCAACTATATAATAGAAAGTAACTTTATAATTAAGTCAATTATAATGCTTTTCGAAAGAGCACACCGATGTTGAATGATTGTGCTAAGTCAGAGGCAACGCAACACAAGTTGGTACATTGAGATGACGGTATAATGATTATTAATAACTTTTTTGGACTGGGGGAGGTTTTGATAATGTCTGCTTTATTATATATAAAATGTGTAATTATAATGATTATTAATTATCGAATGTATTTGTTTTACATTAGATGTTGAAAGTGATCATCCAACAACTGGAGTAGAAAACAAAAATGGTGAATCATCAGCGCCAAAACAAGAATATAAAAAATTAGTATTTACCACTTTTTGTCAGTCATCTGTCAAGTGTTCCAGCCAAGTTTGACGGCATCACAAGTCATTCAAAATTCAAAATATATTCTTGGTTCTCAGCAATCATCAAATGAATGTTTACACGTAAACACGTTTAATTACAACTTTCAATAGCTTTCGAAGATTAAATTATCCGGCTTTGAAAGCATGAACCAAAATAACGAAAATCAATTCAATTTCAAATTAAATAGGTGAATACTAAATACTGGTCAAGTCAAGAGCCAAAAATTTTAATTTCCTGACGAAAAGAGGAGTAAAAAAGAAACGTTAAAGTTGAAGAACAAATTTGTTAATAAATTACGTCCAAAAACAAACTGATAACTGATAAGGTTGAGTTCCATACTTCGAGTATATATATTATTTCATATGGAGAGCTGATTCTTATACATTTTCTATACGTAGTTTCTTTCAGACATAGATAGCGCTTTCAGGGAATGAAATGACTTCTTTTACACACGAGTATATCTATATATAATTCGTATATATAGATATACTCGCGTATAAAAGAAGTCATTTCATTTCCCGAAAACGCTTCTTATCGTTGAAAAACGGAACTTGTCGCATCAGCTCTCCATATTATGAAATAATATGTACTCAAAGGTTGCATATTGCTGAAATAAGTGATGTGAGGTATACCACAAGGACCAAAAAAGAACACCACAAGACTATTATTCACAAGTGACTTTATTAGCAAACTGAAAAACATTCGAGAATAAAATATAATTTGTTATAAGATGGCGAGGCACAGTGTTATCGGTAACCGAAAGTAGAAGAAGCGCAGTGTTGCCAGATGTACAGCTTCAGCCGTAAACATACAGCTATTTTAATGTGAAACTGTTGTACGGCTGAAGGTTGGGCCATACAGCAAAATGTACGGCTTTTGAACCTTGATAGTAAAAAAAAAACTGTTTTAAGGGAGAATGGGATGACGATGCCAGTAAGAAAGGCAGAGCAGCAACGGGGAACTTATTGTAAGTTATGTGATGTGAGTTTGTGAATACGAAATATGGACCACTCGGTTTACAATAGGCGCTAAAATACCGACGCCCATCCGCAGTCCAAAATCAAATATCAAAAATTTTGCAAGGTTATGTCTATGAAGACTATTGGCCGAAAAGTTGACTTGCTAGGAGGATTCTCGTAACGATATTCTGAAAGGTTTTCCGATCAAGTGCTTTAGTTAATATGTCGGCAACTTGATCAGGTGACCTAATATCATTGAAATTTATCAATTTTTGCTGGAAGGCCTCCAACAAGGCGTAGCATCTGATCGCAAGAGACCTGGATTGTTTCTGGCCTCCCCCAGATGCAATGCGGGACGCAGATATATTGTCCTCATACACTTGCACTGGGTCGGTTACAGAGAAAACGCTTTCCATAAGTCTCCAGATCACATAGATGTCATCAAGTGCATCATTTAATGCAATTAACTCGGCTGCAGTTGACGAAGTTGCAACTGTGTGTTGCTGATGAACGGTCTAATTTAGCAAGTCTACGTTTACAAAGATCATGAAGCCAGTTGTGGAGCACCCTTTCTCCAAGTTATTTATGTCCATGGGTGAGTCGTCTACATCAGGTGCATACAACGCATCAACAAATGCTTTTATGTGAGTTTGGTCGCAGTGGAAGACTAGAGAGAAATCTCGTGTAGTTTTAAGGTACCTAATAATACGACGAACGTAGTTTTTAATTTCATTGTTGGAGGATGTCTGAAAATGGGATAAGTAGTTGACGGCAAAAGCAATATCCGGGTGGGTAAGTCTTGCCACACATAGCAAATTCCCAATCATAGCCCTATATTCGGTATCTTCAATTCCATTGGTTGGTTTATTAAGTTTGAGCCAAGTTTCCATGGGTGTGGAAGATGGATTACATTCCGTCATTCCGAACTTCCGGAGAATCTTATCAATATATCTATGTTGTGTAAGTATAATTTGTTTTTGTGGTATGTCACAATTTATTTCGAATCCAACGAAAAAAGTAGGATTATTTTCTATTTTTAGTGTAAAACGTTTGTTGAATGTGTTTATTAAGTCTTGTGTCCACTCGTTGTGGTTACTTGCCAACAACATGTCATCCACATAGACTATTAAGAGTGCCATTGCACCTGTGTTATCCTGTCTAATGTATAAACATCGGTCGATTTTCAACTGGGTAAAGCCAGCTTGAACTATTGTTGAATTCAACAGGTCATACCAACTTTTTGACGAAGTTTTAAGTCCAAAAATATGGATTTTATAAGTTTCAGGCATTTATTTTCGCTTAATTGGCATCCCTTTGGGGAAGATATGAATATTGGGTACGCTATTTGTGAGTTTAAAAAAGCTGCTTTTATATCAAATTGTGTGATGTTTAAACTGTATTTATTGGTAATTGACAGTATCCATCTGATTAACCAGTATTGGACTACCGTGGCATATGTTTCGGTCAAGGAATAGTGAGTGAGATCTTTAAAACCCCTCGCAACCAATCTAGCTTTTGGTATGTGAATGCCTAGGTTGTTGGGTTTTGTGGTGAAACACCACTTTGTGTCTACCAACCTCACATTCCTTTCTTTTGGGACGACTTCCCAAACACCCATATCAGATAGTGAATTCAACTTGTCTGGGATGGCTTGTAGCCATTCTTCCTTAAAGGGGTTGTTTTCAACATCCACCCATTTCTGAGGGATATGGTCCTCAATGTAATTTTTATATCGTGATTTAAATAAATTTAAAATGACTGGAGTATCTATAATATTATCATTATGTTGTGTATTTTCTTTATTATTATTGTGTATATTTTTTATTTGTTTTATATTTCTCATTTCATCAAATCTGACATCGGAAGTGACGTGCAATTTCTCCATTAATGGGTCCCTTATACAGTACCCACTATTGGTATACCCTACGAAAATTCCTTTGTCGGATCTTTGGGTTAGTTTTGGATGTTCTGTATTGGCACTTTTTCTTTTATTTTTAGTGGCTTGTTGTTGACGGACCTCTATGGGGATGTGCCTATGAGCAAGAGACCCAAAAACTCTCATATTAGACAAGTCCGGCTTTGTGCTGTAAAACATCTCAGAAGGGGTTTTGTTGTCTTTATTGGCCCTAGTTGGGCTCCTGTTTATGATATAAACAGCCATCACAACAGCCAATGACTAAAAACTGAAATCTAAATCAGAGTCAAACAGCATAGCCCTTGTCCTAGCCATAATTGTCTGGTTCTGCCTTTCAGCCATCGCATTCAACTCCGGTGAATACGGGATGACTGGCTCGAGGTTCACGCCGTTGTTCTCACAGAATAATTTCATATTTGAGACAAGATATTCCCTAGCATTGTCACATCTTAACATGGCTATAGGGTGATCCAGGAATTTCAATTTTAATTTCATATATAATTTTTTGAATTCTTCAAAAACAATGGATTTTTTTTGATAGTGGAAATAAAAGTGTATTTTGTGGCATGGTCCACAAAAATTAAAACATATTTTTCACCATACATGCCTGGTGAGAAGGGGCCCATTGTATCTGATGAAACGAGCTCGAGTTTCCTCTCAGGTTGTGTGCGAGTTCCATTGTGCCCCAATCTTCTAGAGTTGGCTTTTACACATACCTCACAAAGACTGAACTCGTCATCACAAAAAGTAATTCCATTTGGAATACCTCTTGAGACCTTTGTCAAGAACTTTAAGTTTTTCCCTGACAGGTGTCCTAATCTCTTATGCCATATTAGTTTTTTGTCTAGTTTTGTAGTTTCTGTACTCTCATAGACTTCTGCGTGTCACTTGTTATATTATTATCATTTATTATATTATTATTTATGTTTGTTCCTATATTCTCATTCATTTCATTTCCATCATCATTCACTTCATTTTGTTGTGGATTATTATTATTGTTTATATCATTAGGGTTTATTATATTATTTTGTTCTTTATTGTTATTAATTGTGTTGTTTTGCATTTTATTATTAATATTCTCTTCATTCTCTTCATTCTCCTTCTGACTTTCCTCTATTACTTCTTCTTCTATTTCATATTCCATCCATTCATCTTGGGAATTTATATTGGGCATACATGGTAATTTATTTGATTTGTTATTATAAGGACATATTTTATTTAATTCGTTTTGGTCTTCCACAATATTAACGGTGGACTCTGGTACAATTTCGTACTTGACCATGTACACGCCTCTTATTTTTGGGGCTGAAAAAATGACTTCGTCCGTACCTCGGACATATATGTGCGCTGCAGAGAAATTTTGGTCTATCCAAGCGCTCTATTTTCTTTGATTTTTATCCCTGACATTAGATCTACATTTAAAGATGGTATATAGTTTATGTTTTTGAGTCTTATGACTGTTTGGTTTCTCTCTGAGTTTTCTACTCTGATGAACATGGTACCTATATGTGTCGCAATTAGTAGTGTGTCCTGAATAGCACACTCCAGTTCGATAGGTTTTTCCAACATTATAGGGTTGGATAATTTCGATAAATCCGAGATTACATGAGCAACAGCTCCACCATCTAACATTATTCTTTTAGTAAGAGGGACATAATCTGAGTCTGACTCTTGTTTTATATCTTTAGATGTAATTAAGTTTATTAGTTTATTATTGTGTGTGTTTATTTTCGAATCAAGATTCTTATATCTCAGCATCATGGACCATTGAACATCATTTTCTTTTATTATTATTATTATTATTATTATTATTATTATTATTATTATTATTATGGTTATTGTTTCGTCCGTATCTTGTGTTTTGTGCAGGACCATCTAATTTATCTTGGGGTTTTATACCCTCTTTAATTGACAGACATACCTTTGCTATGTGTCCTTTGCCATGACACTTAAAGCATACTAGTGTATTCAAATTTGGCAAAGCATTTTGATTTTGGTTCATGCTATATGTTTATTATCGTATTTATTATTATTATTTTGAGACGTTTCAGGTTGTTGGTTATTATTATTATATGTTGTTTTCCCCTGATCTATATTTTAACTGTGATATTGGTTTCTATGATTCTTTCTATTGTAATTTCCTCCGTATTGAAATCTCTGATTTTTATTATTATGGTTGAAATTACGGAATTTATTATTACTAGTTTTTGACTTTTTTTTGTCATATAACCTATCTGACCTTTCAATTAACATGGCATGGAGTGTTTGAATTGTTTTCTGGTCCTGACTTAGTGTATTGAACTCCAGCCTTGTCATGTCATATTCCATATTTAACGATATTAAGAGTTGTTCTATCTCTTCCTGTTTGTCCAGAGGTTTTCCACAGTCCCTTATTTTTTGTGCAGATCTCGAGAAAACGTCTAAATAACTTCGCATATTGCCTTCACTGTTAAATTTTAATCTTTGGAAAGTTTGTTTCGCATTAATATATGTGACCAGGAGGGTGTTCAGAACTGTGGTGGACTATCACATGACTTGAAAATTAAAACGGTTGTCCATTAGGCCACACCCATTTCCAAACGACTTTAGGGTGATGAATGGTTGTACACTTATTTTTGAACGCAAATAACGGTCAACCATGACCTCTAGACTATTTTTTATCATATTCAAATATTTTTGAATAAACTGACATTCATAAGTTTGATGTGACAAATTGATTTTTGTGAGAATTTTAAATTTTATTTTGTTTTGTGCTAAATTAAATAAAAATGAATTATAATATTGTGTCAGATACTAGAACAGGAATGCCATTCATGTATGGTGATCATATTCTTGTTCAACATAAGGATGATTGTAAGTATTAGCATAGACTTCATCATTTCTTGGTCAAAAAGAGAGAATAGCTCTTCAATAGGTTTCGTTTTTTTTTCTTAGCAGACAATCTGTTGTGTTGCCGGTACACTATAAACAAAAATGGAGATTATTCAGTTCAAATTGACTCAGCTACTCCAGCTACGCTCGATATGTTAGTAGATTCTGATTCAGAATTAATCAGTATCAACGATGTCTCTGCTGTGTCGAAAAATAGTACTGCTGCAGTTGATGAAGTAGTATCTGATGATACTACTAGCGAATTATTACCGCCAAAAGATAAAAATGATGCAGTCGTCACAATTCCCTCCGATGGTACCAGTGGTGACTCATCAGCAACAGTCGAATTACCTCATACTTCTAGACAACCCAATCTAGAAGTACAAAACAGACAACAAGACGTAGAATTACATCAACAACCGGAGGTACCAAGTACCTCGAACTATAAAGAATCTGTTATTTCAATGCCAAAAAATATTATGGAAGCTATACATAAAAATGGTAGCAAAGAACGGATAAATATGCAAGAACGTATGTTGAAACCTGCGCAAAATGATACAAAAAAAGTGCCGGGTAATATGATTCAATTGAAAACAAATCTTTCAAATATTGATTCTGAAAAAGAGGATCAAATACTATTTGAGAAACAAACATCAGAGGCTAGACTACAAGAAGAACTAGACGCTCGATATGAAGAAGAAATCATAAACCTTGATGACTCACCTGTACAAAGTACAGTATATCATGCTGTTGAATTTAATGATGCCACTGTGGAAACAAGCAGATGTCTTGGAACAATAACAATAAAAATCAGATATTCCAATATGGAGGAAATTATAATAGATATAACAACACAAATAGAAATCATAAATATAATCAAAATGTAGATCAGGGGAAAATGACATATAATAATAATCAAAAGTCAGAAATGCCTCAAAATAATAATAATAATTATGAAAATAGAAAATATAATAATAACCAAAATCAAAATAATTTGCCCAATTCGAACAATTTAGTATGTTTTAAGTGCCATGGCAAAGGGCACATAGCCAAAGTATGTCCGTCAAATAAAGAGGGTGCAAAACCCCAAGATAAATTAGATGGTCCTGCACAAAATACGAGATATGGACGAAATAATCAAAATAATAATAATAAAAATAAAAAAGAAAATGATGTTCAGTGGTCAATGATGATAAGGTACAAGGGCCATGAGCCAAACAAAAACACAAATGATAATAAATTAATAAATTTAATAACACCTAGAGATACAAAATATGAATCAGATCCAGATTATGTCCCTCTTACCAAAAGAATAATGTTAGATGGTGGAGCTGTTGTCCACGTTATATCTGACTTGTCAAAATTGTCTAACCCTATAATGCTGGAAAAGCCTATTGAGTTAGAATGTGCCATCCAAGAAACATTACTAATTGCCACACACATAGGAACTATGTTCATCAGGGTGGAAAATTCAGAGAGGAATCAAATTGTTATAAGATTAAAAAACGTACATTACGTACCATCCCTGAATGTAGACCTTATGTCAGGGATTAAGATAACAGAAAATAGGGCGCTGGGCATAGATCAGAATTTCTCTGCGGCGCACATATACGTCAGGGGAACGGACGAGGTAATTTTTTTGGCCCCAAAAATAAGGGGGGTATACATGGTGAAGTACGAAATTGTACCGGAATCCATGGTCAATATTATAGAAAATGAAGATGATTTAAATAAAATATGTCCCTATAATAATGAATCGAATAAATTGGCATGTATGCCCAACATAAATTCCCCTGGATGAATGGATGGAATACGAAGTAGAAGAAGAAATTATTGAAGAAAGTCAGGAGAAAAATGAAGAGAATGGAGAGAATAATAATAATAATACACAAAAAAACACAAATAATAATAACGGAAATAATAATGATATAATAAACTCTAACGATGAGTATGATAGTAATAACACAAAATAATGAAATTAATGAAGGTAGTAGTGAAATGAATGAGGATGTAGGTATAAATAGTAATAATATAACAAATAATAATGATATAATAAATAATGATCAAAAAATCAACGAGAATATAGAAAAGTTAAAAATAGATAAAAATATGATATGGCATAGGAGATTGGGACACTTATCAGGAAAAAATTTAAAATTCTTGACAAAGGTCTCAAGAGGTATTCCGAACGGAATTACATTTCGTGATGACGAATTCAGTCTGTGTGAGATATGTGTGAAAGCGAACTCTAGGAGATTGGTACACAGTGGAACTCGCACTAGACTGGAACAAAAACTAGAACTCGTTTCATCAGATACAATGGGCCCCTTCTCACCAGGAATATATGGTGAAAAGTACGTTTTGATATTCGTGGATCATGCTACAAAATATACTTTTATCTCCACTATTGAGAAAAAATCAATGGCTTTCGAGGAGTTTAAGAAATTATACATGAAATTAAAATCGAAATTCGCGGATCACCCAATAGCTACTTTAAGATGTGATAATGCTAGAGGATATCTTGACTCGAACATGAAGACATTTTGTAAGGACAATGGCGTGAACCTTGAGCCTGTCATTCTGTATTCTCCAGAGTTGAATGCGATGGTCGAAAGGCAGAATCAAACAATCATGGCAAGGACATGGGCTATGTTGGTCAACTCCAATCTGGACTTCAGTTTCTGGTCTTTGGCTGTTCTTACGGCTGTTTATGTTATAAACAGAAGCCCAACTAGGACCAATAAAGATCATATGACCCCTTTCGAAATGTTTTACGGCATAAAACCGGACTTATCTAACATGAGAGTTTTTGGGTCTCTCGCTCATAGACATATCCCCATAGAGGTCTGTCAGCAACAAGCCACAAAAAATAAAAGAGAAAAAGTAAATATTGAACACCTGAAACTAACCCAGAGATCCGATAAAGGAATATTCGTAGGGTATACCAATAGTGGGTACTGTATAAGGGACCCATTAATAGACAAATCGCACGTTACATGCGATATCAGATTTGATGAAACGAGAAATATAAAACAAATAGATAATAAAAATAATAATAATGAAATAATACAGGATAATAATAATATAATAGAAACCCCTGTAATCTTAAATTTATTCAAATCAAGATACAAAAATTATATTGAGGACCACATCCCTCAAAAATGGGAGGATGTAGAAAACAACCCTTTTAATGAAGAATTGCAACAAGCCATTAATGACGAGTTGAAGTCACTATCTGATATGGGCGTGTGGGAAGTCGTCCCAAGGGAGAGAAATGTGAGGTTAGTGGATACGAAGTGGTGTTTCACCACAAAACCCGACAACCAAGGCATTCACATACCGAAAGCCAGGTTGGTTGCAAGAGGGTTTAAAGATCTCACTCACTATTCTCTAACTGAAACATATGCCCCAGTAATCCAATATTGGCTGATAAGATGGATATTATCTATCACAAACAAATATAATCTAAATATAACACAGTTCGATATAAAAACAGTGTTCCTCAATTCACAAATAAAATACCTTATATTTATATCAAACCCTAAAGGATGCAAACTAGGCAAAAACAATTGCCTAAGATTAATAAAGTCTATATATGGACTGAAAACGTCTTCCAAGAGTGGGTACGACTTGTTGAATTCAACAATAATTCAAGCTGGATTCATTCAATCAAAAATAGATAGATGTTTGTATATAAAACAAAATAATAGTGGTGCAATGGCACTCTTAATAGTCTATGTGGATGATATGTTGTTGGCTGGTAACCACGACGAGTGGACACAGGACTTGATAAATATTTTCAATAAAAATTTTACTTTAAAAATAGAATATAATCCAACTTTCTTTGTAGGATTCGAAATAAGTCGAGATATCCCTAGGAAACAAATTATATTAACACAAAATAGATATATTGATAAGATTCTCCGGAAATTTGGAATGACGGAATGTAATCCATCTTCCACACCCATGGAGGCGGGACTAAAAATAAATAAGCAAAAAAATGGATTGGATGATACCGAATATAGGGCTATGATTGGGAATTTGCTATATGTGGCAAGACGGACCCGCCCGGATATTGCCTTCGCCGTCAACTTTTTGTCACGTTTTCAGGCATCCTCCAATAGTGAAGTGAAAAATTATGTTCGCCGTATTATTAGGTATCTTAAAACCATAAGGGACTTCTCTCTGGTCTTCCACTCTGACCAAACACAAATTAAAGCTTTTGTCGATGCGTCGTATGCACCCGATGTAGACGATTCACCCATAGATATAAATAACTTGGAGAAAGGGTGCTCCACAACTGGCTACATGATATTTGTTAACGGAGACTTGTTAAATTGGGCCATTCACCAGCAAAACTCGGTTGCAACCTCGTCGACTGCAGCCGAACTAATTGCATTGAATGATGCACTAGACGATATATACGTGATCTGGAGACTTACTGAGAGTGTTTTCTCTGTAACCGACCCAGTGCAAGTCTACGAGGACAATATATCTGCGTCCCGTATTGCATCTGGGGGAGGCCAGAAATGCTCCAGGTCCCTTGCGATCAAATGTTACGCAGTGTTGGAAGCTTTCCAACAAAAATTAATAAGTTTTAATGATATTAGGTCACCTGATCAAGTTGCTGATATACTTACTAAGGCACTTGATCGGAGAACCTTCCGAAATATCGTTATGAGAATCCTCCGAACAAGTTAACTTTTTGGCCAATAGTCTTAATTGACATAACCCTCAAAATTTTTTGATATTTGGTTTTGGACTGCGGATGGGCGTCGGTCTTTTAGCGCCTATAGTAAACCTAGCGGTCCATATGTTGTTTCACACTTCACATCACAATATTCAATAGGTTCCCCGTCGCTGCTCTGCCTCTCTGATTGGTATCAGCATTCCCCGATATATACAATTGATTCCCATAATAGCATATTTATATAAAACCCCACACAATTAATTATAGGGACATATATATAATGATATTATCTCTCTACAGCTGACGATGAGGAGATATTGATCTCCTGCCATTTTTTATATATATATTTTTTTTAAATTAAAATCACACAATACTTATAAGACGTGACACTATAACAGAAGGTTAAATGTATACCTCATGTTAATAATTACACAATATATTTAAGATAAAACATTTGATATATAAATACACACGCATTTTAATTATAAGTCATCATACTAGTCAACGACATACCTGAAATTTTTTTACCATTTATATATATAAAGCAATTTTATATGACATTTATATGTAACAATTTTAACTGCTATTGCTTATTTTCATTTTTTTTTATTTTTTATATGTTTTTTAAAATACATACAATGTGTACTTATATGTTAGTTTGTCCGTTTTGAATCGCAGGGGGGTGTTGGGATACGATTCCCTCACTACCTCACGAACACATAATACCACATTGACTAACACTGTATGTAACATACTATTACATTTATTCGTTTTACATGTGGCGACACTGATCGCCAACATAATATTCTTTCTGCCACTGCTCGACGGAGAATGTTCTCTGTTTGTCAGTCGTTGTACTAACGTCGTCAATAAACATTTTCAAGATGGAAATCCGTACTTATCTTTTCTGTGTAAAGTGATCAGACCTCACCTCAATATATTACATTAAATGGCATTAGTATAATATTACAAGGATGAAAATCTTGAAGATTCCCATCGATTGTGTTGTATTGCATTTGTGCTCGGTTCCAATGAATAAATCGTCGAATTGTAACTATCTGTTTGTTTGTTTATTGTTTCACAGACTGCCTCTCCCATGTAACAAAAATGGACAACCACAAGTTCGACAACCAGAAGTTCGAGAACCAGAAGTTCGAGAACCTGAAGAAATACTTGACGATAGACTGTTAGATCAAAGGTAACACTTCGATTATTATTCATCATATTTTGTTTATGTCATTATTTTTGATAATTTTTTTCTTTCGATTTATATGTGCAGACCACCAAATCCAGTTCCCACTGCTGCAAATCCCTACATGTGGCCTGAATTGGCGCATGTTACATGTGTAAATTGCGGGTTCAAGGGACATCGAACTACTCAATGTCCCTACCCAGGTTGTTGTTGCTACCGATGTAAACAATTTGGGCACATTGCTCGTGATTGTCAACAGTATACGAGTGACAGGTAAAAATTTGTTAATTATTTTCTTACTTCAATAATATTATCTGTCACATTTTTTAATTATATTATTTATTACACAAGAAATTTGTGTACCAACTGCGGCTTTTATGGACACCAATATCGGAATTGTCCCATTGGTGAAAAGGTATGTTATACCTGTCACCAGAGGGGACACATTTCAGTTGAGTGTCCGACAAGAGGCCATAGCAGCAGTAGCAGTAGTATTAATTGTAGACTACAAGCTAGACAACCAGAAGTTTGTGAACCAGAAGTAAGACAACCAGAAGAAAGTAGACTACGGGAATTAGAACATGACAATGGTGTCCAAGTACATCGGCAGCAGCAATAGCAGCAACTTGTGTGATTTGTTTCGAAAGTGAGAGGCAACTTTCATTCATCCCGTGTGGACATTTTTGCATTTGTGAAGAGTGTTATCTTCAGCTCGTAGAACTACATGATACGGAAGTACTGTGCCCTATATGTAGGATGATCAGTCGCGAGACTGTTCGTATTTATTTATAAGTATCATGTATATATTATTCATTTTCTTTTTTTTGTCCTATATATCTCTTTTTATTTTATGTATTTCAAGTGTTTTTTTTTTCGATTTTATTTTTATAATATGTAAATTTTCATTTTTTTTGTGATATTCGTTGTTCTTTTGTTAAATTCTGTTGTTAAATAAATTTTTTTTTCAAACATTATGTTATTTGTTTTGAACAGGCAGCAGTAGTAAACTATACTTACGAGAATTTGAATTGTAAAAATTTGGAAGATAAAATAATTTAGCTAGAAAAGTAGATAGCAGAAATATGTAGAATTTGATAAAGAAAATAACGACGAAAGGCAAAATAAAATTTTTTACTTTTTTTGGTGAAGAAAAGAAACAAACAAAAATTGAGAAAACAACTGATACAAAGGGATATAAGTATATGTTTGCGTTAGTCGTCACACCTGAAAACATGATGAAGTTGGTCATCCTATGTGTACCTCACCGAATCGACCAAGTAGAATAAAAACGTATAAAAAATTAACTAATTTCTTTGGAAAAAAATAGCCCAATCACACCTTAACTTTTCATTGTGCTAGAATATTTGTTCAATAGAATGTCAGTAGAAAGTGGCAATATAATATGAAAATTAATAAATATTCTATGAATCAAACCAATATTCGATAACCTATATACCCATAATATTCATACAACTTTAGTCGACAACAATTTTAAAATAAAAATGACATTTATTACACATTTTGATTATACAATAATCTTGTAAATACACCGATAAATATTGACATCATTTACGGCGTCTTCATTATAAAACTACATCATTTGACTATTGACGCCAATATTATTACAAAAAATAAAATACATATATTTAAAACAAGGAAATATCACATCACAGTCACATTGTCAAAGATTGTCTCACTGTCCAATATCATTGAGTAATCCCATTTCTAAAGCTAACTGATCTTAAAATGCTCTACCCTCTTCATTTGTTGCACTACCTTGAGTTAATAATTGTTCTTGTTTGGGTGCTACAATCGTACGTTACTGCAAATACACTGCACCTTCTGCCTCAAACCGAGGACGTAACATATCAGAAGAATTCGTTAAACAAATATTATGTAGGACACACGCAGCTATAATAGAAGCTGGTATGAGGTCTGTGTGAGACATATCGAGATCCTTAAAACGACGAAATCTACCAAAGAATAAAGCGAATGTATGTTCGATTACTTGTCGCGTCTTAGCATGTTGATGATTGAAGTTTCGCTGCCATTGAGTAAAATTACATCCCTCTCGATATGGTGGTACGCAAAAAGGTTTTGGCTCGTAAGCTTTATCGCCTAGAATATAGTCATGAGTCCAAAAATATTTTGAAGGATTATCAACAATTGCCTTATAAATTTCTGATTGTCTAAATATTCTAGTATCTGACACTGAACTCGGATATCCAGTAAAACAATCGATGAACTGACGACTATCATCACATGTTGCTTATAATGTAATCCCATAGAAACATTTCCGATTAATGTAAACTTGTGCATTATCTGATGGTGCCTTGATTTTTACGTAGGTGCCATCAATAGCTCCGATAACGCCTTTGAAACCACCCATACGTTTGAATGTTTGGGATATGATATGCCTCCTCTCTGAATTTGGCCAGGAAATAATTGTTGGCGCCAAACAGTTGAGAGCATGTAATATACGCAAAAAGCAGGCATATAATGTTCCTTTTGATAAATCAAATCGACATGCAACAGATCTGTCATAAAAAAAACGGTAACTTCAATTAGTATTATCAATTAAAAATTTAAAAATATATGATTTACAAAAATTTTTACCTGAAACTATCTGGAGTTGCAAACAATCACAATACTGCTAGTAACTGCTTCCTCGGACATGTACTTAGGCGACCAACTGTCCATTTTCTGGTCAATTTCGATGAAAGTTTATTTAAAAGCCATTCAAAGGCATGTACCGATAATCGAAAATGAGATTGAAATTCAGTGTCAGTAAATCTTGGTACAGTATACTCAACAAATGATCATATTCGCGATATTTGGGCAGCAGTTTGTTTCCTCTTTTTTTGTCTCCTGGGATGCTCCTCATTCGAGGAATCTTCATCATCTACATAAATACAAAAAATCTTATTAATTCATATAAATAAAACATATATTATCACCTCCTAATCATAATGCATTTACACAAGCGTTTAGGGACACCGTAGGGTAAATTTTTTCAGGTGGTTTCGGAATCGTTTGGAACATTTCGTTTGACTTAGTTTTCAAAGTTATTTTGTGTTTTTATTGAAATTTCAAATTATTTAGAATTTTTGTAAAAAAAACTATTTATTTATAGAGGCTGTATTTTTTTAAAATATATTTTTTTAAAGCAAGAATCTGAAAAATTTTTAAGTTGTGAATAAAAAACACTGAATGACACTTAAAGAAGAACGAAGTGTAGTATTCATGAGAACATGTTCGAATAAACCACCAGAAAAACTTCATTTATCTGTTGAAAATATTAAAAAAAAAAAATCGGAGTCAACTTTATTTATTTAATTTAACATGATTGACAATGAATTGTTCACGGTTGTTGTTCAACTTGTGTGAATATATCACATCCCAATGAAAGAGACACAAGAACATGAAAGTTTATGTAGGTATCAGAACTTACCATTTTCAGATGAAAAGGATAAAAATTTTGTTTCCACATACAAATGATGAGCAATTTCTAAATGACGATCGTATGCACAGGAAGTATTGCAGGAAAAACAGCATAGAAAACATTGGATTTTACTTCGATGTTTTTGAATTTGTTTACACTGGTAGGCCTACTAAGGGAATGAATGTTTTCAATGTGCCTGAGTACATGATGTTTTTTACCAAAAGAAGTTTGAAATAGGTCACAGATGAATTGCGATTTGGAATTCATATTTAAAAACATCAAAAATTAAACAATTAGGTAACCCATTTTCCAACTACCATTATTATCAATAAACAAACAAACAAAACAAACGAAAATCCCAAGTCGAACGAAGTGTTCCAACCGATTCCGAAACTACCCAAAAAAAATTTACCCTACAGTGTCCCTAGATGCTTGTTGCATTTACCTGCTTCAGATGGTGAAAGAAGGAAGTCTTCATAGAATTTCACTGTACTTCGCACAATGGAAGTCACTAAAATTTTTAAACGCTCATCCATCTTTTAATAACTTATAATAAAATTCACTGACACTAATAACTGAGCATTAAAATATTTTCTAATTATTTTTTAATTAACATTTTCATAATATTTAATGGTAAAATATGAATTTGTGCGTGATATGAGTAAAGAAACGAAATCTCCCATGTGATAAGAAATTGATATTTCCAAAATTTAAAATCGACAACCAATTTCATCATCTAGGGTGACAATGTGAACCATCTCTAGACCAGAGTGATGGTTGTCCACGCCCACCGTCAACTGAGGTGAATTTTTGAACAAGGTAAGTGTGACAACCACGGTCAACCGTTTTTATGGGCGGAGTCAGGGGTGAATTTCCAAATGTGTTGTTTTTCAATTTTCGATGTTGTTGTCACTCGGAGTGAATTTCTGAACCTGAGTGCAACTTTTATATCTTTCGTCGAAAACTTTTAATATCTGTTTTATTGTTTTTAAGTCTTTTACTCGTTCAATGAGTTCATTATTAAGTCCCTGATAAATTAGTACTTTTCCCTTTTCTTGATTACGAAAATATGCCATTTGATTAGCTGGACTGGCATTTCCAGGGTCAGGGTTTATAAAATTATTTAATTCAAGTCCCAAAAATAGCACTTCGGTTTCAACATAATGAATGATAGGATAAAATCCCTCTGCATAAAGTGTTGAAACCATCGTGGTCCTTCAGGCATCATAATTCCTCCCATGAAAGACTTTTTTAGTATCGAATCGTGACATTATTTTAATTTTGAAAGTGTGGGGAATATGAATCCTACCTCAGAAACACGAGAACTTAAATTTAGAGGGTTACATGGTCTCAACCACACGATAATGCACAACACTGTCTCAACCGCTTGATAGGAAATGCAAATGAAATATATCAAAGTACAATATCTAATAATTATTCAATATTCTAAAATTATTCTTACTAAATTATATTTTGCTGATGATGAGGTGATCTCTCCGCCATTGTTTCAGATGTATGAGTGTTCGCTTTACCTTGGACTTTATCGCCAAAAATATTCAAATTCAATTTAATTAATACTTGAGGTTGTGTTCTGGAACGAAAAAGATTCTGTTAAACATGTTAAAACATAAATTAAATGCCAAGTCAAAATTATTCATCGAAATTATGAAAGAGATTAATGCTGAAAAGAAAAATAATCTATTAACCTTCAACTATTGAAAGTATATTTTATTGTTTGTGATCATGAAAAAGTTGGTCACCAAGGTTAATGTTCATTTATTCAGGTTTTCTATTGTTGGATTCGATGAAGCTCATCCAACAAAAATTTCCTGTTTCTGTAATTTTTGAACAACAAGATAAAGTCTGAAAGGATAATTGAATCCACCTTTCAAGTTTCGACTTTACTTGGATTTTGGTTGAGAATATACGCGAAAATATACTAAATTTTAAGTTTAAGTTATTGAAATTTTGATTTTTTGGTCAATTTTTAGGCAAAATCACACGAAATAATAATTAATTAATTAAAATTTTTTACTTATCTTATATTTTTTCGTTCACTTTCATAGTTTTTTTCGATGTTTTCTGCTACTTTCATACCCAATTGACACCAAACTTCGATGATTCTACGTAGGAATTTCTGAATTTTTGATTTCTCTTACTTCGTTTTACTCTCCAGAACACAGCATGAGCAGTTACCAACTATTTTTAACTTTGTAAATTGATTTGTCGAACCATAGGATCCTTTTGATCTGCTTTCCCAACTTCTTGACTTTGAATTTTTTTCACTGATGCCCAAGGATTTACCATTGTCTTCATTGATTTCGAATTTTATTTTCAATTCACTCAAATTAAAACTTTTAACTTTTCAGGATTTTTACTTTTATTTTACTTAAACGAACTTTGCATTCACAAATTTTAGAACTTTCCTTCCACTTTGCGTGGAGGTATCACACGACACTAATCCTTTTTTCACTTTGTGTGAAA